>WOXC01004067.1:600000-1025774 GCA_011680675.1 Gymnobelideus leadbeateri
TGAGATATTTCACATTGCCTTCTACTCTTTCATTTGTTTGGATCTGCTTAATAGCATCTTGATTTCTCATAAAGTCATTAGCTTCCATTTGCTCTAGTCTAACTCTGAAGGAATGAATCTCCTCAGTGAACTTTTGAGATTTTTTTCCATCTGGCAAATTTGGCTTTTTAAGGCATTCTTTTCCTCATTGCCTTTTTGAGCCTCTTTTGCCATTTGAGTTAGTCTATTTTTTAAGGTGTTATTTTCTTTAGTCAGACTGTTGACTCTCATTTCATACTTTTCTTGCATCTTTCTCATTTCTCTTCCCAATTTTTCCTCTACTTCTTTTATTTGGTTTTTAAAATCCTTCTTAAGGTCCTCTATGGCCTATAACCAGCTCATATTTTTATTTGGGGCTTTTGGTGCTAGAGTTCTGACCTCCCAATCCTCCCCCTGTTCTATGCTTTGATCCTCTTTGCCCCCAGAATAGGAGTCTAATCTTATATTTTTATGTTTATTTTGTTTCCTTTGCCTAGGCATGTTGCCACTTAATTATTTGACTTTTGGGCTTGTTGTCACAGTAGGACTCTGCCACCAGCCAGGGGAGCTTCTGTCCTAAATACTGGGGTTTTCTCAGCTACAGGAAGTATTATTTGGGTGCCCTCTCTGAAGCCCCCACATGCTCTGGCAAGCTGGTCACACACCCCGAGACCTCCACCCCAGACCACTGTCTAGATCCAAGAAGGTTAAAGCAAGAGGGATTACCCCCCCCAGTCTGATTGCCAGTCCTCCTACAGTCCACAGGCCAGGAAATGAAGCTGCAACATAGTGCCATGTCTACTCAGGGGCTTCTCGCCCCCAGGCAAAGAGGCCGACCTGCTCTCCCAACCAGTCCCAAAGTCCATACTACACTGACCTCTCACTGTGTCCTAGGCATCTATGTGTTGATAATTCTGGAAATGCCACAGCTGCTGGTGTTCTGGAGTCCCTCCAGCTGGCTCCTGGTGTGGCCACCCTATGGCTAAAACCTCCGACTCAGGTGGGCCTGGGCTCAGCTCCCACAGTGCTGTGCTGGCTGCTCCCTACCGGGCTGCCAGGCTGTTCTTAGTGGGAGGTTAGCTTCTCTCTGTCATTTTGTGGGTTCTGGAGCTCCAGAGGTTGTTCAGAGTCCTCTTTTCTATGTTTTGGAAGTGGTGTGGGCAGGAGTGCTGGGGAAGTGCTGTTTCTATGCTACCATCTTGGCTCTGCCCCACTAAAGTTTCCTTTCTTGAGGGGAACTTTATAAGATTCCTTGGGGAAGCTTACTATGGGATCCTCTCAAAAAAATGGAATTCTGATCACAAGAATGACTGCTTCTGATGAGGCAGAAGAAGGAAAAGTGTATAGAGACAGAAATATATGATTATCCAGGGAATTCAATAGCTAACTTATATAAAACAGAAGTTTTCAAAAGATGGGAGAAATGGCAGGTAACTAAGACTCACTAGGAAAGAATAAACTTATAACTTAAGACTGAAGTCCAGAATGAGATGAAGCTTGAAATAATAAGTGGTTTTTAAAAATGCTACTTTGGAAGAAAGAGAATCAAAGAAGAAATAGGATTGCCGATTGAAGGTCAATGGAGTAAAAACAGTTGAGAAGGGGCAGCTAGGTGGCACAGTGAGTAGAGCGCCGGCCCTGGAGTCAGAAGGACCTGAGTTCGGATCCAGCCTCAGACACTAAACGCACACACAAACAAAAAACCTAGCCGTGTGACCTTGGGCAAGTTACTTAACCCCAATTGCCCTCCAAAAGGCAAAAAACAAAACAAAACAAAACAAAAACAATTGAGAAAGGAGTGAGGGCAACCTCCATATTGCTTCTGTTTTCTCTGACAAAAGTTCATAGAAAAGAAGGTGACTGATTTAGTCAATTGCAAAATCAATGTGGGTCAACTGTAGACAACCTGGCAGCCAAAGAGCTAATTGATATTGGGCTAGACATCACTGAAAGAATAATGTGAGAGTACAGAAGGTGATGGTTGCACTGTGTCTAATAAGAACACACTTGGAGTATACTATTCACACATGTTAGTAAAGACATGGACAAGCTAGCTGGAGGGGCCAAAAGAGGGCAACCACAATGGTCAGGGCACTCATGACCACACTATATGAGGATCAGATTTAGAATTATTTTAGTAGAGGATAGAGGAGGCAGAAAAAAATCTCATGTTAAAACTCTAGGTGTGACTTATTACAAAGAAGGTGACATGAATGTTTACAATTAGGCTAATCAGCCCCCTAAGAAACTTACTACCAAAGATGAAAAGGGCATTAGATGAAGTGATGATCAATAAAGTCAAAGTGAAAAACCAGTAAGCTACCCATTTAGTCAAGGATTGAATGAGAGGATTGTTGGAAGTCTGTTGGTATTCTGGTTGGGGGCCACTCCAGAAGCCCTGAAATCAAAAAGACCTTGGGATGAGAATTTGTTATTTCACAAAAATTGTTGAAAAACTGGAAAGCAGTATGGCAGAAACTGAGCATAGACCAATATCTTACACCATTTACCAAGATAAGGTCACAATAGATACATGACAGATATAAAGAGATATTTTACAAGAAAATCAGAATAACACGTGACATAAATGTTATCAGACTTATGGCAGAGACTTGGAACAGAGTACAGGTATGAATTCCAAGAAAACAATTTATGAATTATCAAGAAATAGAAATCAGCTTGAGGTGTAAAAGGGATAATTTGGAGTACATTAAACTTAAAAAGGTTTTGCACAAATAAAACAAATGTAGACAAGATCAGAAAAATTGGGGAAAATATTTTAGATAGTTTATTAGATAAAGGTTTCATATCTCAAATACATGAAGAACTTTATCAAATCTATAAGAATACAAGTCATTCCCTGCCATGGGCTGCTCAGTGTCCAGCACTTAGCATGATTCGGAGACGTGAATAAGAAATGACCAGGCCATGTGGGTAGCTCAAAAAAGAACCATGAACTCCATTTATTGATACTCAGGGAAAGGTTTTTATAGAGCAAAGAGACAAAGGATGGGAAGGAAAAGAAATCATTATCTTAGTCTGTTGTATCCTGGAAGTAGCATGGTAATAAGGCCTATTGTTTCCTAGATGCCATAGAGTCTTGGGCAGTTATCTCTTATCTCAGTCAGTTACATCAGAAAGGATGCTCTTGAGAGCTGGCCTCAAAGCCATTAGGCCAAGGCAGCATCATCAAGAACATCTGCATAAGAACTGACTTCCTGCAAATGTTTTGGACAACTAAAGTTTTGGGGCAGAGCCTGTTAGCCTCAGAACTCAAATACCATCCTTATAAGTGTAACCCATATCAAAAGAACTCCAGAGCTGACTTAGTGAAAAGTCGCATCTCGAAGAGGTCTTTGTTGTTCAGGTCCACTGATATCAGGGTAATTATCTGAAGTCCTGGCTCAGGCCTCTTTGGCTTACCACAATTCCCCAATTGATAAATGGTCAAAGGATATGAATAGACAGTTTTTCAATGAAGAAATCAAAACAATTTATAGTCATATGAAAAAATGTTCTAAATCATTATTGATTAGAGAAATACAGATCAAAACAACCTTGAGATGCCATTTTATAGCTACCATGATATAGGTAAAATGATAGAGGGGGAAAGTGAAGAATATTGGAGAGGATGTGGAAAAATTGAAACGCTAATTCATTGTTGGTGGAACTGTGACCTGACCCAACCATTTTGAGACGATTTGGAATTATTCCCAAAGAGTTATTAATCTGCCTATACCCTTTGACCCAGCAATGCCACTACTCAGTCTATTTCCAAAGATGATTAGGGAAAAGGGAAAAGAACCTATATATTCTAAAATATTTATAGCAGTTCTCTTTGTGATGGCAAAGAACTGGAAATTGTGGAGATGTGCATCAATTAGGGAATGACTCAGCAAGTTGTGGTATATGATAGTGATAGAATACTACTATACTATAAGAAATGATGAGCTTGATGATCTCAGAAAACACATAAAAAGACTTGCATGAAATAATGAAGAGAGAAATGAGTAGAACCAAGAAAATATTGCATATAGTAAAACAGCTATGTTGTTTCAAAAATGACTTTGAGCAAATAAGTCATTTTGACTTTTATAAAGACCCAAATTAAATACAAAGGACATATTTATGTCTAAGGGTAACCATCTGGGTGGGGAGGGAAGAAAAAAAGAAAATTTACATATTGTTGTATATTTGAAAGGGACAGTAAGTTGTACACAGTAGATTTGTACTTTCATGATCAATCCTCTTTTTTATTGTACAATGTTATGGAGATGTGTGTTTAATTCCATAAATTAAAAACAAACAATCAAACAAGAACTTGGACCTAGCCCATCAGAATCACAGCAGGGGGCAGGCAAAGACAATTCCTAGGAGGCAAATGTGTAAGGTGAGAAAGAAGGACCATAGGAACCCAGGCAACCTTCACCAAGGATGTTTCAGGAGGCTTGAAATCAGTGGATTTCTGGTATTCGGTGGTATACTGGTGAATTAAAAAGATGGAGAATTAGAAGAGTCATTCCACCCTCCAGGAAGCCTGAAGTCAGTATGATGTTCATATTCTGTCAGAATCTATCAGAGCCACAAAGTCTAGTTGGATAAAGTCAACTCTTTTTTTTTTTTTGGAGGAGAGAAGACAGGACAATTGGGGTCAAGTGACTTGCCCAAGGTCACACAACTAGTAAGTGTTAAGTGTCTGAGGCTGGATTTGAACTCAGATCCTTCTGACTTCAGGGTGATACTCTATTCACTGTACCACATAATTTCCCCCCCAAACCAACTCTTGGTTAGCAACTGTGTAAGGAAAAGGTAACAAGGGAGGGGCCATGCCAGTGCCTATACTGGGTCCCTGGGAGATGGAAACAGAAGTGAGGGATTGAAGCAGAGGGCAGGGCCTGGTGTCAGGTCAAAGTACAGTCCAGTCTTAGGTCAGGACTGTGAAAGAGAATAGGGAGGGAAGACAGGAACCAGTGACCCTCTCCAGAACTGTGTCAAGGCAGCAGCTTCTAGATTGTACAGGGGGCAAGACCAGGACCTACCCATCCCGTCCATGAGTTTAAGAAGGGGGCAGAACTTGGCCCTAGCACAAAGTTCCAGTTTATAAACTGTGGCTGGACATAGGAGTAAATAGAATAATAATGCTAATGTGATAAAGGGAAACTATGCATTAAGAGAAATTCAAGAGGTTAACTGAAAAAAAAGAGTAACCCCAAAGTATAATGGAGTGCTCAGGGCAGGGGGAGGGGAGAATGACTTGGCTACAGGTTCAATTAGGGTGGGTGGAAGAAATGAAATAAGAGATTAAAAATGAAGTCAGAGTGTTTGAGGAAAAAAATGAATGAGAATGAATAGCTTAGAAAAGATGGAAAACATGACTCAAATAGTAGACTCCCTGAAAATTAGAATGGAACAAAATCCTTGAGTGATGTAGTCAAGCCCAACTTTTCATGAGTTAGCTCTATGGTATGGTAGTCAAAAAAATCAAATAAGAGCTGACGAAGGGATCTAACACCCAGGGGTATGGAGGGGATAGTTGCCCTGTCCTTTACCCTGGTCAGACTACATTTAGAATATGGTGTTCAGTGCTGTACAGTGAAAAAACTCTTCCCCCAACTGGAACGAGCTGTTGTAAGAAACTGATGGTCTCTAAGCAGAGGCTAAATAACCTTTTACCAGAGATAAGGCAATGGGAATCCCTGTTTAGGTATGACCTCTAGTTCCTTCCAATGTTGAGACTGTGACTCTATGACTTCTAGGTTACCAAAGTCACGCTTTTTTCCCCTAATAAAAACAATAAACACACTGAAGGACTGAGTCAGTATTGACAAAGACCTTGATGGCATTATAGGGTCATAGATTTCAAGCTAGTGTATAGACACTACTGAGTCTAATCCTATCCTGTTAAGGATGAGGAAGATTAAGGCACAGGGAGATGAAGGCTCTTGTTCCAGGTTAGAGAACTAGTAAGTGTTTGAGATGGGATCTGAAGCCAGCTTTCCTTCAAGCTCAATGCCCTATAAAATTAGATGAATTAGTTTCACAAGAGCTCAGAAAACCAACTTCATATTCAAAAGCAAGATGAGGAGGTGTAGTTAGGGAACAATTCTTCGAAAAAGACTTGGGGCATTTTGGGGACTGCAAGTTCAATGTGAGTCAACCCTGTGAAACAGTAACCAAGAAAATGAATGCTCTTGTATGGTGTATTAAAAGAAGCAAAATGATTAAGACTGGGGAGGCAATAATGCCTCAGAAGTTGAGTCAGAAGCTGCTGTTTGTTGTTATTTTGGGCAGTGTCTGACTTTTCATGACCCCATTTGGGGTTTTACTGGAGTCATTTGCATTTCCTTCTTCAGTTCATACAGACAAAGAAACTGAGGCAAACAGAGTTAAGATACTTGCTCAGGATCACACAGCTAGTAAATGTCTGAGTCAGATTTGAACTCAGGAAGAGAAGTCTTCCTGACTCCAAGCCCAGCCATCTTAAAAATCTGGCCTCAGACACTTATTAGCTATGTGACCCTGGGCAAGTCATTTAACCCTATTTGCTTCAGTTTCTTTATCTATAAAAATGAAGATAATAATAGCACCTACATCATAGGGATATTGTGAGGATTAAATGAGATACTATTTGTAAAATATGCTTAGCACAATGCCTGACACATATTAGGTGCTTAATAAATGCTTATTCCCTTCCCCTCAATGTCCCTATTGCCTCTAATTGCACTTTATCCTGGTCAGACTACATCTGGAGTCCTGTGTTCGGTTTCTGGGCACGTCATTTTAGGAAGGACATTGGTAAGCTAGACTGAATCCAGAGGAGGCAGCCAAGATAGTGAAAGACATGAAAGTCTATTGAAGGAACTGCTTCTCCTCACCTTGAAGAAGAGAAGACTTAGGGGAAACATCATGGTGGTCTTCATGTGTTTGAAGGATTATCACAGGGAACAAAGAATGAACTTGTTCGGCTTGGCCCCAGAGGGCAGAAATAGGAACTATAGGTAAATCCTAAAGAGGCAAATTTAGGTTTGCTCTAATGAAAAAGTTCCTAACAAACAGTGCAAGAGGAGAAAAATGGGTTGACTTGGCTGGTAATAGATTCCCCTAACAAAATAATAGCTCATATTTGCATAATGCTTTAAGGTTTCCAAAGCACTTTCTATACATGATCTCATTTGGTTTCAAGATAACTCTGAAGAATGTAATGGTGAACACACACACGGACACAAACACACATAATCTTATTCTGACATTCCATGATGTCATAGAGGTGACCCTTGATTCTTTTTTTTTTATATTTGAAACATTTAATTTTAAGACCTCGAATTTCAGATCCATTCCCTTCCTCCCTTGTCACCCATTCCCTCTGGGAAGATAAGTAATTCAGTATGTGTTGTACCTGTATAGCTATGCAAAACTTTACCATAGTAGATATATTGTACAAGGCTGCTTATAATTCCCTCCCGTCCATCCCACCCCCACCTGGTCCATTCCCTACTTGATCCTGTCCCTCTTCTATAGTGGGTACTTCCAACCTCCCTTCCTCCCAAGAATGCCCTCCCATCCATCATCCCTCCTCTCATCCCCCTTCCCCCTATTCTGCTGCAGGTTGAGATAGCCCATTTAGTATGTATGTCATTCTCTCCCTGAACCAAATTCAATGAGAATGTGGTTTTGCCTTTTTGCCTTCCTATTCTTCCCCTCCCATGCAGCCACTTCCCCTTGCTTCTTCTACATGAGATAGTTTACCCTACCCTGTCTCTCCCCATCTCCTCTTGCCACTTTCCTCTCTCATCTCATAATTTCACCCCTTGAGTATCCTCCCTTCCCAACAAATTCAACCTATGCCCTCTATCCATATATAACTGTAACCATATACACACATTCACATATGTATTCATATGGCCATACACCCTTCTTCCATTATTTTCGTACTGAGAAAGGTTTCATCAGTCACAGTTATTGTTTTTTTCCATATAGAAATGTAAATAGCTCAACTTTGATAAGTTCCTTTTGATTTCTTTTCCCTGATTACCTTCTCAGGCATCTCTTGCTTCTTGTGTCTGGATGTCAAATTTTCTATTCAACTCTGCTTTTTTCCTCAAGAATGCTTGAAAGTCCTCTATTCCACTGAATGACCATATTTCCCCCTAAAACAAAATACTCAGTTTTGCTGGGTAGGTGACCCTTGGGTTCATTCCCAGATCTTTTGCCCTCTGGAATATCATATTCCATGCCCTTTGATCCCTCAGTGTAGAGGCTGCCAGGTCCTGTGCTATTCTGATTGTGTTTCCACAATACTGAAATTGTTTCTTCCTGGCTGCTTGTGGTATTTTCTCCTTGATCTAGGGATTCTGGAACCTGGCTATAATATTCCTGGGAGTTTTCTTTTTGGGATCTTTTTCAGGAGGTGATCTGTGGATTCTTTCAACCTCTATTTTGCTCTTTGGATCTAAAACATCAGGGCAATTTTCCTTGAGAATTTCTTGAAGGGTGGTTTCTAAGTTCTTTCTTTGATCATGGCTTTCAGGTAGTTCAATAATTTTTAAATTGTCTCTCCTGGATCTATTTTCCAGGTCAGTGGTCTTTCCCATGAGATATTTCACATTGCCTTCTAGTCTTTCATTTGTTTGGATCTGCTTAATAGCATCTTGATTTCTCATAAAGTCATTAGCTTCCATTTGCTCCAGTCTAACTCTAAAGGAATGAATCTCCTCATCGAACTTTTGAGATTCTTTTTCCATCTGGCAAATTCGACTTTTTAAGGCATTCTTCTCCTCACTGCCCTTTTGGGCCTCCTTTGCCATTTGAGCTAGTCTATTTTTTAAGGTGTTGTTTTCCTCAGTCAGGCTGTTGACCCTCATTTCATACTTTTCCTGCATCCTTCTCATTTCTCTTTCCAATTTTTCCTCCACTTCTCTTATTTGATTTTTAAAGTCCTTCTTAAGGTCCTCTATGGCCTGCAACCTGCTCATGTTTTCCCCTGGGGCTTTTGGAGCAGGACTTCTGACCTCACAGTCCTCCCCCTTTCTATGCTTCGACCCTCTTTGCCCCCAAAATAGGAGTCTAGGGTTGCATTTTTCTGCTTAATTTGTTTCCTTTGCCTTGGCATGTTGCCACTTAATTTCTTGACTTTTGGGCTTGTTGCCACACTATGGCTAGGCCACCAGACAGATGAACTTTCGACCCAAACGTGTGGGGGGACAACTTCCATTTCTGGCAAGCTGTAAACCCACCCACAACCTCCACCCCAGATCACAATCCAGATCCAGGGAGGTTAAAGCAAGAGCGATTACCCCCCAAGACTGATCACTGGATCTCCCTACAGTTCGCAGGCCAGGAGCTGGACCTGCCTCTGAAAACTACAAAATGGCGTGTCTCCTCAGCGGCTTCTAGCCCCCAGGGGAGGAAGCCGATGCGTTCCCCAAATACTGGTCCCAAAGTCCATAGGGCACTAACCTCTCACTTTGTCCTAGGCATGTCTATGTTGATAATTCTGGAGTCGCCACGGCTGCTGGTGTTCTGGGGTCCCTCCAGCTGGCTGCTGGCCTGGCTGCCCTGGGCTAAAACCGCAACTCAGGCGGACCTGTGCTCGGCTCCCCTTGCGCTGAGCTGCTTGCTCCCAGAGTGCTGCTCTGGTCCTTCCTGCAGGGCTGCTGGGCTGTCCTCAGCGGGAGGTTAGCTTCTCTGTGTCGTTCTGTGTGTGTTGGGGCTCCAGAAGTTGTTCAGTTCCCTTTTACATAGTTTGGAGGTAATCTGGGGGGAGAGTGCCTTGGACGCATTGTTTCTACTCCGCCATCTTGGCTCCGCCCTGACCCTTGATTCTTAAAGTACACAATAGCTTAGTGCATAATCTAGCAGTTTTCATCATTCTGGACAGTCTCAATGAGAGAATTTTGCTTTCTAAGGGCCAATCTAAGTATGGAGATGCTGATAACCAGTAAGTAGGCTGGCCACTAGAGGATATATTCTTTGACAACCCATTAAACATAGAAAAGCACAAAATAATCCCCATCTCTGACAATCCCCAGTCCCTACAAAAGATCAACTCAAGAACCATCTTTTACATGAAACCTTTCTTGGTTTCCTCTGGATACCAGTGCTCCCCCACAAAAATTACCTTGTATTTATTTTGCATAAGGTTATTGGTTTACATATTATCTTCCCCTATGGAATGTAAGCTCCTTAAGGGCTACGATTATTCCCTTTTCAGCTTTACATTCCCAGTAGATCTAGTAAAATGCAAGGTAATACTGTAATTAGGTGCCTAATTAATGCTGGTTGATCCATTGATTGACTCCTTGATTATTGTTTGTTGACTATAAAAGTGGTGTTTGATTTGGTACAGGTTCTCCTCCAATAAAGGGTCTCTCATGCATATGTTAAAAATCATGTAAGATTCCTTGAAAGTTGTACCAATAGGGATAACTTTGTTTGACAAATGGATATCAAGCACAGCAAGGAACAAGGAGACTTAAGTTTGACAAAGGAATTTGCTGCAGCAGCATAGAATATTTAGTGGAATCAATCAATAAATCAATCAATCAATCATTAAGCGGTCATTGTCTGTTATATGCCAAGGACTATTCTAGGCACTGGAGGGATAAAGGAAGGTAAAACTAGTGCCTGTCCTGAAGAAGTTCACATTCTAATGGGGGACATGGCATATGTATAAATAGGTACATACCAATTAGGTGGAAGGTAACCCTGTAGGGGAAGGCTGCAGCAGCTGGGGGACCAGGAAGAGCATCCTGCCAGAAGTGGATGTAAGGAGGGATGACATTGTGCACCTAGGTGAAAATGAATGTATAATGTGAAGGTCTCTCCATACCTCCATACAGAAGATGGAATGGCATGTGTGAAGGACGGCAAGTAAGACTGTATGACTGGAATGTGGAGTGCATGGAGAGAAGCAGAGTGCAAGAAGACTGGAAAAGTAATAATGGAGGAGAGATTCCCTGTAGATGGTGAGGTCCTTCAGAGCTCCCATTTACAGATGACAGTGTGCCTATATGGCATAAATCCCCAAAACATTGCAGATCCTCTTGAATAAGAACTAAAACTTCAGAGTTTAGCTCAACCTTCCACACAGGAAAATCCAAGTGGATGAAGAATGCCTTTGTAGTTGAATAGACAGTCAATAGAATCGATAACTAAATACATATATGTTGGATAAGCATTGTAAAGGGATGTAAAAAATTAAATAGAAGTAGAGCTGGTTTGATTGCATGTGGGAAATTACCCATAACTTCTAACTACTCCATCTAACCTTTTTTTCCTGAGATATAGGTTCATCTTTTAAACCTCAGTATTCTTCCAGTGATGCTATTTCATGGCTACAAAACATTAAACACCACA
The DNA here is from genome assembly GCA_011680675.1 of Gymnobelideus leadbeateri. Classification (NCBI taxonomy): domain Eukaryota; kingdom Metazoa; phylum Chordata; class Mammalia; order Diprotodontia; family Petauridae; genus Gymnobelideus; species Gymnobelideus leadbeateri. The sequence goes on from WOXC01004067.1 coordinate 611,374, forward strand.
ATCTCTGGAGAATTAAAGTTGAAAGTTACCTACGAGGGAATGAAGAGATGCATGGTCAAGGTAAATATGCTGAAGCATATTGGCAATGAAGACCAATAGAGAAGTGGCATAAAAGACATTGTCATAGAAATGTACAAGTGGAAAGGGAAGTGGATGGGTCAGGCATGATAGCAAGGGATAACCAATGGAGAGCCTGTGTGTTTCATTGTTGTAATGGCGAACTAGCTACAGGAAGACACCCTCTCCACTCCTCTATGGAGGATTTATGGATGACCATAGATTAGAATTGTATGAGATAAGATATGAATGAATTGCAAACTCTACCATTGGAAGGGATACACATATTGAGGAGATTTTATATTCACTGAGATATTAGTTTTTCCCCTTCCTAGTCACTACATACAACAATAACAACTAGCATTTATATAACACTTTAAGGTTTGTGGAGCGCTATATTGATATTGTCTCCTTTGATCCTCACAACAACCCTGGGAGATGGGTGCTATTATAATCACCATTTTACAGATAAAGAAACCAAGGCATAGAGAGATTAAGTGACTTGTCCAGGGTCACAAAGTTAGTGTCTAAGGCTCTGTTTGAACTTAAGTCTTTCTTCCATTTCAGCACAGTATGCCCTGTACCACACATATATTCCCCACCTCCCCCAGTCAGCTCCCTATATACGTCTGCAATGGCCAGGATGATGAGGACTCTGAAAGCTATGTCTTAAGCAGAAAGAGGTTGTTTACCTTAGAAAACAGTAAACCTGAATAGGAAGAGAAGGGGAGATTGGTCTGGATAGCTGTTTTCAACCATATGAAGGACTATAACATATGAGAGAGATTGGACTTCTTTTCTATAGCTATAGGGAGCAGAACAAAAGAAAATGGATGGAAGCTATAGGGAGGCAAATTTTAGCTCAATAAAGGAAAAAATTATGAAGATTTTCATAAATGGAATGGGTTGTCTTTTACAAAGTTCCCTAAACCACTGGATAAAACAGCTATTAGTAGCAGGTAAGTGGTACAGTGGAAAGAGCCAGGAAGACCTGAGTTCAAATCCAGCCTCAAACATCACTAGTTGTGTGATCCTGGGAAGTCACTTAATCTCTACCTCAGTTCCTTATTCTGAAAAATGGGGATAATAACACCTACCCAACAGGATCAAATGCTATAGTATATGTAAAGTGCTTTGCAAACTTTAAAGCACTATGTAAAAGTCAACTATTAGAGATCTTGAAGAGAGAATTCCTGCTTTGGGAGGGAAGTTAGAGGAGATGATTTAAGAATGCTTATATTTGAGTTTGATGAGCTTCATTTTACCTAGGAGGAAACTGAGGCCCAAGGTAACATAGGCACTAAGTAGCAGAGTTAGTTAGCATTCAGACCCAGGTGATCTTTCTTCAAATCCATCTGTAAGATCCCTCAGTGCTACTATTCCACAAGTTTGTGACCTAAATCTTCCCTTTCTTTGAGGGAGGCAGATCTGACTGATCAGATTCCTCTTAGCTGAGAAGGGAACTCAAGCTGGGTGTGATCAGTTGTCCTTCTGAGTGCTGGGCTTTGGGAAGTACTATGAATGGCCTTCACCTTGGTTATCAGATGGCTGAGAGCTGGAGATAAGAAACCACAGTTTCCTTACTGTTAACCAGGGAGAGTTGTATTGACCTACCCATCAGGGTGTGGGGAGAACTAATTAATAACAAAGAGAATCAGTGTCCAAGGAGGAGAACAGAATTTTCTTGGAGACTGATGGCTGTATATATCTGTCCCTGATGTAGTCCCATTTGGAGATTCCCCCAACATATTCCTTGTTAGCTTTATCACCAGAGCCTTCTCCTCTCTTACATGGGGTAGATTTACAGGAGCATGGTGCTTTGGCAGATAGAGTCTTTGGCCCATGTTTTGGGACCACTTATCACAGTCCCAATGTACCCATTCCAGGAAAAAGCTACTTCTCTTCATGGCTACATCCACACGGTTCCAGTGGAGAATTAGCTTCCCCTAGCCCAGCTGCAGATATGAAAGCAGCTCTGGGATCCATTGCTTTTGCTAATCACCACTTAATTCAAAGGAGAAGAAGCCTTTGGGGGCTTCTAAGGTTTTACACTACCAGAAGCTTCAGAGGAAAAGAAAGGACTAGCACAGGTTTCCAAAGTGGATAACACTGTTCCCTGGGAGGTGCTGGAGTGATCCAGGGGGATGTCATAACCGCAGGTGCCATTGGGGGGCATTAGATAAACCTAAAGGGAGGTGGAAGCATAAGGAAAGATGAGAAGAATATGTTTCATCTATTGTGTAACAGTTAAAGTCATAGTGATTGCATTACTTTGAAGAGCATAATTGAGCGAGATAGAAGCTCCCCGGGATTAAAGTTTGGAAGTGGATTTTATTGCTGCAGGACTGCTTGGGTCACATGCCTACCTGCCCAAATCAGACAGTGCTGGCACAGAGCATGTGCTGGTTTTTAAAGAGATTCAATAGCCATGTTATGTAAGCCAAAACTACGATCAATGATTGGTCAGTGTAAATTTGAATTTTCAGCACCAGAAGTTTACCCTAGGTCTAGGGAGAGGGAACCCAGAAGGGTGGAGATGGGGAATACCTGGTAAGGGGATGGGGGGGGGGGGCAAGGAAAAGAATGGAGCAGGGATTTTACCCTAGCTGAAACTCCCAACCACGGATCAATTAGGGGAGGGGAAGGGGGGAGTTGCCTGCTTACAGATCAATTAGGGGAAGGGGAGGTGGAGTTGTGCTCAACAATTTTCCAAATAAACATTCAACATGCAAGTTATAATGATCAGTGCTCAAGTCCAAAGGCAAGTCTTAACAAACAGGTGTTGGCAGGTGAATGGGTCACACATTGTCAGGAAGTCCAGTGTGCACTGGCAGGAATAGGTGTGTGTAATGACTTATTTACAATACTATACTATACAGTTATATGATGCAATATCGCGTTACCAAAATTTCAGTGCAGGAAAAAACCCACAAATATACAATAAATCATTAAATTTAAGACATGTCATTTTTGAAAAAGATATTTTATATTTTGGGGGATGATGCAAAATTTAAAAGTTAAAGGTTTAAAGAAAGATTTCCAGGGGGGTACTGAGTAATTTTTTTTGAAAAGGAGGTGGTAGGGCAAATAAGTTTGGGGACCTCTGATCTGGAGCCAAGAGCTGTTATTGTTTGTTGCTCAGTCCCGTCTGACTCTTCATAAACCCCATTAAGACTTACTTGGCGAAGATACTGGAGTGGTGGAGTGGTTTGCCATTTCCTTCTGTAGCTCATTTTACAACTGAGGCCAACAGGGTTAAGTGTCCAAGGAGGAGAACACAGTAAGTGTCTGTAAGGGGAACACAGACACAGTAAAGTGTCTGAGGCCAGATTTGAATTCACAAAGAAGAGTCTTGATTCCAGGCCCATTCTATCCACTGTGCCACCTAGCTGCCTGCAGAGACAAGAGACAAGAGCCAAATTCTGGCTCCGAAATTTAACTTTTGCAACAGAAAAAGTAGTGGATTTCAAGTCAAAGAACTTAAGTTTAACTCCTGTGTGATCTTGGACAAGTCATAATATCTCTGAGTCATAATTTCCTCATCTGTAAAATGAAGGAGTTCTGCTGGAGAGACTCCTCAGATTACTTCTGATTCTAACTTGAGAAGTTATGAATCTTGGCCCTGATACTTTTTGACTTTTATTGCCTATGGACAAGCATAGGTCTAACCTCTGCTCATGAAGCTTCGGTTGCTCCCCATTACCTTTTGGATAAAGCATAAACTCTAATTTGACCCTTCACAGTCTGGCCCTAGCCTCCTTTTCTAGGCTTGGTTGCCTGTTTTTTTCCCTTATAAAGGGGTGGCCATGGGATTTCAACTCCCATCCCTATCCCCTTGCACAGGCTGTCTTCTATACTTAAAATGTACTTCCTCCTCACCTGTAAATACTGGGACTTCTGATTCCCTTCAAAGCTCAGTGGATCTGCCATGTCCTTCAAAAGACCTTTCATGATTTTCCCACTTTTTAGTATGCCTGAATCACTGTGTATTTTACACATATCCTAAATTTACTTATCTATGAATTCTTGGTGTTCTAGGGCAACAAGTTCCAAGAGATCAGCTTTCAGTACACCCCTAACCCAGAATAGCGATTGACACTTATTATAGGTGCTATGTGATAGTGATATACAGCACAATTAATCAAACCCACCCACGTAAAACCTGGCAGCACTTCTCCAGATGTACCAAAATACAAACAAACAGACCAAAAATAAACCAAACCCCAAACTTGACTCAGTAGGGACTAGGGAGTAAGGAAATGAAGCCAGGTAGCAAAGTTAGCAGTAAGAAGTCCTGAAGCCTTGGTTTTCCTGTAAGTGTTCCCCTTGCTTTAACTCCAGAGCAGCTGAGTCAGAGGCAGCCAGGGATATGTATGAACTCTAGCGCCTTACAGAAGAACGAGCACTTGCTCGAAGGCAGAAGGGTTTGCTTCACTGCTAATACTGCACACGCTTAAGCGACAGACAGCTACTTCCACGAAAAAAAAACCAAGTCCTTCCAGGGGAGAAGCGTTCTGGGATGCTGGGGGTGGGGAGGGTGGAGAAGCACCTTGATCCTAACCTAATAAACCATAGCATTCAGTGCACGCCTGAGGAAGACTGAAGGCAGGCAGGCTGGTGCACTGTAATCCCAAGGTCATAGCGAGATGGGCATTTTCCCCAATTTTCCCTCCTTCTCGGGGGGACTTGATGAGTAAGAGAGAGAAAAGATTTCTAGCTTTCGTTTTCCGGGAAGGTTAGTGGCCACCTCCGGTTGCTCATGTTAAAGCCAAGCTTGGAGTTGACTTCGGATGTTTCTTGCTCACTCTTACCAGTCAGCTTTGTTTGGCTGCCAGCTTCCCTCGGGCTGGATTTGGGGGAGCGGATCCCAAAGCAGCCGCTGCCCCCTCACAGTCTCCTTTTCAGCCCTTAGGGTAAGTAGGCTGGCGGCCTACAGGGGCACCCCCACTTCTCTTCCCCTCCCCTTCCCCTCCCCCCAACGTGCTTTCCCCTTCCTCCCTCCCTCATATACTTTTATTCTTCCCCCTCCCCCACTCTTTCCTTCCTGCCGGAGCTTTAGACAATTTTCTCTCCGCCCTGGCTTTAGACAACTCAAAGTGTTTCCCCTCCTCCCCACACTCCATTCAGTAAAATGAAGAAGACTCTTTAAAAAAGATGTATTAATCATTCATCTGGAGACTGCAAGCACCTACTCTGGCATCCCCTGCAATTCTCCATGGGCAGCCCCTGGGAAGGGATGGCAGAGCACTCGCCCACCTCAGGGTCCTCAATTCGGGCCGCAGCGGCAGAATTCCTGACTGGGAGAATAAAAGAGCAGAAATGCGAGGAACTCACCAGGCAGCATGACCAGGCCCTTTCCATAGCCCAGGCCAAGCGCTCTGAAGCCTGCCCAGGAAGCTCACAGCTCGCCTGGGGAGCTTCCCTCGGCCTTGTGCGTTCCCCTCTAAGTGCTCTGAGCCCAGGGCCTGTCCTTAGCTGGTGACTCTCACTTAAATCCAATTCAATTCCATGTCATGGCATTACCTCCCTGATGTAATGGTCCCCTTCCAGAACGAAGGACAAAGAGCAACACAGAGTATGAGCACCCCCTTCCCAGGGAATCTCTTCATTCTCAATCATCTGTCCACACAAACTTGTTTTTATATCTGTTACAAACGAGCATAGTCAAGCAAAACAAATTCCCACATTGGCCATGTAAAACAAAAGTCTCAAAATGCCCTGACTCTGTTTCTTCCCTCTCTGGAGGTGGGTAACTTATTTCATCATGAGTTCTCTGGAATTGGTTGGTAACTGTGTTGATCAGATTTCTCAATTCTTTCAGTCATTTATTTTACAGTGTTGCTGTTACTGTATGAATTTTTCTATTGGCTCAGTTCACTTTACTCTGCATTAGTTCATACAAATCTTCCAGGTTTCTCTGAAATCATCCCTTTCATCATGTCTTACACCTCAGTTATATTCCACATTCTCTAACTGATTGGCACCTTTTGGATTCTTTGCTACCACAAAAAGAGCTGCTATGAATTTTATTTACATATGGGTCCTTTTCTGCTTTCTTTGATCTCTTTTGGGTTATAGACCTTATAGTGGTTTTGCTAGGTCTGAAGATAGGTAGAATTTTTGGCCTAGTATCAAATTGCTTTCTGGAATGTCTGAGCCAATTCATAGTTCCAACAATAGTGCGTTAATGTGCTAGTTTCCACATAGCTTCTTCAGCATTTATCATTGTCCTTTTCTGTCACCTTTGCCCAAATATATTTTAATGTGGTTTGAGTTACACACAGAGTGTTGTGGGTCCCTGTCCTATGTCATTCATAGACCACTTTTTTTTGACACTTGATTTAAAGTATTTTTATGTGCTATTGATAACTTGGATTTCTTCCTCTAAAAATTGATCATTCATATCCTTGGACTGTTTGTCAGCTGAGGAATAGCTCTTGTTCTTATAAATTTGAATCAGTATTCTGTGTATCTTAGAAGTAACACCTTTATAAGATAAATTTGCTGCATTTCCCCCCATCTAGCAGTCTCTCTTCTAATTTTAATGGCATTGGGTTTTTTTTGTGCATAATCTTTTTAATTTTATGTAATCAAAACAGTTCATTTTGCCATCTGTGAATTTCTTTAGCTCTTGCTTGATCATACACTGTTATTTTATCCATAGTTTAGAAGATCTTTTTTCCCCCTGATGCTCTAATTTGTTTATATCACCCTTTATGTCAAAGTCATTTATCTAATTTGGAGCTTGTCTTAGTATATGGTGTGAGGTGTTGGTCTCTATCTAGTTTCTGCTTGTCTTGCTTTCCAGTTTTCCCAAAAGTTTTTTTTAAATAGTTAAGTTCTTGTTCTAATAGCTATCTGTTAATCAAATACTAGGCTGCAGTACCTTTTGCTTCTTTTTTATTGGGTACCTCATCTATTTCACTGATCTATCTATTTCCTATTGAATACCAAATATTTTTAAAGATTTCTGCTTTGTAGTATAGTCTGAGATCTGGTACTGCTATTATTGTTTTTTTCTAGTTATTTGAAGCAATACTTTGGCAGTTTAATTGATATGGTAGTAAGTACATTGACTTAGGTAGTATTTCAATTTTTATTATATTGGCTTGACCTACTTATGAGCAATGAATATTTTCCCAATTATTTAGATGCCTTTTGTGTAAAAAATGTTTTGTATTCTCTGTGGTAACTAGACTCCTAAATATTTTATACTTTCTGTTGTTATTTAAAATGAAGTTTCTGTTTCTATCACTTATTGCAAGATACTATGAGTAACATTCTGAAATGTTAGTGATTTATGTGGATTTATATTATATCATGCAACTTTACTTTTGTTTTCAGTCAGCTTGATAAAGTTGTCTAAGTAAGCTATCATATGATCTGCAAAAAGTGATAATTTTTTTTTCTCTTTGCTTATTATTATTCCCCCAATGTTTTTCTTGACATTACTATAGTTAACATTTTTTTTTTAAAGCAATTGGGGTTAAGTAACTTGCTCAAGGTTACACGGCTAGTCATTATTTATGCGTGGGTGCTCATTTTCTGAGGCCGGATCTGATCTCGGGTCATCCCAACTCCGAGGCCGGCGCTCTTACTCACTGCGCCACCTAGCCGCCCCCTTTAGGGCAATTGGGGTTAAGTAACTTGCCCAAGGTTACACGGCTAGGTTTTTGTTTGTGTGGATTAGGTGTCGGAGGCCGGCTCCGAACTCAGGTCCTTCTGATTCCAGGGCCGGCGCTCTATTCACTGCGCCACCTAGCCGCCCCTGTAGTTAACATTTTTAATAGTATATTGTATAGTAGTATTCATAATGGACCTTCATTCTCAATTATGTTGGAAAGGCCTCTACTTTATTCCCACACAGATGGTGTTGTTTTAGATAGACACTAAAGTGTTTATAACTATGCTTTCTATTTTTTAAAAACAGGAATGGATTTTGTACCTTGTCAATTTTGCATCTGTTGATGTAATCATATGATTTTTTCCTCCTGTATTATTGATATGGTCAATGATGTTTATAGTTTTACCAGTATTTGAATAGCTCTGCATTCCTGGCATAAATTCAGCCTGGTCATAATGTATAATCCTTATGATATGTTTTTGTAGTCTCCTTACTAATATTTTATTAAAATATTTTCATTAATGTACATGTAAAGCCAAGCACAAGCAGCTTTCCAGAGGACTGCTGCTGTGAACAGCTTTCAAGATTCTGATTACATAGTATAGCAAACTCTCTATTCAATAACAAATCGGAGCAAAACATTCACAGAAAATCAAAATACAGCCTTCACCATGTCACAGCTCAACAACTTATCACTAAAATCACCACATAGTTTTCACCAAAGTGGTCACATAGTTTTGAACAAAGTACAATCATTTAGTAACGCAATCATTTAGTAACTTAATCATTCAGTCCTTAAGAAGGCTTGAGGAGCACAAAATACAAAAGGTCAAAGTCCTCCCGTCATGGGGTACAATAAGTTACAAATCAGTCACTATTCAGTCATCAGTCACTACTTAGTCATCAGTCACTACTCGGTACCCTCTTAAGGGGTAGTGGAAAATGCACAGGCCATCCACTCCTCAGTAACAACTAAGTTACAATTTCATCAGTCACTACTTAGTATCCACGAAGAGGTCTTTTCATCTTGACTTGGGGAAGGCTTTCAGCTTCCATGGCTCTCTTCCATGGTCCCAGCTCCCTTCTGAATCTAAACAACTGCCACCTGAGTTCAAAGGCAGACAGCTCCCAGCTCCTTGTCCAGCTCTCTGTGCAGTTCCTGCTACATGTTGAAGTTCATAGTGTCCAGTCCCCATCAAGTTCTCCACGGTTTCTGTTCCTGAGAAGACAAAGCTTAACAAAGCCACAGACAAAATACCAACGCCACAGTCATACTTCCTCTATCTTCTGCAGCTCCAGCTGGCCCTTGGAAGTCATCATCAGCTCTAGCTGGCTTTCAGAAATCCTCAGAAGCTCCTCAGCAGCTCTGGCTGGCCCTTGGAAATCCTCAGCACCATAAGCTCTGTTCTCAAAATCAAAATCACTTTATCCAGCCTCCACATGACTTGCTCCAAAAAATTCTGTCTCAGTTCTCGGTTCTCATTCCTCTTCTCAGTTCTTTTCAATTCTCAGTTCAGTCTTCAGTCCAGCAGCAGCTGCCCTGCCTCTATGATGCTTACCGCAGGAAATTCTGACTGTCCAGTTTATGCTCCTCCCTGTTCAGCCCTTTCTGTTATGTCAGCAACAGAAGTTCTTACCTCCTGTTTCTTTACAGAGGGCTAATTTGAAACTAGGTGCTAAGCATCTGTTAGCTTTCCAATACAAAGGGATCTTCAAATTTCATTACCATTATAGTACATTAGGGATATTGTTCTATAATTTTCTTACTCTATTTTAACTTTTCCTAGTCTAAGTATCAAAATGATATTAGTGTAATAGAAAGAATTTGGTAAGGTCTCTTCCTTTTTTTTTTCTCAAATAGTTTGTGTAGTATTGGAATTAACTCTTCTATAAATATTTGCTAGTATTCACTTGCAAATTCACCTGCTTCTGTGTTTTTTTTTCTTTGGGAGCTAATCCATGGCTTCCTTTTATAAGATTGGATTATGTAAATTCTTTATTTCCTGTTTTGTCAATCTGGGATATATACATATACATACTCTCACTCTTTCTTTCTCTCTCTCTCTCTCTCTCTCTCTCTCTCTCTCTCCACACACACACACACACACACACACACACACACACACACACACACACACACATGAGATTCTGTTCCAGACCCTTATTTTAACTTGGAATACATTTCTCTGTTTCAAGTAATTTGTACTGCATATATATCTTGTATGTACATATTTGTTTGCCAGTGGTCTTTCCTATTAGGATGTGGATAGTTTTGCTTTCTTAGTTTTCCCAGTACTTAGTAAAATGCCGGGCAAATAGTAAACATTTAAATGCTTGTTGACTTTATATCTTTAAATGAGAAAAGCTGCATTTATTCTCTCTGAATATATATTTAAAATATTTTATTTTCCCCCAGTTACTTGTATAACCAATTTTTAACATTCTTTTTTTTTTTAAGTTTTAGTTCCAAATTCTATCCCTTCCTCCTCCCACTCCTCCCTTCCTGAGATGGTAAAAGCAACGTAACATAGGTTATACATGTGTATATGTCATATTAATCATTTTGTGAAAGAAAACTCAAACAAAAAAAGAGAGAAAGAAAGTGAAAAATAGTATGCTTTGGTCTGTACTCAGATACAATCAGTTCTTTCTCTGGAGGTGGACAGCATATTTCATCTGAATCCTTTGGAATTGTCTTGGTTCATTGTATTGCTGAGAATAGCTAAGTCATTCGCAGTTGTTCATAATACAATATAATTATTACTGTGTACAGTGTTCTCCTGGTTCTGCTCATGTTACTCTATTGGTTCATGTAAGTCTTTCTAGGTTTTTCTGAAATCATCCTGCTCATCAATTCTTTTTTTTTTAATTCATTTATTTTTAGTTTTCAACATTCATTTTCACAAGATTTTGAGTTCCAAATGTTCTCCCCATCTCTCCCCTCCCCCACCCCAAGATGATTACCCCTTCCTCCAGTCTGTCTTCCTTTCTATCATGCCCTCTCTCTTATCACCTTCCCCCTTATTTTCTTTTAGAGCAAGATAGATTTCTATACCCCATTGCATGTATATCTCATTTCACATTTGTATGTAAAAACAAATTTTAACATGTTTTTAAAACTTGAGTTACAAATTCTCTCCCTTCTTCCCTCCCCACACACCCTCATTGAGAAGGCAAACAATTCAATATAGGTTATACTTATGCAGTTATGCAACACACTTCTATAATAGTCATGTTGTGAAAGACTGTATTTCCCTCCATTTTATCCTGCCCCCCTGCCACTTATTCTATTTTCTCCTTTGACCCTGTCCCTTTTCAAAAGTGTTTACTTCTGACTATCCCCTCCCCCAGTCAACTCTCCCTTCTATCATCCCCCCGCTTCCATCTTCTCCTTCACTTTCCTGTAGGGTAAGATACCCAAATGAATATGTTATTCTCTCCTTAAGTCAAATCTGATGAGCATAAGTTGCACTTATTCCCACTAACATCTTCCCTTCCATTGTGAAAATTTTTTCTTGCCTCTTTTATGTGAGATAATTTACCCCATTCTATCTCTCCTTTTCTCCTTCTCTCAATATATTCCTCTCTCACCCACTAATTTTATTTTTTAGCTATGATCTTTAGGTATTCAACTCACCCTGTGCTCTCTTTCTTTCTCTCATTCTGTCTCTCACTCTCTTTATTTATTTATTTTTTATTTTAACTGGAGTTTTTTTTTTTTCTTTTTGGAGGTCAATTGGGGTTAAGTAACTTGCCCAACATCACACGGCTAGGTTTTTTTGTTTGTGTGTGTTGAGTATCTGAGGCCAGATACGAGCTCAGGTCCTTCTGACTCCAGGGCCAGCGCTCTATTCACTGTGCCACCTAGCCGCCCCCTCTCTCACTCTCTTTATATGTATATATATATATATATATATGCATTTCCTCCAACTACCCTAATATTGAGAAAGGTCCCATAAGAGATGAGATCATCTTTTTTTATTATAAAAATTTTATTGTTAAAAAACATTTAAGTAGCCATAGAATTGTTGGCCTGATTTTGTTATCACTCAATTTAAATAACAAAGCATACAGTACATAGTGGTTTTAAGGAACCCTAGGTTTACAGAATTATAAAAAATACAAAGCAAACTGTGATAAGGGCTTAGTAAAAACTGAAAAGTAAACCTGGGGAGCATGTAATATTTCTTAATCCTGGTATGATGGTCAGTATTAAACAGCTTTACAAGTATATGTACTCACATATATTTATATAGTTATCAGATGCCTATAGAACCTTCCCCCTGAATATTACACTGTGAATGTTAAGACACCTACTTGTGTATCTCAAAAATATGATTGTCTAAGAAAGGGTTCAGGTTGAGTAGATAGCCTCAGAGCTAAGATGGGAATTTCCTAGGGCTATTGTACTTGGGATAAGGTTTGATATTTTAGGAAACTCCCTAAACTAGATTTTTGGCTTAGTAACTTTCCAAGGATCCTATATTTGTCTCATATTACAGTTTTTCCCAGAAAGACCATAAGCTTACAGAGATTTTTTGACCTTGTGTAATGGAAATGCAGATTTAAAAATCTCCCCTGCCCCTAGGCCCTTTGATAGGCTTAAGTGACTCTGAGAACCTTCCTAGATTTGAAAATATTCTCTGCCTCCTAATAGGCTGAATGTGGTCACATGGAGCCTGTAGCAGGAGGCTTGGCTTTCAGGAATGCCTATACCTTGATGCTGTGTTATTGGACAGTGGGTCAAGAGGGTGGTTACATTCTCTGAGCCAGGAGAAGGCTATAGAATCCCTGATGTGAGGCTTTGCTTTGGGGCTCACTCTGAGAAGTGTTGTGTGATTTGATCAGATGAGACTCTGGGCAGCCATTGACAGCACCCCTCCCCCCCCCCCCCCAGCTTTGAAAAACCCAGATGTTGATGCTTCCCTCTCTGGTAACTGTGATTTGGTATAGATGTAATGGTTGGACAATTTGGAAGCCTGTCTGCTTGATCTGTTTCTCTGTCTTGTAACTTCTTTTTGTATACTCTGAAGTTCAGGGTGCTGACCTTTTCCCCCTGAACTAGGTAAATGATATATGTTTGATTGATTAAAGTAAGCTTGTTAACCAATTTTGAGTTGCTTTCCTTTAGAAAAGCAGATCTAAGAACCTGTGTTAGCAATCACTCTGGATATGCTGGGGTGCTTGCTGCTACACCTTGTACTTCCTACCCCTGCTGTCCTCATTGATTCATTGACTGCTGTCCTCATTTTTAGAGTAGCAGATGAGTTTCTTGAATAGCCTCAGACCTGGTTTTATGCTTAATGACAGCTCCCTCTGCTCTGTGGCTAGAAGTACAGGAGAGGTGGCCTTGTGCCCAGAGCCAGCTCATGAAGCCCTTGGGAGGAGACATAGTAGGAGAAGCATAGTACCTATCAGGGCTATCCATGAAACTTCCCTTTGGCTTCTTGAATACAGAATATGAAAAGGGACTGGTAGGGCATGATGGTGAACTAGAAATGGCTACACAGGATAGAGGAAGAGTTGTGGTCTACCTTTTGAGGCCATCAGGCTCCTATCTCTTACTTGTTTGGATAAAAATACATAGGGCTACAATCCCTATTACCTACTTATTTGTTGGGTGGCAAATAGAGCAATTACAAATGACTTCTTAAAGTGACTGGGATCTAAGTCAGTCACTCAAAATATCCTATCATGACAAATTAGAGAAAGGATGTGACAGATTTAATTAAGCATGATCATCTAGACAACCAAAGGCAAAAAGAAAACCAAAACTGAACTAATATACTATTTGGACATGTTTACTAACTGAAATAAGTGGACAATATTTAGATCTATACTTTTTGCTGTGTAGACACACAATGGGTGAATTATGGAGTTATGAAATCCTAAAAAATGACTTTTGAGCACATCTATTTAATATTTTATCTTCAAAAGTGATCCATCATTGACATCAATTTTATTCATCAAAGCTGTTTGAAGAAGGTAATGGAGCTTGGGAAGGGCTCTTTGGGTGAGCCAGCTGAAACTTCTGCTGCAAGGCCTTGGTCACTATTGGGGTCAACCCTATTCCATTTTCCATATTATCTTTTTTGATGAGAGGGGTACCTCCTGGGCTCCTATCTATGTTGACTTTCCTCAGATCCATTTGGCCTTTTCTGGGAGTGAATACCACATTTATGACATGAGTTGATGGAAATCTGGACTGAGGTTTCAGGGAGATACTCTGAAGATCAGAGACTGTGACCAGTGGCTTTCATTCCTGTGGTGATGACAGAATTTTACTCATACTGCTAGAACTCTGTGTCTTCTTTAACTTCACAGTGAGCAGATCTCTAATAGTTATATGCATGGGCATATCTTGTTTTAATGGTTCAGCATGAAGTGTTTTGGTACTATTGGTTTTTTTGAGCAGCAAAGATGCTGAGCAGAATAGAAGAGGCAAAGGTGGCAGAGATGGTGGAGGGGGTGGACGAGGAGGAGGAGGAGGAGGAAGGGGGACCATAGGCTGCAGTGTCATAGGTGGGAGTATGCATGCTAATTCTCTAATAGTAGTTTCAGCTTGAACAAGGTCCTCTGGAAGTTGTCTTCAAGTGACATGTTATATGGCAATCTGGGCAAGAAGAATGCTGTGAGGTAGAGGTCTTCAGTTCTTCCTGGAGCTTGTAGAATTCATTTTCCAGCTTGTCAACCTGCTGTCTGATCAGGCTGAGTTCCCAGAAGTAGAAATGGAATGGAAATAGGAAGTCTTTCAACATCTCTAATTTCTGTATAATACTGCTCTGGCAACACCAATAGAAAGACCACACCCTCTTTCTTAGGAATTTCTTTAGATTTCATTCATGCTGGAAAATGTTTTGCTCCAGGCTAATTTTGGATAACTTTGGCTACAACATGTGTTTGTGAGAGGGGCATCTATTACTCTTTCAGGTGGAGATAGAGTTGGAGATGAAGTAGCAGAGGAATGAAGGGAGGGAGGATGAATAGCTAGAATGGGATCAGAAGGACTAGCTTTTTATTTTTTAATTTTTTGATGAACATTTTGCTTCTGGCTTTCAATTTCCTTCTTCCCCGGTATTTGTGCTTGGTCATTTTTTTCTGTGTAGAAACCTGGTTTATTCTTGGAGCCCTGAAAGATATACTGAAAAGTGATGTTTGAATTCACTGTCATCTTCAAGCATAGAGAAAAACCTGAAGCTTGGAGGTGGTTATGAATACCTAGTATAAGAGCCCCAGGAGGTAAATAGAGTCTAGGCAATGTCCTCTCTGGTTGCAACATATAGTAGAATTCACAATTAAACCCTTGGCATAGACAAACCAATCAGAGCCATCATTTCTACTCCATTAACCCTCGTGGTGGGAAAGAAGAGAAGATATTTCATGATTGGATAATGCATCCCAACCCCTGGCCAATTGAAGTAGTGGTGCTTCTTGTATGAATCGAGATCATCTTTTCATGTAGGAATGTAAATAACTCAACTTTAATAAGTCCCTCATGATTGCTCTTTCCTGTTTACCTTTTCATGCTTCTCTTGATTCTTGTATTTGAAAGTCAAATTTTCTATTCAGCTCTGGTCTTTTCAGCAAGAATACTTGAAAGTCCTCTATTTCATTGAATATCCATTTTCCCCCTGAAGTATTATACTAAGTTTTACTTGGTATGTGAGTCTTGGTTTTAATCTGAAGTCTTCTGACCTCCAGAATATCATATTCCAAGACCTTTGATCCGTTAATGTAGAAGCCACTAGATCTTAGGTTATCTTGATTATATTTCCACAATATTTGAATTGTTTCTTTCTGACTACTTGGAATATTTTCTCCTTGACCTGGGAACTCTGGAATTTGGCTATGATATTCCTAGGAGTTTTCCTTTAGATCTCTTTCAAGAGGTAATCAGTGGATTCTTTCCATTTCTATTTTACACCTCTGGTTCTAGAATATCAAGGCAGTTTTCCTTGATAATTTCTTGAAAGATGATGTCGAGGTTCTTTTTTAAATCATGGCTTTCAGGTAGTCCAATAATTTTTAAATTATCTCTCTTGGATCTATTTTCCAGGTCAGTAGTTTTTCCAATGAGATAGTTCACATTGTCTTCTAATTTTTCACTCTTTTGGATTCTGTTTTATACTTTCTTGATTTTTCATAAAGACATTAAACTTCCACTCCATTCTAGTTTTTAAGGTATTATTTCTTCAGTGAGCTTTTGGAACTTTTTTTCCATTTGGCCAATTCTACTTTTAAAGGTATTCTCTTCATTGGCTTTTTGAACCTCTTTTGCCATTTGAGCTAGTCTATTATTTTTAAAGGGTCATTTTCTTCAGTATTTTTGGAGGTCTCCTTTAGCAAGCTGTTGACTCGTTTCTCATAATTTTCTTCTACCACTCTCATTTCTCTTCCCAACTTTTCTTTTACTTCTCTTATTTGGTTTTCAAAAACCCTTTTTGAGCTCTTCCATGGCCTGTGAACAATTCATATTTTTCTCAGAGGCTTTTGATGCAGGAGCTTTGACTTTGTTTTCTTCTGGTTGTATGTCTTGATCTTCTTTGTCACTAAAGTAAGATTCTATAGTTTGACTTTTTTATGCTGTTTGCCCATCTTCCCAGTCAAATATTTGACTTTATAGCTCTTTGTCAGGGTAGAACTCTGATTCTAGTGGGGGTGGGTGTACTTCAGGGGTACAGGCTTCAAGGGTTTTGTATCAGCCATGCAATCCCCTACCATTTATAGGCCAAAACTCTGGAAGCAGTAGCTCCCACCATCACCACCCCCACTGCCTTGGGGCTGGGACTGGACTCCAGCTGGACCCTGCTCCTCTTTCACCCAGGTCCCAGAGTTTCCACCCAGTCCCAGGATATGCCACAGATCCTCATCATTTCTTATAACACAATAGTATTCCATTATAATCATATACCACAATTTGTTCAGTCATTTCCCAATTGATGGGCATCCCTTCAATTTCCAATTTTTAGCCACTTCAGAAAGAGTTGCGGGGGGTGCTAGGTGGCGCAGTGAGTAAGAGCACCAGCCTCAGAGTTGGGATGACCCAGAATCGAATCTGGCCTCAGAAAATGAGCACCCACACATAAATAATGACTGGCTGTGTAACCTTGAGCAAGTTCCTTAACCCCAATTGCTTATTAAAAAAAAGAGTTGCTACAAACATTTTTGTACAAATAGATTCTGTCCTCCCCTCTTTTTTTTTTTTTAATACAGACCTACTAGAGATTATCACTGGATCAAACACTATACACAATTTTATAGCCCTCTGAGATTAGTTCCAAATTGCTTTTTAGAATGGTTTGAACAGTTCACAACTCTGCCAAGAGTGCATTAGGGTCCCAGTTTTTCTACATCCTCTCCAAAATTTATTTTCTGTTTCTATCATATCAGTCAATCTGATGGTTATGAGGTGGCAGCTCAGAGTTATTTTAACTTGCATTTCTCTAATCAATAATAACTTAGAGAATATCTTCATATGACCAATGATAGCTTTGATTTCTTTGTCTGAAAACTGCCTGTTCCTATCCTTTGACCATTTATTAATTGGGGAATGACTTATATTCTTATAAATTTGACTCAGTTCTCTATATATTTAAAAAATGGGGCCTTATCAGAGATACTTACTATAGAGAAATCCCCCCAGTTTTCTGCTTTCCTTCTAATTTTAGTTGCATTGATTTTGTTTGTGCAAAACCTTTTTAATTTTATAAAATTGAAATTATCCATTTTACGTTTCATAATGCTCTCTATATCTTGTTTGGTCCTAACTTCTTCCCTTCTCCATAGATCTGAAAGGCAAACTATTCCATGCTTTCCTAATTTGCTAATGGTATTATCATTCATGTCTAAATCATGTACCCATTTTGACTTTATCTTGGTATACAGTGAGAGTTATTGGGTCTATACCTAGTTTCTGCCATACTGTTTTCCAGTTTTCCCAAAAGTTTTTGTCAAATAATGAGTTATCCCCAAAGGTTGTATCTGTGGGTATATCAAGCACTAGATTACCATGATCATTTTCTACAAGGTACTATGTACTTAATCTATTCCACTCATCCACCACTCTATTTCTTAGCCAGTAACAGATTATGTTAGTTATCATAAAGTATCTTCTTTTTTTTCTTCAAAATGTTTTAGACTCAAATGCCAGAACACAGATACAGAATAGACAAAAGAAACAAAAACATATGATAAACTTAAATATTGGAACTTAAATACAAAGTTAGAAAGAAAATAAAACATTTCATGCACATAGCAGAACATGAGAGGATTCAAAATGTGTAACAATAAATTTTCATTTCAAGAAAGCTTATATGATAAATAATACTTGTGTTGAGAATTGTCCAACTTTTCTTTGCTTCCTTGTGAGTTTTCTTTTATTCTCTGCTGTGCACTTTTTTACTTTGTTCTTTTTTCCCCTGTCCCCCAAACTGCCCCCCATCCCAAGGCCACAATAAAGTTTAGATATGTTTCTCTATAACTATAGATATACACATACACATATACATATATAGACACATATTTTCCCAAACCTATTGTACTCCTGATCTTTGTTTTTATGTATGTTGTACATATCTCTTGTTTCCTATCCCTCCTGCCTCCTCTACTTTACTTTAACCCACTACCTTGCCCTCCTATGACTTGTATACCCCTCTCCAAGGACCCCTCCCATATCCTCCCATTTCCATAAATCTAAATACCCTTCAATACCCCTATTTTACCTATTCCCTCAGCCTCCCCTCTAAAGATCCCTCCTTCCCTTTTCTCCCTCCCTATACCCCTACCATTTTATTTCTTCTGAATTTAGAAGACTTTTATACTCTTCTGAATATATGTGTATTGTTGCCTCTTAAACCCATTCATAATTAGCAGTCCCCCTCCCCACTCTAATTCCTCTGTATCAATTTTTCCTCTTGAGCCTCATTTGTATAAAATACTTGCTCTTCTAAGCTGTTCCTAAATGATTTTACTTTTTAAATTCATATCACACTCAGGTTTATCCCAATCTTTATGAGCTACCCAATTATTGATAAGAATCTTAGACATACATTTTACATACATAAAATGTCAACAGTCTGTCCTTATGGATCCCTTATAATCAGCCTTTGTTATGGGATTTATATTTCTCTTGGTTCTTGTATGTTGAATCTTCTACTAATTTTACTTTTTTTTTTAAACAAAGTCTTGAAAGTCTGAGAGTTTATCAAATGCCCGTTTTTTTTTCATTCAGGATAATAATTAACTTTGCAGGACATGCTATTTTTGGCTGGAGACCCAGTTCTTTTGCTCTTTGATATGTTGTGTTCCAAGACCTGTGGTCCTTAAATGTCTCTGCTGCTAGGTCTTGTGTAATTCTAATTATGGCACCATCATATTTAAATTGTTTTAATTTTGATTCTTTTAATATATTTTTCTTGAGCTAGGGGTTTAGGAATTTGACTATGATATTCTTATGAGTTTTCCTCTTAGCATCTCTTTTAAGTGGTGATCAACAGATTCTTCTATTTCTACTTTTCCCCCTTGTTCATTAGAACAATGTTCTTCAGGACAATTTTCTTTAATTATTTATTTTATTATTGTATCGAGACTCCTTTTTTGATCATAACTTTCAGTTAGTTCAATTATTTTTATATTTTCTCTTCTTGATCTATTTTCCAAATCTGTTGTTTTTCTTATATTTCAATTATCTTCTATTTATTCATTATTCATATTTTGTTTAATCATTTCTTGATCTGTTATAATTTCACTGACTTCACTTTGCCCAATTCCAATTTTCAAGGTGTTTTTTTTCCTTCCTTAAGATTCTCGATCTCCTTTTCTAATTGGCTGATTCATTTTATACCTTTCTCATTTTTCTTGGATTATTCCTTTTCTTTTTTAGTTTTTGCTCCATCTCTGTCATTTGATTTTTAAAGTCTTTTTAAACATCTTCTATAAATTCTTATTTGTCAGGTAACCATTTGATGTTACTCTTCGGGAGTTTCTTTACTTCAATAACCTCCTCTGAAGATGAACCACTATTATTTCTATTCCCATAATAGCTTTCTATGGTTGGACTCTTTCTTCTTGGCCTGTGCATCTTTTGCGTAATTAATTTTAATCACCTCTAGCCCTGGGGTGTGGGAAATGTTGCCTCTTGTCCCAGATCTTCAGTTCTTCCCTCTAGCCTGGAATCAAAGTCAAACCTCCAACCTCTTGTAAGTGCCCATAGCCAGGGGCTTTCTGCCCCACTGCTTTTGTACTCACTGGGTATGTACTGGTTCCTTCTCCCTCCTGCTGCTCTTTGCAAGCACAGCTGGGTCTGGCATTCCTTGTCAGCAGAGGTTCTCTCAATCTTCATGGATTCAAATGCCAAACTCCCGTCACTATTCCAGGGGTAAAACTTCTGGTGGCTGGGACTGAGGCAGCCTCTCAAACCAATTAACTCCAGGACTTGCTGCTTGTTCTTAAAATGAACCTAGCCTGGAGGTGTTTACTCTTCACAGGGACCAAACCTGGTCCTGGGATTTTTCTTCTGATCTTTTCAAATTGTCCCAGGAGGACCCTGGTTATATCCCTATTCTTATTTATCTCCACCCACACTTTGTTCACCCTAAGGTGCTATTTTAACTCTTTTGTGGGAGAAAATCCTGAGAGCTTGGAATTTTCTGACCTGCTCTGCCATCTTCCCAGAATCTTCTCCCCATATAGCATCTTCTTTTTTTTAAATTAATTTATTAGTTTAGTTTCAGTTAACAAGATTCAATTCCATAGTTCCTTGATTTTCAAATTTCCTTTACTTCCCTCCCCCCTCCCCACATGACAGCATATAGTCCAGTATAGGATCTGCAAATGCATTCATATTAGACATTATTCTAATTACAAAGGCATATTGTACTAGGTGGGATGAAAGATGGTAAGGAAGAAATAAAACCAAACAATGAAAAGAACAAGATCATTTAGTTTGCTTCCATCAGGATTCAGGCTCAGTTCTTTCTAGTCATATCTCTGGATGGCGCATTTCTCACTTTCTTGAGTCTTTCAGGATTAACTTATATCACTGCATTGCTGAAAAGAGTCCAGTCTGTCATAGTTGGTCATCACAGATATGATATGTCTGTGATTATATACAAATTTCTTCTGATTCTACTCTTCTCACTCAGCATTAGTTTGTATAAGTCTCTCCAGGTAATTATGAAATCCGTCACCTCCTCATTTCTTATAGCACAATAATATTCCATTACATTCATATACCACAACTTGTTTAGCCATTCCCCAATTGATGGGCACCCCTTCAGTTTCCAATTCTTTGCAGCCACAAAAAGGGCTGCTAAAAATATTTTTGTACATATGGGTCTTCCTCCCACTTCTATGATCTCTTTGGGATATAACCCTAGAAGTGGTATGGCTGAGTCAAAGGGTATGAAATTATTTATAATCCTTTGGGCATAATTCCAGATTGCTCTCCAGAATGGTTGCATAAGTTCACAACTCCACCAGCAATGTATTAGTGTTCCAATTTGTCCACATCCTCTCCAGCATTTGTCACTTCCTTGTTTTGTCATCTTAGCCAATCTGACTGGAGGGATGTGGTATCTCAGAGTTGTTTTGATTTGCATTTCTCTAATTAATAGTGATTTAGAGCATTTCTTCATGTGCTTATAGATATCTTTAATTTCTTTCTCTGAAAACTGCCTGTTCATATCCTTTGATCATTTATCAATTGGGGAATGACTTGTATTCATATAGATTTGACTCAATTCTCTATAATTTTAGAGATGAGTCCTTTATCAGAGACACAAGTTGTAAAAATTCTTTCCCAATTTCCCACCTCCCTCTTGATCTTGGTTACATTGGCTTTGTTTGTACAGAAGCTTTTCATTTTAATGTAATCAAAACTATCCATTTTGCATTTTATAATGCTCTCTAATTCTTGTTTGGTCCTAAAGTCTTCCCCTCTCCACAGATCTGTCAGGTAAACTATTCCTTGCTTTCCCAAATTGCTTACAGTATTATCCTTTACACCTAGATCATGCACCCATTTGGACTTGATTTTGGTATATGGTGTTAGATAATGGTCTATGCCCAGTTTCTGCCATACTGTATTCCAGTTTTCCCAGCAGTTTTTGTCAAATAGTGCATTCTTATCCCCAAAACTGGGGTCTTTGGGTTTATACAGCATCTTCTTAATGAGGCTAAGCATCCAGCCTCTGCTTGCAGACTTCCAATATGAAGCCTATCTTACCTATCCTGATTTTGCGCAACTCTCAATGTTAGGAATGTTTTCCAAGTTTTGAGCTGAAATAAGCCTTTGGTAGCTTCTACCCATTTCTCTTAGTTCTGCCATCTGACACTAGGTAAAACAAATCCAACCTTTCTTCTACATGGATTCCACACTTATCCTGAAGACAGTTATTACATCCTCTCCAATTCTTTTCTAGGTTAGAAATACCCAGTTCCTTCAATTTATTCTTTTCAGTCACTCTCCTCTGGAATGCTCAGTCTCATCAATATCCTTCCTAAAATATTATGCTTGGAGCTCAATACCATACTGCAGGCTTGACAGTGGCTGGGTATGCCAGGGCCATCACTTGCCTTGTTCTAAAGCCCTTTTTGTCTACAATACATTAGGTGTTTTGTTTGCCATGCCATATTATTGACCCATAGATATCTTACCGTCCATAGCACTCTTGTGTCTCTTTAGGTATTTTACATCAGTATGATTTTTTTTATTCAAGTGTTTAGTCACAAGACTCTGCTCTCTACCAGAGTGCTGATTAACTCTGAAAGCAGAAACTATTGCCACTACCTTTTTCCCCCTCTTAACTTTCTAGGTAGGCATTTCACAATTACAGGAAACATTTGTATAAAACATTAGTAAAAGTGGCTGAGGGAATGTCTGTGATGCAAAATACAAGTCAAAAATGAATGTGAACAGGTCAGTGGGAATTATTCTGGCAGGAACATGGTAAAGTGATTATGCAACTTTATTAGAAAGGAGAAGCTGAAAGTAGTTATGTGGTGGGTGGAACAACACTGAGCAGAAAAAAGAATGAGCCCTGCCTCCAGCAGGGAGGAAAGGGGAAGGAAAGCAGACTTGGAGCTCTGCCTTAGTCTGAGGGGAGGAGAATATTATTTGTGCTGGAAATGATCGAAATCTGTCAAATGAATCAATCGACTACACCCATCCTTCTCAATACAGAGTAGAAATAACTCTTGAGAAGACTGACATTTTTATTGAAATAGAAACTTTGAGGGGCGGCTAGGTGGCGCAGTGAGTAGAGTGTCAGCCATGGAGTCAGAAGGACCTGAGTTTGGATCCGGCCTCAGACACTTAACGCACACACAAACAAAAAAAACCTAGCCATGTGACCTTGGGCAAGTTACTTAACCCCAATTGCCCTCCAAAAAAAAAAAAAGAAATAGAAACTTAGACTTCCTCTATCTCCTACCTGCACTGAATTGCCCCTCCTTAGGCAGCCTGGTGGTTCTCTACTCCTGAGGGGTCATTATAATGGTACGACTATAAATGATGCCCTGTTGACTTAAAGCTCTGTTGCAGCTTGGAACTCCCATGCTCAGGTGACCCACCATCCTCAGCCTTCCCAGTAGCAGGGACTACAAGTATCCTCCATCACACCTGGCTATAGAGTCTTAAAGTTAGGTGGACCTAAAGACACTCTATAGTCCATCACTGATATTCAGATGACTGTACCTGAACTGTCTTAGATGAAAGTCAAGCCTATTCCAAACACCCAGAAAGAGCACGTTCCATTGGCTTCTTGCCAATTCACCATATCATTTTAATAATTTTCATGACTAATGAATTCTTCATTTTATCTAATACTTCACATACTCCTGCTGGTCTTTAAGCTTAGTGACCATCAAAGGTAACTGCTCGCTATTCTTCCTCTGTGTATATCTGAAAACCATTCATTAATCACTTTAATTCCTTCAAGCTTTCCTCATGTGCCCTGATTTTCAAACTTCAATCATCTTGATTGCTCTCCTTAAAGAACTGTACATTATACTCTAAGTGAGTTATCTCTTCAGTTCTGATGGAAGTGCTATGTTACATGCTTACTCTTCATATTTCTTCTGTATGTATGAAATACCACTATTTTCCTTTTTAATATATTTTCCCCTAGAGTAATTCATCTGTGGTCATATGCAGATGACTCTTAAATCTCTATTTCCCATCCTGGGCTCTACCTGAATGCCAGAATCTCAGAGCTGATGGAGGTTCCAGAAGCCATCCTGTCCCTAAATGAGAATTCCCTTGACAATATATCTGATAAGAGATCACTAAACTTCCCTATTAAGACTTTCAGTGATAAGGAGCTCACTACTTCTGAAAGCTGCTCATCCTATCTTTGCAAAGTTTTGACTTGTAAGAAGGTTAGCCTCTCTGCAGTCTCCACACATTACCCCAGGGGTTTGTCCACCTCTGGGGTGAGCACAACAAATCCAATTATTCTTTCATGTGATAGTCTGAACTCTAGTAAGTTGGCTCTTTCCACCTGGCTATCCTGCCAGCCCCTTGACCTTAGCACACCTGAAATTGAACTTACCATCTTGCGCCTCTCCATCCTGCCCCAAACCTACTTTTCCTCCCAATTTTTCTGTTTTTGGTGATGGCACTAATATTTTCCCAGGAATTCAGGCATAAAGATCTGAGAGTCATTTTTTCACTTCTGTTTCTCCATTCTATCCTTCTGGTCTCTGACTTAATCACTTGTTAAGTTCTGTCAAAATTACCTCAACATCTAACTTTAGCTCCATGGGATTTATCCCATGGGATAAATACAATGTCTTCTCTTGGCATATAAAATCCTCTACAATTTGCCTCAAATATAAATTTCCATGTTTATTTTCCACCATTCTTCTTCTATTCTTTGTTTCAACCAAACTGGTCTATAAGTTTTCTCCCCATTTTTGTACTGGACTTCCTCACCTCTGCACATTAAAGCAGGACATTCCTTTCCATCTACATCCTCATCTAAAGCACAATTCTTAAATTTACCCACCCATTGGAAACCTTGTTATCCTTCAAGTCTACCTCTTCCATGAAACTGTTCATTATCTCCTGGCTGAAAGTGCTCTCTTGTTGCTGTTCTGTTGTTTCAGTCACGTCCAACTCTTTATGACCCCAGTAGAGATTTTCTTTGCAAAGATACTAGAGTGGTTTGCCATTTCCTTTTCCAACTCATTTTACAGATGAGGGAACTGAGGGGAACAGGGTTAAATGACTTGCCCAGGGTCACATGGCTAGTAAACTGAGATGGAATTTGAACTCAGATCTTCCTGACTCTAGACCTGGCACCTTGCTGGATCACTTTGTGGACTCTCCCCCTTTGCTCCAATTACGTTCTATTTTATATCATATGCATTTGTCTATGTGATTAGACTGTGATTAAATTCCATTAGACTGTAAGCTCTTTGAGAGCAGGCAATTTGGTTTCCATCTTTTTATTTTCAATCCTACCACAGTGCAAATAGTACATGTTTAATACCTGCTTTATTGGTTTAATTGGGTGAAATAAGTAAGGGCAAAGAGTAACAAATCAGCTTTTGTAGGGACAAAATGGGGGACCTACAAAAAAGGTAATCTTGCTCTTTCTTTGGGTCTAGGATGGGATAAAGGTAGAAGGAATGATTGAGTTTCATTAATTACATTTTTTTGTTAATTACTCTTACTCACATGGTTATTTGAACTAATAATATAAAAAAGAATGATAGGATCTAGAACTAGAAGGCCTTTCTAGTTCCACCCTCTCCTTTTACAGATGAGGAAACTGAGGCCCAAAGAGGTTAAGTGATTTGTTTGAGGTCATAGAGATAAGTGATAAAGGTGAGTTTTGAGCCAGGTCCCCTGACTACAAATCCAATGAAGAGAATGTTGTTGTTTAGTCATGTCCAACTCTGGAGTAGTTTGCCGTTTCATTCTCCTGTTCTTTTTATAGATGAGAAAATTGGGGCAAACAGGGTTAAATGAGTTGCCCAGGGTCACACAGCTAGTAATTAAACTGAATCTGAGTTCAGGAAGATGTCTTTCCAGTCCTAAACCTAGTGCTCCATCTATTCTGCCATCTAGCTGATAATAGAAATAGAGAATTGGAAAGGGACTTTAGAAATAACCTGACCCTCTCCATTAATTTTTTTTCTTTTTGGAGGGGTGAAGGTAGGGCAATTGGGGTTAAGTGACTTGCCCAAGGTCACACGGCTATTAAATTTTAAGTGTTTGAGGCTGGATTTGAACTAAGATCTTCCTGACTCCAGGGCTGGTGCTCTATTCATGCCACCTAGCTGCCCTTCCCCATTCATTTTTACTGAGGTCATGGAAGCAAAGAGAGTTTACTCAGTCTTGTAGGGTCACATGTGGTCAAGCTGGGATTTGGGCCCATGCTTCACAAATAGATCTGGAGTCTTCTAACTTGGACTTCAAATCCAATGCTTTTTCATCGGTACCATTGGTGATTCTCCTGAACTTAGAACACAGACTTAGTCACTTCTTGTTTTCTTTCAGAGAGCATAGACTTTGGGGGTGTAGCTCTGGTGGGCTCAAACCATTCCTAGGCCCTTTGTTCTCTTGCGGTGGCTTACACTAGAACAGAAGTGGTATTGTCACCATCATAGGTAGCATCTTGGAGTTTCCTGATGTTTTACGGACGTGCCTTTAAGAGCAGCAACAACAAAAAAAGGTATTCAGGTAGGAAACTGCAGAGGGATGGGGTTTTCCTGTTTACATACTTCAGACAACAGTTCTATCTTGAAACAAAAACTTAGGTTTTTGAAGTCTCAGGGGCCGCTTTTTTGTCTTCAGCCATCGAGAAGCACAGGGAGGCCTCAGGACAGAGGGAGGTCTCAGACTATTAGACCCCAGTCTGTCACGCAGATTTTTCTTAATCAGAGTCAAGTAACCCGGGGCAATTAATTTTATGGTGAGATTAAACAAAAGACAAACCCCACAACATTTCATGTTGCTTCCAAAGACAAACATGACCTCCAGATTTAGCCCTGCTACCTGCTGATCTGGGTAGTGGAGGAGGCCCTGAAGCCAGCAAGCTTGAGCAGGAACAATCATTTTGCTTACAAATTCAAATTGGTTGAGAAGACTATAATGAAACAAAAAACTGGCTTGATCTGACACTTGACTTGTGGTTTAAAAGTGTTGAAGGTTCCCCACTTTTCTCTAACCACCCCACCCACTCAGGACCACCTAAAATAATCTAATAAGCTTCTTAAGTTCTGGGTAATTATATAATATCATCATCTCTATGTGTGGTTTGTTATGCTTGTTTATTTTGTGTATGTGTGTGGGGTGGGGGTGGATTGCAAATGTCCCAGATAAAACTGCAAGATTTTCTAAGCAGGATTAATATCCCTGAGACACCAAACTATCCATTTGGACTAGTTAAATTGGATCCACTGGTTGATCCAGTGAAGAAATCTGCTAAGGAGGACAGTGGATGGAGCATCAGGCCTGGAGTTAGGAAGGCCCAAGTTCCAATCTGGCCTCAAATACTAGCTGTGTGATCCTGGGCAAGTTGCTTAGCCTTCTTGTGCCTTGGTTTCCTCAACTGTAAAAATGGGGGTAATAATAGTATCTACCTCCAAGGGTTATTGTGAGGATCAAATGACATAATTTTATAAAGCACTTTGTAAACCTTAAAGAGATATGTAAATGCTAGCTATTGTTGTTATTGGTATTATTAATCTGAGCAATTCATTCAACCAGAAGGTGCTCTGAGAGAAGGTGGTTTGAATAGCATTTAGTCATTAATGATGCTAAAGGATTATAGCAAACATTTAAATACATGAAAAGAAGAAAGTGAGGAGAGAGGCTGGGAGTCTGGGCTTGGGTCATTAATGGGGGGCAGGCTTAATCCCCTCCCCCCCTTCTTGGTTGAAATGTCAATAGTATAATGATTGGAGCCCATTTCCTCTCTGTTGAGATGTCAGGTATCAGTACCAAAGCACCATGGTGTTACATAATTGGAACTAGGTCAGCCTGTGTTTGTGAGTGGTTCTTAATTATGACAAAAACATTCCTGCCAAAGTAGGTCAGGTCATAGTGTCCTGCAGAGGATACTTTCTCTGCCTTTGAGAAGAGAACACACATTACATTTAAAAGAAAGAAAGAGAGACAAATTATCACATTGAAAACAAAAAGGAAGAGTTAGAATTAGATAAGCTTTAATGGTTGTGAAATAACTAAAAAAATTTAAAAAGGAAGCCCATTAAAATGGTCAGCGGTTGAAATGGGATTGATGGAGAAACAAAATGATAATTTGTAGTATAGTGATCAATGCCGGGCTCAAAGTCAGAGGAGCTGGGCACAGATCCTTTGTTCTTGGCATGTATTACCTGTGTGAACTCTCTGGGCCTGAGCTTCCTCATCTCTAAAGTGAGGGGGCTAGATTACACCTCTAAGGTCCCTCCCAGTTTTAGATTTATTTATTTATAACAACTGCTCTTTTGATGATCAAGGATGTGATCAAAAGTCTGTTCCTTCCATTTTTTCCTTTTTTTTTCTCTTCTCTTTCTGCTTGGAGAGGTTATGACAGTTTTGCTAATTCTGAGTGAGTTTGGCATCCTAACCATGAATATAGTTTGGCATACTAACAATGCAGAATTCTTGTACTAAGGAAATTCACTGGGCAGCTAGGTGGCACAGTGAATAGAGCACTGGCCCTGGAGTCAGGAGGACTTGAGTTCAAATCCAGCCTCAGACACTTAACCCCAACTGCCTTACCTTCCCCTCTCCAAAGAAAAAAAAAAAAAAAGAATTGATTTGGGGCAGCTAGGTGGCACAGTGAGTAAGAGCGCTGGCCTTGGAGTTGGGATGACCCGGGATCGAATCCGGCCTCAGAAAATGAGCACCCACACATAAATAATGACTGGCCGTGTAACCTTGAGCAAGTTACTTAACCCCAATTGTTTTTAAAAAAATTCACTGATTAAAAGTTATTTCAGAAGGATAATGACAGAGTTTTAAGGTACCACCTGATGCTTGAAAAGTACCTGCTGGAGACCAATAAAAATAAAAAAAAATAAAAAATACCAACAAAAGTGCCAATAGGTTAATTATAAATTGTTCTCATCTATTCATCTATTAAAAAGTTTCCTGAAGTATTCTATATCAGGAAACACGTTATTAGAGTAGTTCCAATTAATGTTTGTACTTACAGTTAATAAAACTATATTTCTTATAACATATCCTACAATTCAGACATTTAAAAAAATCCAGGTTTGGCTTTCCTTTCAATTAATTTTAGTTCCAATTAATTTAATTGCATTTTTTTCATAAAAGGAAGG
Organism: Gymnobelideus leadbeateri; assembly: GCA_011680675.1. Classification (NCBI taxonomy): domain Eukaryota; kingdom Metazoa; phylum Chordata; class Mammalia; order Diprotodontia; family Petauridae; genus Gymnobelideus; species Gymnobelideus leadbeateri. Next base: position 640,352 of record WOXC01004067.1, read on the forward strand.
AAGGTTGCATTTTAAACACCCACCTCTGGTAAAATTTATGGGGCTGGTATACCCAAACCTCATATCTTCCAAAAACCTCTGTCCTTACATATTAATTTAAGAAGGTGCTCATTGAGAGCCCATTATTGAATGGTTGAAGCACTCTAAAAATTACCAGGCTACTGTTTAAGAAGACAGTCAGTTCAGGATGCCCTAGAGAAAGGAGGATTAGAACCATCCTCCTTTCTACATAGCACTGTCCTGGTCAAGGATTTAGGGAATCCGACTAAAAATGCTAAGACATAGAAAGTTCTAGAAACCTTAACAGTACCTTTGATTGGCCCAAAAAGGATGAAGCATCCTTAAAAAAAAATAGCTGACATCAAAAGCTGACCAACTTGTCATTTAGGCCAAACCACTTTGTCGTTGAGGTCACACTCTTAGACTACAGGTGGAAACTTGGTGTTCCAAGAAAGAAAATCTCTGTCTGTATGTTCTACTCAATCCAGAAATGGTTAACTTGTGATCTCTCAACTAAAATGTGGACTGTGGATAGGAAACAATCTTTTGTGTTATCTGTAAATCTCCAAACCAGAAAGCAAATTTGGCCTCCTTTTACTTGAACTGATGTACCATTCTTGTAAAAAAAAAAAAATTTGTTTTTTTTTTGGGGGGGGGTAGGGGAAAGGGAAGGTGTCTGAACACATTCAGATGTGAATAGCAGTGGGAAAGAAAAATGTTAACCATAATAATAGCTGATACTTATTTGGCACCTTAATTCTAAAACATATTGATTATGTGATTTAATTCAATCCTCACAATAGCCCTGGAAAGTCATTGCTATTATTAACCTCATTTTGTAGATGAGGAAACCAAGACTGAGAGTGATTAAATGACTTTCCCAATCAAGATTTTTTCTTAAACTTTAAGATTAAATACTTCAATCTATTTAGCATCCTCCTCTGTCCCAAATTCAGCTTCATGATCTGACACAAACTATTCTTATTACAGGTTTATTTTAGAGGAAAAAAAACTATTAAGGAGGAAGATACTCTTGGTCAATGGTAATGGCTGAGTTGTTGGCAGAGGAATCCAGAAGAACCTTTCAAAGACCCATAGGATCGGTATTGTTAAGAACACAAAAAGAGTTAATGTCTGGTTAACTAGATCTGTGAATTGACTTCCTCTGCCTGGGCTAATATAATAGAATTTTGGTTTAACTTCTCACCTCTGGTTTTTCCCTCATCAGATTCATTCTTCACACTGGTGCTAGATACCTTGGTATTCTGTCCCTCTTCTGCTCAGAACCCTTCAATGATTTCCCATTTTCTGTCACATAAAATCCAAAATCCTTAGCCTGCTTTATAAGACCCTGTGCAATCAGGTGCCACCCTCTCCTTTTTTCTTTATTTTGCTCTATTATTTCTGCATATTCTGTGCTCCTGCTTGACTGAGATCTTTTCCTCTGAATATATCTTGCTCTTTCCCATCACTTTATTTTGTCTCATGCACCTCTAGCCCTTAGATTCTTTCATGAAGGCAATATTCAGGGTTTTTAAGGAATTTCTTTCAGCACCACCTCATTTTCCTGAAATCTTACCCATCATTCAAGTCCCAGATCAAATGCCATTTTGTTCCCAAAAGACATGAAAGATTACATGGGAGAGACACAATCAAGTCAGATAAGGAGCCAATTTATCATCTGAGACAATTGAGAATGGAGGTCTGGTTGGAAAAGGACATCCAGAGTCTAGACATCAATTTAACTTTCAAGGTTCTGTAAAATACATAGAATTCTTTGATTAAATACAGATATTTCAACTGTTTCAAAACTCTTTTAAGAATAAAGATCAGGCAGTTAAACATTTATTAAACACCTGTCATATGCCCATTCCTCTATGTGCTAAGTACTGGGGATGCAAAAAAAGGCAGAGGAGTTCATAATTTAATAGGGTAGGCAATGTGTCAACAATTATGTGCAAATGAGCTATAGCAAAAGCTAAAAAGCTAAAAGCTAAAAGCTATAGCTAAAGCAAAGCTTTCCTGTAGATGGTTAGATTTGGGGACTTGAAATCTTCATGAACAAAACTTTAGCCACTGAGCGTTATTGGTTTAAAAAGTATTAGAGCATTTGATTTACATGAATGGTAAGATGAAATTAGAAAATATGCCCTTTGAGTTTTTGTCTGCAGCAATTAACACTGTATCATAAGAACACATTAAATAACTGGGTAACCTTGGGCAAATCATTTGATTTCTCTGGGGCTCAGTTTTCTCATCTATAAAATGAGAAGTTGAATTAGAAGGTTTTGAAGGTCATTTACAGCTCTAATAAACGATTATTCTATGAATGTAAGGGCACTAAAATAAATCTAAAGTTGTGTTGAATCTACTTTTTTAATTTAAGATTTTATTTTTTCCCCCATTAACATGTATAAATAATTCTTAACATTTATTAAAAAAATTTTGAGTTCCAAATTCTTTCTCTCTTTCCCTCCCCTCTCTGCTCATTGAGAAGGCAAGTAATTTGGTGTAGGTTATACATGTGCAATTATGCAAAACTTATTTCCATGTTAGCCATGTTGTAAAAGATAATGCAGATAAAAAATAACCCAATAAAAATAAAGTATAGAAAAAGTATACTTCAGTCTTCATTCAGACTTCATTAGTTCTTTTTCTGGAGATGGATAGCATTTTTTCATCATAAATCCTACAGAATTGTCTTGGATCATTGTATTGCTGAGAATAGCTAAGCTGCTCACAGCTGATCATCATAAAATATTACTGTTACTATGTACAATGTTCTGCGGGTTCTGCTCATTTCACTTTGCATCAGTTCATGAAAGCTTACAGACCAGGTTTTACTGACAGTATTCTTCACATCATTTTTTATACCACAATAATGCTCCATCATGGGCTAGGTGGCACAGTGAATAGAGCACTTGCCCTGGAGTCAGGAGGACCTGAGTTCAAATTTGACCTCAGACACTTAACACAAATACTAGCCATGTGACCTGGGGCAAGTCATTTAACCCCAATTGCCCTCCAAAAAAAGCTCAAAAGTCAAGTAATTTGCTGGCAAGATGAGCAAGCATAGGAAGCACAATCAGACCATAGAATCCTTTTTGGGGGACAAAAAGGATCAAAATATGGAACCAGAAGAAGTCAATGAAGTCAAAACTCCTGCATCAAAAGCTTCCAAGAAAAATATAAACTGATTACAGGCCAAGGCTCAAGAAGGATTTCAAAAATCAAGTAAGAGAAGTGGAGGAAAAATTGGGAAGGGAAATGAGAATGATGCAAGAAAATCATGAAAAGCAAGTCAACAACCTGACTGAAGAAAATAACACCTTAAAAAATAGACTAACTCATATGGCAAAAGAGACCCAAAAAGCCAGTGAGGAGAAGAATGCCTTAAAAGGCCAAATTTGCTAGATGGAAAAGGAATTTCAGGAACTCACTGAAGAGAATAATTCCTTCAAAATTAGATTGGAGCAAATGGAAGTTAATGACTTTATAAGAAAACAAGATATCGTTAAACAGATCCAAACAAATGAAAAAATAGAAGGCAATGTAAAATATCTCACTGAAAAAAGCCACTGACCTGCAAAATAGATCCTGGAGAGATCATTTAAAAATTATTGGACTACCTGAAAGCCACAATCAAAAAAGAGAGTAGAAATCATCCTTCAAGAAATTCTCAAGGAAAATTGCCCCGATATTCCAGAACCAGAGGGCAAAATGGAAATTGAAAGAATTCACCGATTGCCTCTTGAAAAAAGATCCCAAAAAGAAAACCCCTAGGAGTATCATAGCCAAATTCCAGAGTTCCCAGGTCAAGGAGAAAATATTACAATCTGTCAGGAAGAAACAATTTGAGTATTATGGAAACACAATCAGGATAACACAAGATCTACCAGCTTCTAAACTAAAGTATTGAAGGACTTGGAATATGGTATTATGGAGGTCAAAGGAGCTAGGATTAAAACCAAGAATCACCTATCCAGCAAAACTGAGTATAATGCTTCAGGGAAAAATATGGTTATTCAATGAAATAGAGGATTTTCAAGCATAATTGATGAAAAAACCAGAGCTGAACAGAAAATTTGACTTTCAAATACAAGAAACAAAAGAAGGATGAGAAGGTAAACAGGAAAAAGAAATCATAAGGAACTTATTAAACTTGAACTATTTATATCCCTACATGGAAAAATGATAATTGTAACTCATGAGACTTTTCTCAGTATGAAGAGTGAAATATGACTGAAAGATGACTTAACAACTGATTTTTTGATAGGTTGGTATGTTTGTTGTTAAGCTAAGAATTCCCTTTTGTTCTATATGCTGATGATCCCCATTAAATGCCTCTTTCTCTCAGAGTTCAAAATTACATAATTATTTTGTAATGTTTAACTCCAAAGTCACACTGTGACTAAGACTGAAATGCTCTCAGGATTCCTGATACCTTAATTGATTTGAGTATGCAGTAGATTCAACAGCTGGTAGAATATAGGGCCTCTTCCACGTCACCATTTAACATCTTCTGGTTGGGAAAGCTTTTCTTTGCCTACTTTTGAGATGGAAAAACTGAAGTAAAGGAGTTGTGAAACTATCTAAGACTTAAAAGGAGTGCTGTGTTCAGGGTTCGAAGTCAGAACTTTCCTATCATGGGCCATCATGGCTCTCACTTTTTTCCTGTGGGCCACAGGACTCTTTTTGCTCCATGATAACCTTCCCTGGGGGAGTTCAGATCACAGCTTTAGAAATGTATAAGGATGCAGCTATGAGGGGGATTAAGCAGCTTTCTTAGAATTAATGTGCTTTGCCATAGGCCCCTTTTGCTCCTACAATGAGTAGAGGTGGGTATTTTTCAACAGTTTCAGAGAACATAGTTTAATTTTCTTAGAGTTTCAGATTTTTCTTTTACCCCACTCTTGTGTCTCCATCCTCTTCTTTATTACACACAATTTAAGAGCTTAATGGTAATGATTTTGTGTACACTTTGACTTTTTTTTTAGCTTAACTTTTGCTAACAAAGAAATTAATGGCAGGAAGTGGGTTTATGTCAGTCACTTTCAAATTTCACTTTGCCATGTAAAATGAAAGTGGGGAACAACAGAGCCTATCTTAGAGGGTAGCTTTTGATCTGTTTTGAATATATGCACATGGATGGAAGTTGGTCTTTACCCCAAACTCTTCTGCCTTCTTCTCTGGACATAGGAATGGGACCTACTCAGCACCAGACTGACTTTCACTTGAATTAGTTAGGATGAGATCACTTTCCTTTTCTTCAGTTTGGAGAATAAAAGTGTTACCTAAAGAGATCTGAATTATAATAAAGTCATAGAATCCTAGTGTTTGAAGAGATTTTTACCAGTTAGCTCTGATATAATTTCCCGCTTGTTTTAGAAATTCCCATTCTAGCATCTCTGACAAGTGTCTACCCAGGATTATTGCCTTGATTACTTTCCCTGCAGACTATCCATTCCACTTATGGGCAGTTGTATTGGTTAGGAAATTCTTGCCTCTCATAAACCATAGTCTATCTTTCTGTTAACATCTTCACACTTTTCTTGGTTCTGCCCTCTGGTGCAACAAAGAATAGTTAATTCTCTGTTATATTAGAAGACTTGTTGAAGTCATATAAATCCAATGTTGAAATTATATAAATCCATAAGCCTCTATATGCTGAGTTTTCAAGTACTTGAAGGCAGGCATCATGTCACTCGCTCAATAAATCACGCATTTACTAAGCACCTACTATATGTGAGATACTGTTCTAGGTACTCTGGATACAAAAGTGAAACAGTCCTTTCCCTAAAGAGATTTACCTTCTAATGTGTGAGACAACATGTACATCTATTGGCAAACACAAAACATGTACAAAATAAATATAAAGGATTTGTGTTGGAGTAGGGGAAGATTACCAGCAAAAGCTCCCTGAAAATGGTGGTGTTTAAACTGAGCCTTTAAGGAAACCAGAAGCTCCAAGAAGTAGCATGAGGAAGGAGTATGGTCTAGGCATGGGGAAGAGCCAGTGTAAAGGCAGGATAAAGATAGAAGATGGAACAGCAAATAGGCCATCATGGGCTAACCTATAGCATGTATGGAGAGAAGTAATACATAAAAATGCTGGAAAGGTGGTTGACCAAGGTCATGCAGGTAGTAACAGAAATAGGATTCAAATTGAGATCCTCTGACACCAAATCCAGAACACAGAAAGAACAAGTTACAGAAAGAAAAATACAAGGTTAATATATAACAATAGAATAGTAGAATATATATGTATATATGTGCATATATATGTGTATGTATGTATATAATTAAAGCTTCCTAACAATTAGATCTATTCAGAAATGAAATTGGCTATCTCAAGAAGTGGTGGGTTTTTGGGTCTTCAAGCAAAGGATGGATGACTACTTGTTGGTCTGTGATAGTGGAAATTTGTTATAATATGAATTAGACTTGGGAACTACTAAGGTCTCTTTCAGGTATAATATTCTTTGATTCTGTGACATCAGTCATAAACACCAAGCTTTATAATTATAACTTTGTTTTTTTAACTCAATTTAAAAAAAGTTCTGTGAAGAATTAGTTCTTCAAATATACTTAAGATTGTAAATGTAGGGGCGGCTAGGTGGCACAGTGAGTAGAGTGCCGGTCCTGGAGTCAGAAGGATCCGAGTTCGGATTTGGCCTCAGACACATTGTACACAAACAAAAAACCTAGCTGTGTGACCTTGGGCAAGTTACTTAACCCCAATAGCCCCCCAAAAAGCAAAAAAAAAAGATTGAAAATGTATCTGTGGTCTCAAAAATGTGGGTGTTCCCTCTAACAATATTGTCTCTTCCTTCCCTCCCTCCTTTCTTCCTTCCTTCCTTCCTTCCTTCCTTCCTTCCTTCCTTCCTTCCTTCCTTCCTTCCTTCCTTCCTTCCTTCCAAAGTTCTTGGTATACTGTTATCCATTTAGTGATTCAGTAAAGATTAGCTGAGCATAATAGTAATGGAATTTGAAGATCTTCCATGCCCCTTGTATTGGCAAGCAAACAGGTACTTGGCACCTTGTTTCAAATTCATGATTGTGTTAAGTATTGAGATCCAAAACTTGCAAATCCCACAGTGGGATGAACTTGACTTATGTTATGGAATGGGAATTAAGATCTTTCCTGGCCCTAGGCCCTTTGGTAGGCTCAAGTGCACCTGGATGGAGCCTGTGGCAGGAGGCTTGCTTTTCGGGAATGCTTTTTGATCGGGCAAGTGGGTCAAGAGCCAGGAGAATGCTACATAAACCCTGATGTGAGACTTTGTTTTGGGGCTCACTTTGAGAAGTGTTGTGTGATTTGACCAGACGAGACTCTGGGCAGCCATTGAGACCTCCAGCTTTGAAAACCCAGATGTTGATGCTTCCCTCTCTGGTGACTAGGTATGGATGTAATGGTCAGACAGTTGGAGGCCTGTCTGCTGGTCTGTTTCTCTATATTTGTTGTCTGCTTATAACCTCTGTATTCTCTGAAGTTTGGGGTGCTGACCTTTTTCCCCTGAACTAGGTAAATGACATATGTTTGATTAAAGCAAGATTGTTAACCCATTTTGAGTTGCTTTCCTTTAGAAAAGCAGATCTAAGAACCTGTGTTGGCAGCCACCCTGGGTATGTTGGGGTGCTTGCTGCAAATATGTAACAGGAAGAGGCAGAACAGGGAGGAGTTAATACAGTATATAAAGAAAAGACAAAGCTGAGAGAGGCCAGAACTGGTGGAAGTGAGCAGTGTGGAGGCTGAGCTGCTACTGCTGGAGAGAGAGAAGAATTGAGAACAAAATTGAGAACTGAGAACTGAGAAGAACTGAGAAATGAGAAGAGAGGAGAACTGGGAGGAGGCACGGCTGTGGTGCCGATACTTTGTCTGTCTGTTTTGATGTTACTTTGTCAGATTTGTCTGCTGATAGAGGACAGTGCTGCTGTTACAGAAGCCCTGGGACCTTGTTGCTGGTTCAGAAGCCCTGAAAGAGGATTTTCTTGTTGTATGCTTACAGAAATCCTGAAGGAGGATCTTGCTGATGTTTTCAGAGGTCCTGGGACTATACTGATGATTTGTGTTGATTCCTCAGACCTTCTTGTTGGGTCTATGTTGATTTCACAAGCAGAAAGTGAATTGATGAGGATGCCAGCAATGTGCATGATTGTTATTGTGGCTTCATTAAGCTTTGTCTTCTCCCAAAACAGAAACTGTGAAGGACTGGAGCTGGACCAGACACTGTGAGCTTCAATATGGAAGAGAAACCATGGAAGCTGAGAGCCTGCCTCAAGTCAAGATGAAAAGACCTCTTCTTGGATATTTAATGCAAACTGAGAAGATCATGATTTACTGTGGCCTATGGGTAGAGAACTTTGACTTTAAGTTTAGATGATTGAGTTAAGGACTTCTCCAATTAAGAAGAAAGAAGACTTATTGATTGAAGAGATTAAGACAATGTGACCAATCACTTGTGATTGAATTAAGGACTTACTAAATGAATACACTTTTAAAAAACTATGTGACCACTTTGGTGAAAATTATGTGGCCATTTTAGTGATAACTAAATGCCAATGTTATGATGCCATAACATTGTGAATGCTGTACTTTGATTTCTGTGAATGTTTTGCCTTAATTTACTGTTGAATAAATAGAGAGTTCACTATGCTGTGTAATCAGAACCCTGAAGCTGTTCACAGCAGTAGTCCTTTGGAAAGCTGCTCGTGCTTGGCTTTACACTGAGTAACTCCTCTAAAAAATATAAACTCTTGAGAGGTAATTATTTAATGCCATCCCAGTACTGGCATACCATGTGTATTAGAGGGGATTCTTATTCAGATAGAGATTGAGTTAGGTAGCCTCTGAGGTACCTTCCAACTATAAGATTCTATGATTTTGTGAAAGTCATCTTACTCTCACCTTCTAACCCTTCAATCTCAATGTCCTTTCTAATTCAATTCAGCTCAACACTTATTATGAACCTCTTTACTTTAGAAAATTAAGTTAGATGCCAAGGAAGATAAAAAGATGAAAAAGGCAGTCCTTGTCTGAGGAAGTAAAGATTACTTCCAAAAAAAATTTTCATTAAATGCTAGAAATTTACTCATTTATAGTTCTTAAGGGAAGAATGGAAAGTCAAAATTTAGTTGGGCAAATATTAGTAAGTTTAATGTCAACAAGCTATATTGGGCTTATGTATTCAGATTCTTTTTTTTTTGGAGGGCAATTGGGGTTAAGTAACTTGCCCAAGGTCACATGGCTAGGTTTTTGTTTGTATGTGTTAACTGTCTGAGGCCGGATCCGAACTCAGGTCCTTCTGACTCCAGGGCCGGCGCTCTACTCACTGCGCCACCTAGCCTCCCCTTTCAGATTCTTTTAAACCTTGTTACAGTTTAATAATAAACATTCATTGACCACTAACCAAATGGGAAGACACTGTGGGAACATAAAGATGGAAAAAAATAACATAATAATAAATGTTTTTCATTCATTTATTCACTCATTACCCTCATGAAATTTATAAAAATAGCTGGCATTTATGGAGAAATTTAAGGTACTAAGTGCTTTTACATATGTAATGTCAAATTTTGCTATGGAACCTCAAAAGGTCTGTGCTCTCCTCACTTGAATCTCCCGATCAGAATGGAGGCGAGGTCAAAGACCTCACAGACTACTCTAGCTAGGGCTGTCTCAGAGGTGCTTTCTTCTCCAGTCTCTTCTCTTTTTCCTTTTCCCTTCTTTCCTCTTGCCCTCCTCTTTATCCTCCTCTTCCTCCTCCTCCTTCCCCTTTTCTCCAGAATCAGGAAAACATCAAAGGGTGTAGCTCCCCTGCTCCTAGTGAACTAGACATCAGGATCATTTGGTAATTAAAAGAAAAAAAAGGTTAGGTTTATGGTCTGACAGGAAGACTGAAGGAAAGCTTCATGTTTGTTTGAATTTTGCCCTTGGGAGTTTAGTTATAAAACATGTGAATGGCTTGTGATTGTTGTGCCCTCCTCTCCCCCTATAACTCTTAGGTGGAGAGAAGCTCTAACAGCAGGATAGGGGGAGGGAGGCATGATGGACTGGATGCCAACTCTGTGCTAAAAAGAGTTAGAGGACCATGACATCAGGAAGATGATGCCATGACTTGCAAGTGAATTGGATTTAAGTGAGAGGGCTGTGTAGTTACCAGCTTCCCCTCCCCTTTCTTCCCCTTCCTTTCTCTCCTCTCTTTTCCTCTCCTCTCCCCACATGAGATATCATGCCTTACCTGAGGGTTCTCTGCTCTAAGGAAGGTAAATTTTGATGACTGAAACCTACCACTGTATCTTGGGGTTTACTGGCCACGTTTCTTTCTTAAATACCATTCCTTAAACCCAATGCACTCTGGCTCTCATCGATTGGACAACAATAGGTCCCTGTCCAAGTACCTTTTAGTGGTTATTTTTTTTTGACCTTGGGGGCTCAGGGTGGATGTAAATAGTAATTGTTCCTCTTTTGGCTAGAAATCTTAAGAAGGCCCACTTCTTCTTTTTTTTTTTTATTAAACAAATGCTTTATTAACTTCTGTTTTACATCATTCATTTCCACCAGATTTTGAGTTACAATCATTTTCCCCCCCTTATTCCCCTACCCAACCTCCCAGAATAGCAGTCCCACAAAATATCGCTTCCTCCGATCTGCTCTCTCCCATACCTTCTCCCATATCCCCTTCGACTTTTCCATTAGAGGAAGGTGAATCTTTGTGTATTTATATATATTTAAGACCTCGACTTTCAGATCCATTTCCTTCCTCCCTTGTCACCCATTCCCTCTGGGGAGATTAATAATTCAGTATGTGTTGTACATGTCTAGCTATGCAAAACATTATCATAGTAGATAAATTGTACAAGGCTGCTTTTAATTCCCTCCCACTCATCCCACCGCCCACCTGGTCCATTCCCTACATGATCCTGTCCCTCTTCTATAGTGGGTACTTCCAACCACCCCTTCCCCCAAGGATGGCCTCCCACCCATCTTCCCTCCTCTCATCCCCCTTCCCCCTATTCTGCTGCAGGTTGAGATATCCCATTTAGTATGTATGTCATTCTCTCCCTGAACCAAATTCAATGAGAATGTGGTTTTGCCTTTTTGCCTTCCTATTCTTCCCCCCCTTACAACCACTTCCCCTTGCTTCTTCTACATGAGATCGTTTACCCTACCCTGTCTCTCCCCATCTCCTCTTGCCACTTTCCTCTCTCACCTCATAATTTCATCCCTTGAGTATTCTCCCTTCCCAACAAATTCAACCTATGCCCTCTATCCATATATAACTGTAACCATATACACACACATTCACATATGTATTCATATGACCACACGCCCTTCTTCCATTATTTTCATAGTGAGAAAGATATCATCAGTCACAGTTATTGCTTTTCCATATAGGAATGTAAATAGTTCAACTTTGATAAGTTCCTTTTGATTTCTTTTCCCTGATTACCTTCTCAGGCATCTCTTGCTTCTTGTGTCTGGATGTCAAATTTTCTATTCAATTCTGGTTTTTTCCTCAAGAATGCTTGAAAGTCCTCTATTCCACTGAATGACCATATTTTCCCCTGAAACAAATACTCAGTTTTGCTGGGTAGGTGACCCTTGGGTTCATTCCCAGTTCTTTTGCCCTCTGGAATATCATATTCCATGCCCTTCGATCCCTCAGTGTAGAAGCTGCCAGGTCCTGGGTATTCTGATTGTGTCTCCACAATATTAAAATTGTTTCTTCCTGTCTGCTTGTAGTATTTTCTCCTTGATCTGGGGATTCTGGAACCTGGCTATAATATTCCTGGGAGTTTTCTTTTTGGGATCTTTTTCAGGAGGTGATCTGTGGATTCTTTCAACCTCTATTTTGCCCTCTGGATCTAAAACATCAGGGCAATTTTCCTTGAGAATTTCTTGAAGGGTGATTTCTAGGTTCTTTCTTTGATCATGGCTTTCAGGTAGTCCAATAATTTTTAAATTGTCTCTCCTGGATCTATTTTCCAGGTCAGTGGTTTTTCCCATGAGATATTTCACATTGCCTTCTAATCTTTCATTTGTTTGGATCTGCTTAACAGCATCTTGATTTCTCATAAAGTCATTAGCTTCCATTTGCTCCAGTCTAACTCTGAAGGAATGAATCTCCTCAGTGAACTTTTGAGATTCTTTTTCCATCTGGCAAATTCGACTTTTTAAGGCATTCTTCTCCTCATTGCCCTTTTGGGCCTCCTTTGCCATTTGAGTTAGTCTATTTTTTAAGGTGTTGTTTTCCTCAGTCAGGCTGTTGACCCTCATTTCATACTTTTCCTGCATCCTTCTCATTTCTCTTTCCAATTTTTCCTCCACTTCTCTTATTTGATTTTTAAAGTCCTTCTTAAGGTCCTCTATGGCCTGCAACCTGCTCATGTTTTCCCCTGGGGCTTTTGGAGCAGGACTTCTGACCTCACAGTCCTTTTCCCGCTCTATGCCCCCAAATAGGAGTCTAGGGTTGCATTTTTCTGTTTCCTTTGCCTTGGCATGTTGCCACTTAATTGCTTGACTTTTGGGCTTGTTGCCACACTATGGCTTTAAGGCCAGCTAGAGGAATTTTCGTCCCGAACATGTGGGGGGCAACTTCCGTTTCTGGCAAGCTGTAAACCCACCCACAACTTCCACCCTAGATCACAATCCGGATCCAGGGAAGTTAAAGCAAGAGCGATTACCCCCCAAGACTGATCGCTGGATCTCCCTACCGTTCCGCAGGCCAGGAGCCGGAGCTGCCTCTGAAAACTACAAAATGGCGTTTGTCCTCAGCGGCTTCTAGCCCCCAGGGGAGGGAGCTGACGCATTCCCCAAATCCCAGTCCCAAAGTCCATAGGACACTAACCTCTTACTTTGTCCTAGGCATGTCTATGTTGACAATTCTGGAGTCGCCATAGCTACTGGTGTTCTGGGGTTCCTCCAGCTGGCTGTTGGCCCTGGCGCTAAAACCTCGGCTCACAGGGATCTCAGCTCCGGCTCGGCTCGGCTTCCCCCGCTCTGCGCACTGCGTGCTGCTGGCTCCCAGAGCGCTGCACTCGTCCTTCTTGCAGGGCTGCTGGGCTGTCCTCAGCAGGAGGTTAGCTTCTCTGTGTCATTCTTTGGGTGCTGGGGCTCCAGAAGTTGTTCAGAGTCCCCTTTTACATAGTTTGGGGGGAATCTGGGGGCAGAGTGGCTTGGATGAGAAGGCCCACTTCTTAAAGAGCCCTAATCACTGAATGAGTGTTGCCTCAGTCAAAGTGAGAACTGGGAAAGACCTTAGCTTAAAAAAGCCAAAGTCTCCCATTGTATCCTGGGCCATCTCCACATGTCCTGATTATATTTACATTAAGGGGGAAGTTAGGTGGTAGAATGAATAGAGCACAGGGCCTGGAGTCATATCTGGCCTCAGACACTTACAGGCTGTGTGACTGTGGGCAAGTTACTTAACCCTGCCTACCTCAGTTTCCTTATCCATAAAATGAACTGGAGAAGGAAATGGCAAACCACTCTCATACCTTTGTCAAGAAAACCTCAAATGGGGTCATAAAGAGCTGGACACAACTAAAAATGACTGAACAATGACAAAATATTTGCTATTCTTTGTTGTTTTCAGCACTCTCCTTTAACTCCATGTGAACTGATCCAGTAAATATATATCTGGGTCAACCACGAATGTTTAGGATAAGTAAAATTAGTTCACTAAAGTACAACTGATTGAAGAATAGAGGAACATGATTAGAAATGGACTCTAGTTGCTCTCAGGTGAAGGGGAGGGGAGTAAGAATGATTCAGTTACAATGCCTGGTCACCACTGGTGAGAGCAGTCTATACCACTCTGACCATCCACTTCATCTCCCTCATCTTGCTTTCATTTCCCCTGTAGACAGGGAAGTGGGTAACTATTACTACCACCAATTTGCTATACTGGCATAATGTCTACTTCTGCTCCAAAGGCTTGGTTCTAAGCTGCCATACCAACCCTCTCTGTTTTCTTCATGTGGGACGTTCTTCACTCAGTCTCCTTCATGTGGGCTAGTGAAATGAGCCCAAGATAAAAACTCCACCATGCTTAGTGAGAGTCTAAACTTCTTTCTCCCATGAAGTGTTCATAATACCCCCATATCCCTGTGATGGTCTATCAAATGGCTGTTATGAATATGTATAATTTGATCCTTAAAATAACACTCTGAGCTAAGTACTATAGGTATTAGTTGTACTGGAGGTACATGAATGATGAGATGAAAGAACCAACATTTGTTAAGAGCCTCCTACACAAAAATTGTCAGAGCTTCTAATATACCTACAATGATAAAAGAATGTCAGATATTATTGACCCTTTTCCCTATTTGAAGGTCCATAAAGCTTCTGAGCCCAGTACATTTGTAAACCAGGATCCTTTGGATCCCAGTGGTTGTAGAAATTGACTATAACACAATTCTAAGAAGTAACACTGACTTCATTCCCAGAACTTGCCCTTAACCTTGACTCTAGATATCTGTGCTTTTGACATCTGAGAGCCTGGACATGAGTCACTTGAAGGCTTGGTCAAGCCCTGCACTTCCTCTATAAGGAATAATCATGGAGATGACTGGCTTGAGAATAAAACTATCTCTCATTATTTATTTGGCAGAAAAACAGAACTTATTAAAATGTCATAGCTGATGAAGTCAGATAATGTGGGGGAAGCACAGCTGATGGGAATATATCCTAATAATAAATTCCAGGATGGATTTGTACCAGGGGAAATCCTGACCTAAGATTGGCTGTGGCTTCTTAAGTGGCTTGAGGACAAGGAAGGATCCCCTTTTGGAATCACAGAAAAAGATGCCCAATTCTTTCTTCCCCAAATGACTCAGAATGCCCACAGGGGTCTTCCACTTAGAGAGAAGCATAAGTTATATGAGAACTCATTTGGGGAAGGAGGACAGACATCAGATTTCAAAGACTGGTAGAAGCGAAGGGGTTGGCGGGAGCTCATGTTCATTTGGAGGTGATGAATTAAAAAAACCTCCTATCATACAGCACTCTTAGGTTGATGCAGCACCTTTTATGACCACCCAATGCGTGAGCTTGGCAGCATATTATTCTTCTCATTTTATAGATGTGCAGAGTGACTTATTCATGGTAAGGTGGCCTCCCTACACTGAAGTAAGGTGGCCTCCCTACACTGGTCCTTTTACTACATGTCACTTTTTTGTTTGTTTGTTTTTTGCCATTTGGAGGGGGGAAGGCAGGGCAGTTGGGGTTAAATGACTTGCCCAAAGTCACACAGGCAGAAAGTGTTAAGTGTCTGAGGTCGAATTTGAACTCAGGTTCTCCTGACTCGAGGGCTGGTGCTCTAGTCACTGTTCCACTTAACTGCCCCAACATGTCACTTTTTACCATGTGATAATATGGTGACATTAATAGTGCTTCTATTGTTGTGAGTACTGGTGTTTGTACCACAGAGCAAACTGAAGAAATAAGCTATGAAAATGCAGTGTGGCATCATTGGGTGGAGAAAACCAAACCAAACCATTTTGACTTATTTTCTTAGAATTAATCCATAATTTCCTTCAAGGTGCAGATGAGCAAAGCCTTTCCTGAGTCCCTTAGTCATTTACATGTCTGGCACTGTGGTGCGCTGGATGAAATGTTGGACTATACACTTCCCAAGGACACAAGTAGATCATGGGTCTTACGAATTTTGCAAACTTTAAAGCATTAAATATAAATATCACTTATTATCAATGATAATTTTATTAATTGTTAATTAGATGATTGTTTATTGAATTAAAAATAATAAACATTTTTGAATTTGTGGGATCATAGATCTTGAGGTAGAAGAGCCCTTAAAGGCTAGCCATCTAGACCAACTACTTTATTTTACAGGTGGGGAAACTGAGACCCCTGAGGGCTGGAGTGATTTGCCCAAAGTCACACAGGTAGTAAATAGAATAGACAGGGCTTGAGCCTAGTAACTCTGACTCAGTTCCAGTATTATTCCTTATGCTACACCATGTTGTCTTGTTGAATTGAATTGTTGACTCTTTGAAGTCAGGTCATGTTTTAGGATTCTAGATCATGAGCTGGAGAAGTCATCTGGTTCAATTCTATAATTTTACAGATGAGGAAACTGAGGCCTGTGGAGGTCACCCAGGCTAGCATCAAATGTGGGATTATTTATACCAAGATTCCTCTCTTTTTTTTAAGACTCAATGCGTTTTTATACACACGTTCACATATGTATTCATATGCCTACACACCCTTCTTCAATTATTTTCATAATGAGAAAGGTTTCATCAGTCACAGTTATTGTTTTTCCATGTAGGAATGCATTTTATCCACCTGCCTGGAATGAACTCACTCCTCCCCTCTATCTCTGAGCATTCCTGTTTTTTTTCAGATTTGAGCCCAAATCCTACCTTTTGCAAGAAGATTTTCCCAGTCTCCCTTAATCCTAAAGACTTCTTTCCAGATTATACTGTATGTATCTTCTTTGTTACATAGTTGTTTCATGTCTAGCTCTTTAGACAGGGATTGTACTTGCCTTTCTTTTTTTTTTTATTCCTAGCCCTTAGTGCAGTGGCTGGACACAGTGAGAGCTTAGTAAATGCTGGATTTTTTAACAAATGCTTTATTAACTTCTGGTTTACATCATTCATTTCTGCCAGATTTTGAATTACAATTTTCCCCATTTTCCCCCTACCCACCACCCCAGAATAGCAGTCCCACGAGATATCCCCTCATCCAATCTGCTCTCTCCCATATCTTCTCCCATACCCCCTTCGACTTTACCATTAGGGCAAGGTGAATCTCTGTGCCCCAATGCCTGTACATCTTATCTCCAAGTTACATGCAAAATAGTATTAATAATAGTATTTATATATATTTGAAACATTTAATTTTAAAACTTCAAATTTCAGATCCATTCCCTTCCTCCTTTGTCACCCACTCCCTCTGGGAAGATAAGCAATTCAGTATGTGTTGTACATATATAGCTATGCAAAACATTACCATAGTAGGTATATTGTAAAAGACTGCTTATATTTCCCTCCCACCCATCTCACCCCCCACCTGGTCCATTCCCTACTTTGATCCTGTCCCTCTTCAAAAGTGGGTACTTCCAACCTCTCCTCCCCCAAGAATGCCCTCCCCTCCATCATCCTCCCTCTCATTCCCTTTCCCCCTACTCTCCTGCAGGGTGAGATGTCCCATTTAGTATGTATGTCATTCTCTCCCTGAGCCAAATTCAACGAGAATATGGTTTTGCCTTTTTGCCTTCCTATTCTTCCCCTCCAGCCTCTTCTACATGAGATAGTTTACTGTACCTGTCTCTCCCCGTCTCCTCTCACCACTTTCCTCTCTCACCTCTTAACTTCACCCCTTAAGCATCATCTCTTCCCACCAAATTCAACCTGTGTCCTCTATCCATGTATACCTGTAAACATGTATACACACATTCACATATGTATTCATATGCCCATACACCCTTCTTCAATTATTTTCGTAATGAGAAAGGTTTCATCAGTCACAGTTATTGTTTTTCCATGTAAGAATGTAAATAGTTCAACTTTGATAAGTTCTTTTTGATTTCTTTTCCCTGATGGCCTTCTCAAGCATCTCTTGCTTCTTGTGTCTCAATGTCAAATTTTCTATTCAACTCTGGTTTTTTCCTCAAGAATGCTTGAAAGTCCTCTATTCCACTGAATGACCATATTTTCCCCTGAAACAAAATACTCAGTTTTGCTGGGTATGTGATTCTTGGTTTTAATCACAGCTCTTTTGACCTCTGGGATATCATATTCCATGCCCTTTGATCCCTCAGTGTAGAAGCTGCCAGGTCTTTGAAATTGTTTCCTCCTGGCTGCTTGTTGTATTTTCTCCGTGATCTGGGAATTATGGAACCTGGCTATAATATTCCTGGGAGTTTTCTTTTTGGGATCTTTTTCAGGAGGTGATCTGTGGATTCTTTCAACCTCTATTTCCCCCTCTAGGTCTAAAACATCAGGGCAATTTTCCTTGAGAATTTCTTGAAGGATGATTTCTAGGTTCTTTCTTTGATCATGGCTTTCAGGTAGTCCAATAATTTTTTAATTGTCTCTCCTGGATCTATTTTCCACGTCAGTGGTTTTTCCCATGAGATATTTCACATTGCCTTCTATTCTTTCATTTGTTTGGATCTGTTTAACAGCATCTTGATTTCTCGTAAAGTCACTAGCTTCCATTTGCTCCAGTCTAACTCTGAAGGAATGAATCTCCTCAGTGAGCTTTTGAGATTCTTTTTCCATCTGGAAAATTTGGCTTTTTAAGGCATTCTTCTCCTCATTGCCCTTTTGAGCCTCCTTTGCCATTTGAGTTAGTCTATTTTTTAAGGTGTTATTTTCCTCAGTCAGGCTGTTGACTCTCATTTCATACTTTTCCTGCATCCTTTTCATTTCTCTTCCCAATTTTTCCTCCACTTCTCTTATTTGGTTTTTAAAATCCTTCTTAAGGTCCTCTATGGCCTGTAACCTGCTTATATTTTCATTTGGGGCTTTTGGTGCAGGATTTCTGACCTCCTAGTCCTCCTCCTGTTCCATGCTTCAAACCTCTTTGTCCCCCAAATAGGAGTCTAATCTTGCATTTTTATGTTTATTTTGTTTTCTTTACCTAGGCATGTTGCCACTGAATTACTTGACTTTTGGGCTTGTTGCCACAATAGGACTCTGCCACCAGACAGGGGAGCTTCTGTCCCAAAAGTTGGGGTCTTCTCAACTTCTGGAGGAATTATTTGGGTGGCCTCTGTGAAATCTCCACATGCTCTGGCAAGCTGGACACACACCCCAAGACCTCCACCCCAGACCGCAATCCAGATCCAGGGAGGTTAAAGTAAGTGTGATTACTCCCCAACCCCAAGACTGATTGCTAGATCCCCCTACAATTTGCAGGCCAGGAGCTGAAGCTGCAATTGAAGCTGCAAAATGGTGTCTGTGCCATGTCTCCTCAGCTGCTTCTCACCCCCAGGGGAAAAAGCCAATGCGTTCCCCAAATACTAGTCCCAAAATCCATAGTGCACTAACCTCTCACTTTGTCCTAGGTATATCTGTGTTGATAATTCTGGAATCACCATAGCTGCTGGTGTTCTGGGGTCCCTCCAGCTGGCTGCTGGCCTGGCCACCCTGGGGCTAAAACTGCGGCTCAAGTGGGCCTGGGCTTGGCTCCTAGAGCTCTGCGCTGTCGGCTCCCAGAGCGCTGCGCTGGCCGCTCCCTGCAGAGCTGCCGGGCTGTCCTCAACGGGAGGTTAGCTTCTCAGTGTTGTTCTGTGGGTGCTGGATCTCCAGAAGTTGTTCAGAGTCCTCTTTTACATGATTTTGAAGTGGTGTGGGAGAGAGCACCTTGGAAGTGCTGTTTCTACTTCACCATCTTGGCTCCGCCCCCTTCCAAGATTTCTCTTATATTTCTCACAACACCGAGTTCAGGTTTAGGCTCATAGTAGGTGCTTAGTAAATTAAATACTTAATGATTAAAGTGGGGTTTAAAGTTATATGCACAAAAACATCTAGGGAATGAGTGCCCCAATATTCAAGAGGTGGCCTAACAATAATCAAAGCTGATTCTTTCCCAAGCTAACTAAAGGGTTCTGCTGTGTTCACACTCTCTCCTGGGCTCTGGAACCATTTGCTTAATGAATCTTAAAGAGTCTTTCCAAGGAACCCAACATACTTTAAAAAATAATTTAAGTGACTAGCTGTATAGCCTAGGACATGACAGAAACCACAGAGAATTACCTGTTAGTGAAAAGGCAACAAAATCTCTTTGCAGGAATGATTTCTCTTCCTAATTTGACAGCATTCCTCATTGCTACTAGGCTAGATTCTAAATCTGCTCTCTTGATTCCATCTTGTCCCATGCAACCCAGGAACTTTATTCCATCAATCATTTCCCCTCTGTTCTGTATTTATATCTCTCCTTCTCCACTGACTATTTCCTCTATGTATGAATGAAGGAATGATAAAGCATTTATTGAGCACTTACTATGTGTATGACACTGAGGTATGGTGGCTAGACATGCAATCAAATGGGATAATCCCTTCCTTCAAAGAGCTTATATTCTAATGGAGGAAGAAATTTACAGAAAGACAGGGGGAGGGGAGACCTGGGCAGCAACATGGTTTGGCTGGGAAGTGATATAGAGGCATGGTTCCAGATGAGGGCAGGTGAAATCTGACCTATTAGAGTCCAGGTTTCCCAGGATCCCTGACACCCAATATCTTTTGTTCACCCTGCTGCCTTTCAATCTGTATTCCTATCTCTTCATTCCCTCCCATGACCAACATTTTTGAAAAAGTAATTTAAATCATGTGGGCAGCTGGGTGGCACAGTGGACAGAATGCTGGATCTAGAATCAGGAAGACTCATCTTCATGAGTTTAAATCTGGCCTTAGAAACTTCCTGGCTGTGTGACTCTGGGTAAGTCACATAACCTTGTTTGCCTCAGTTTCCTTATCTGTAAAATGAACTGGGGAAGGAAATGACAAACCACTCCAGTATCTTCACCAAGAAAACCCCAAATGGTCACAAAGTATTGGACAAAAAGAAGAACAAAAGGCATTTCCTCACCACCTACTCAAATATTTGCAGCATGATTTTCACCTCCAACTCTCTATAGAAACTTTTCCCTCAAAGGTCATAGGTGACTTTCTAATTGTCAAATGAAGTGATTTTTTTTATTCCTCCTTGTTTTTCTTGGCATTTCTATTTCAACACTGTTGATCATCTACTCTGTTTTGACATTTTTTCCTGTGGTTTTCCTGTAGAACCATGTTGTGCTTTAATCTATGCATTTAGTCAAGATTCAGTTGTGATCTTGGCTGGGTAGATGTGCTTGCTACATAGGGAGGAGGGTCTTTTTTTCCACTTACCCCTCAAAAAAATCAATTAACTTCTTGGGACCTGTTGCAGGAGTAATATACAAACTACATGTCAATTAGTCATTAGCAATATACCACCAAGTGGGAAACAGATTTGGAATCAATGAGGACTGAAGATATCAGCCATGAATGAGGATACCTTGGGTAACCTCAGGAAAGGTATTAGAAACCAAATAGAAAATGTCCTTTATGTGCGACATCAGGCAAATCACTTGATTCCACCCCTCCCACCCAAAATCTATGATTTTGTACTACATCTGATTAAATCCAATTTAGTCCAGTTCCACAAACTCTGAAAACTCGAGTAGACAAAAGTCTCTATACTTACCCTTCTTTATGCTATACTAGAATGTTGAGAGCACCGCCATCTTCCCAGTCCCCTGGGAACACCCTAGTGTTATCCCAGGAGTCATACTCAATTCCTCATTCCCCTCATATTCAATCAAGAACCAAGGCCTGTCCATTTCTCCTTTGCAACATCTCTTGCATACGTCCCCTTCTCTCTTCGGATACTGCCATCACCCTGGTGCAGGCCGTCTTCACTCATGTTCAGATTGTTGCAATAGCCTGCTGATGAACAGACCTGCCAAAAGTCTCTCCCTACTCCAATACATCCTCCATTCTGTCACTAAAGTGATTCTCTTAAAGCATAGATCCAATCAAGTCAACTCCCATCTCCTACTTAATAAAGTCTAGTGGCTCACTATCACCTTCAGGATCAAATACAAAATCTTCTGTTCATAACCTAACCCCCTCCCAACTTTCCAGTCTTTTTATACTTTACTCCCTGCTATGTACCATTTGATCCAGTGACACTGGCCTCCTAGCTGTTCTAGGAACAAGATGATCTATCTCTCAGCTCCAGGCATTTTCTCTGGTTGTCCATCCTGCCTAGAATGTTCTCCTTTCTCATCTCTTATTTGCTAGCCTCTTTGGCTTCCTTGAAGTTCCAACTCAAATTCAGTCTTCTATAGGAATCCTTTCTCAACACTTCTTTGCTCTAGTGCCTTCCCTCTATTGAGTCTTTCTTATTTATCCTTTAGGCCCAGAGCTCTATCCTCTGTACAACTTAGCTGCATCACCTCTCCTTTCTCCCCCAGTCATCCATAGATAAGTGAGTCAAAGAAGGTTGATGATATAAATATAATTATTGAGAGGAATACTGAACTTAGCATCTGGAAGATTGGGTTCAAATCCTTTCTCAGATACTTTCTAACTTTGTGATCCAGGACAAGTCACTTCATATTTTTGAGCCTCAGTTTCCCCATTTATAAAATAAAAATTATAGTAGCACCTGCCTCACAGAGTGGTTCTGTGGATCAAGTAAGACAAATGTGTATAAAGCAAGGTTGGAAATTGAGATAGGACTAACCCTGTAAATTCTTTGATACAGGGTGAGGAAACTCTATCTGCTAATAAATATGGCATCTACTTGCAACTTTTATTCTTAAAGAGTTGCCTGAGGCATTGGGAGTTCAAGTGACTTACCCAGGATCACAAAGTCAGTATTTGATGGCATTTGAATCCACATCTCCTCCATTAAGCCAAACTGCTATTATTATCCCTCCCACATAGATAAGGAAACTGAGGTTTAGTAACTAGCCTTGCAGAGACTATTTTTGTCAGGTAGTATTCCATAGAAAGTCTCTTAAATCCAGGTCCAGCACTCTTCCTACTACATTGTCTTGTCCTATAAGTTTAGGCCAGGATCTCCAATGGTCAGAGTTGGAGCAATAGGACATGTTGCCCAGCAGCCCAGATGAACACGGTAGGGTCAAATCAGCTGGTCCCAAGCTAAAAGGACAGGGCCTGGAGCTTTAAATACCTGTTCACCTCTGGGTCTATTTCCTCATAGGCTCCAGATGCCCAGTCTTCCTGTTTCTTCTCAGGGTTTATGTATGGGGTGTTTAGGAGGACTAACACCTCTGGTGCAAGGGCTTGTTGAGCCTTTTCAGGGCTGCCCATCCACCTTTGGGGTCTACCTGTCACCCAACTCTCACTTGTGGCTCAAGAAACTGTAACGTGAACAGTGGCCACACTCAAGAAAACCATCTCGACAGATGGGCTAAACCAGGTTGTGGGTAACTGACAGGCCTCAAACCCTAGTGGGATGGGCAGATGAGAACAATTTGTTCCAATGGCCACAAAGAGGCTGAAGCAGGCACTGTGGAGTGCTTAGAGATTTGTCAGTCATTGGAGATGCCAAGGTCATCTGCTGCACCCCAGGGTCATCCCCAGTCATCTTGATTTTTGTCCTGTCACCGGACTTTAGTGACTTTGGATGACAGTGAGGCTGATGACCAGGCAACTCTGTTTCAACCCAATTCATGTGTAAGTCAAGACATCTTCTGTGACATCGTTGGGCCTCTTTAAAAATGAAGGACAACCAACCAACCAGGGTCTTGACTAGTTTTCTGGGCATCAGTTTGAATGCAAGTAGTGGTTCTTAACCTTCTTTTGTGTCATGGATCCTTTGGCAGTCTGGTAAAGCCTATGGGATGCCATCTCAGAATAATGTTTTAAAATATAAAAAATTATGCTAAAACACAATCACTAAAATATAAAACAAAACAAAACGGCTCAATGGGTCTGAGAATAAAAGCCTTTGCTCTAGAGAAACGATCCTCCTGGGAGAAACAGCATTTAACTCATCTTTACAAGTGGAGTCTCAGTGTGTTTATTCACAACAGTGAAAGAACATGTGGAGTGACCTGAGAAAGGGAACTTGGCCTGGCAGGAAACTAAGAAACTCGGGCCCCCAGCTGCAGAGGACATTCTTCCCCTTCTCTTAGAGGAAGACAAAGGTGGCTGAGGAGTCAAGTCTTGCTCTCAGCAGCCCCTGGGAGGGACATGAAATTTTGATTGAGAGACCTGTGGTAGAAGACAAAGTGCTGATGGGAGTCCTCTCACTTCAGGGCCATTGTCAAGTCTCCTTCAGTGTGAGAAGGATGCTGTGGCTTCAGCCTGGTTTGTGGGAGGACGGTGAGGTTAGGCTTTTTCTGACATAGTGCTTGCTTAGCTGCTCAGGATCTTTGTGGTTAGCATGAAGGATAAAGAGACACAACAACTTCTGTCCCCGGTCCCAGGCTGAGCTCAGGCTCCAGGGCTGGGGTGAGAGGAGGGAGGTGTCACACAGCAGGCTTCTGAACTTCAGCTGTGCCACCTAGGCTCCGGCTCCTTTTTCTAGTTTGGTTTGAAATTAGCTCAGAACGAAACAAAATGAAGCAAAATGAAGCAAAATGTGGGTCTCTCCTTGGGGTGGAGATGTTGCATGCAAACAGGGTATTTTACATGAAAAGAAGAGGAGCTTAAGAAGTTATCAGCAGAGCCCTTGGCAGCATCTGTAACAATAATTGATACAGTGGGAAGAAACTTGGCTCTGGGATCAGAGGCTCTGGGTTCAAATCTCCTCTTTGAAATGATCTCTGTGACCTTGGACAAGTCATTCAACCACCTCGATCTCAGTTTGTCTATGAAATAATAATATTGGTGGTGGGGGGTAGTAGTGGACTAAATGGCCTCTGAGGTCCCTTATAGCATGGGTTTATGATCCTATGACTCTCTCTATGTACAAAGAAGATGTAAAAGGCCAACAAATGAGACATACTCCTTTGTCAGGACTTTCTGGAGGAGTTAGTGACAACAGAGAAGGCAAAGGGGTGAGTTCCAGTCTTGCATAAGAGGAACTTCCTAGCTATCTCCCCTTCCCTTCTCTCAACATTCCCCTCCAGACAACTCTAAAACAATGACTTAGAATAAAATTTTTTAGTGGCAGGGTCAACAAAAGTTTGGGGTGAGACATTTGGTAGATAAGACCACACATTATATGGCAGCAATAGAGGCAGCAGCAGCTTCAGGAACTCTCAGTTCAGAGATGGAAATGGGGTTGGGCAACTGGTCAGAAAGAGATTACAGGGAACTCTTTGCTGACTCTGGGTATAGCTGCTAGTGACTGGCAATTCTATTGTCCATACAGAGTTCTTGGTCACAGTTCCAGGGAGGAGAGAAGCACTGGTGGTCAGTCACGAGGTAGCAAGGGCCCTGATTAAGCAAAGAGGAATGCTAGCATGTTTCAGGGGACTAGGGACCCTTCCTTGATAAACATTAGAGAGCAGACCACGAAAGCAGTGACCATGCCTCTGCCAGGACCACACCACCTTGGAAGCACCAAAAACTTGTAAACTCTCCAAACTAACTCTGAAAAACTAGCATAAAAAAGCCCAAAACTTGGGACAGGGCATCCCTACTCCTAAGTGAGCAGAGCTCAATTTTAACATAAAGTTCAAAGTCAAGAACTAATATGGAAAAATGAGCAAAAAAGAAGAGAAATTTGGTTATAAAAAGTTACTACAGTGACAAGGAAGGCCAAGACATAAACTAAAAAGAAGACCTCAGTATAAAAATAGTTACCAAAAAAAAAAAAAAAGCCTTAAAGAAAAATGGTAATTGGACCAAAGGTCAACAAGAATTCCTAGAAGAATTAAAGAAAGAGATAAGAGTGGTACAGGAAAAATTGGTAAAAATAGGAAAAGAGAATTATCAATTTGGTAAAAGAATCACATGCAAAAAACCCCTGAAGAAAATAACACCTTAAAAACCAGAATTGGTCTAATGGTAAAAGAGGCACAAAAATTCACTGAAGAAAAGAATTCCTTAAAAATTAGAATTGGGCAACTGCATTAAGAAACAATAAAACAAAGTCAAATGAATAAAAAATAGAATAAAATGTGAAATATCTCATTGAAAAAACAACTGACCTGGAAAATAGATCGGGGAGAGATAATTTATGTATTATTGCACTACCTAAAAGTCATGATAAAAAAAGAGCCTAGACATCATATTTCAAGAATTTGTCAAGGTAAATTGGTCCAGAGAATAAAACAGAAACTTAAAGAAATCTGCCAATCACCTTCTGAAAGAAATCCCCAAATGAAAACTCTCAGGAATATTGTTGCCAAATTCCAGAGCTTCCAGGTCAAAGAGAAAATACTTTAAACAGACAGAAACAATTAAAATATGGAGCCATAGTTAGAATCACACAAGACATCAAACATTAAAATTCTAACATTATATTCAGTGTGCTACACCCATAGTTCCCAGTCTTTGCAAAGCAGCAAGGAGCAGGAGCCTTCTTTTATCTCTTCTTTGGGGATAAACGTGGTCATTATAACTCCATAAATTTAAATATCATTTTGGCTTTTTTCCATTTATATAGTTGTAGTTAGTGTGTACACATTGTTTCTCTATCCTTCTAACTTCCTTTTGTATCAGTTCATAGGTCTTCTCCATGATACAATCACCATGATGCAACCTGAAAACAGGAACATCCAGAGAACCTCACCATCAAAAGGCAATTCCATTTTGATCTGGCCTTTATATTGGAGATAGTCCTCCATGACAGTGGCAAAGACATATATGGAGACATATTCCTCCCCCCTATTTTATGCCAGGATTGACTATTTACAATCTAGGGATCACTGAACAAATGTATTTCTGTTTTTAAACTTTTCAATAAATCTTGGGCTATTGTAACATAAGCATGAGAGATATCTTTTGGGAGGAGAGCCTTTGAAACGGTGGTGTTCTTTCCCAAATAAAGTACTTTCTCATAGTCAATGAACAGTAAACACAGTGGAACCTTCTGTTCTTTGTATATTTTAGTCAATTGTGTCAATGGAAAGATGCTATCTGCTGTAGATTATCATGTGTGAAAGCTGGCTTCTTCCTTTCTCACAGCTTTATCAAGGATAACCTTGCTATCCATGTCAATTATTCACATAAAAGTTTATAGCAGAAGAAAAGTAGGCATGTGGGTCAGTGGTTATTGTTGTTTTCTCAATCAACTTTTGGGATAAACATGTCTATGATTTTTTTTCCCTGCCAACCATTTGATATTTTTAGATATTTTAGATATCAGGATAATTGATCTCTCAGAATTGTATCACCTCCAGATGGACCTCCTTTCTGAATGGTTGGTCTAGTCCAGCTGCTCTTCCCATCTTTGTTTACTTAAGTATAATTTCTACTTAAGATTCAGTGGTGCAAGTAACCTTAGAAACCATAAATGTAGGCCTTAGAGGTTTACTAGTGAGGTCACTGAAGCCTAGAAAAGCCAAGTGAGTTGCCCAACATCACACAGTTAATAAACTTCAGAGATAGATTTTGAACCCAGGCTCTCAGACTCCAAATCCAATTTTCTTCCTATTTACTGCCTCCTTCATATTGAAGACTGACAGAATGCAAATGTGGGGATGCCTCTGTCCTTTGGTGAGATAATAGTTTTATAAATCTTTGTAGATGTTTTCTATTTATTGCCTCCTGTTCTTCCAATGTCAGTATTAATGGAGAATTTAGTTTCATCAAGTCTCTTACTAAGCTTTTAGTAAATTTGTTTTTCCCTTCACTAATTCTTGTTGTTTTATGAGGAAATATTAGAATCTTTAGCCATCTTTCATTGTAAGATTTTACAAATGAATTTGTATCTTGCACCAGGGTTGCCCTTGGCTGCCATATTTCTGCTTGGCAGAGAGCACAAGTGTTCAGTGATGGAGGTGATTTCTAGGCTTTCTTGGTCTCCTTGTTGTGGCTATTGATTGATGTTAAACTTTCTTAGGAAATACTATTATTCTAGGCTGATGCTAGTTCTTTTATCCATTCCATTCCTCAGCATTAGATTATTCAAAGAGATCAGGATTTGGTTTCCCCAATAACATACTATCTCCTTTGTTTTTTTTTTTTTAATTCTTCTAATTTGGCATTGATTTTGGTCTTTATTCTAATAATCAGTGGTCTGACTGTTTATGAACAATTGATTTGGATGTAAATCCAATACTGGAGTTGTTTCCTAAGCAATTTAGTTTCTTCTGAGATTAAATAAACAACAAGGAGCTCACATTTGTATAGTGCTTACTGTGAGCCAGGAACTGTGTTTAGAACTTTACAATTATTTATTGTTACAATAAGCCTTATTATCCCTATTTTACAGACAACGGAATTGAGGAAAACAGATTAGGTGACTTGCCCAGGGTCACGGCAGCTAGGAAAGTTAGAGGCTGAGACTGGATTTGAACTCAGGTTTTCCTGACTCCATTCCCAGTGCTCTATGTACTATTGCTCTACCTCACTGGTGCTTCTAAGTCGAGTCCTCCCTGATACTTTTTTGGAAAATATCATTGGTATGTAGGTGTGAAAAACTCGGCATAATTTATAAGATTTTTATTTCTTCTGAAAGTGAATTTTCCAGAATATTTTTCACCATTTCCTCTATGCCTACCTGTATTAAAGTCAAGGAGTATCAAAATATAAGTTGAGGGCGGAGCCAAGATGGCGGAGTAGAAACAGCTCGTCCAAGCCTCTCTGCCCCCAGATTCTCCACAAACTATGCAAAAAAAGGACTCTGAAAAACTTCTGGAGCCCCAGCACCCACAGAACGACACAGAGAAGCTAACCTCCCGCTGAGGACAGCCCAGCACCCTGCTAGGAGGACCAGCGCAGCGGTCTGGAAGCCGGCAGCGCACAGGAGCCAAGCCGAGCCCAGTTCCACGTGAGCCGAGGTTTTAGCCCCAGGGCGGCAGGGCCAGCAGCCGGCTGGAGGAACCCCAGAACACCAGGAACTGTGGCGACCCCAGAATTATCAACATAGACTTGCCTAGGACAAAGTAAAAGGTTAGTGTCCTATGGACTTTGGGACCTGTATTTGGGGAATGCGTCAGCTCCCTCCCCTGGGGGCTAGAAGCCGCTGAGGAGACACGCCATTTTGTAGTTTTCAGAGGCATCTCCGGCTCCCAGCCTACAAATTGTGGGGAGATCCAGCGATCAGTCTTGGGGGGTAATCGCTCTTGCTTTAACCTCCCTGGATCTGGATTGTGATCTAGGGTGGAAGTTGTGGGTGGGTTTACAGCTTGCCAGAAACGGAAGTTGCCCCCCACACGTTCGGGACGAAAATTCCTCTATCTGGCCTTAAAGCCATAGTGTGGCAACAAGCCCAAAAGTCAAGCAATTAAGTGGCAACATGCCAAGGCAAAGGAAACAGAAAAATGCAACCCTAGACTCCTATTTTGGGGGCATAGAGCGGGAAAAGGACTGTGAGGTCAGAAGTCCTGCTCCAAAAGCCCCAGGGGAAAACATGAGCGGGTTGCAGGCCATAGAGGACCTTAAGAAGGACTTTAAAAATCAAATAAGAGAAGTGGAGGAAAAATTGGAAAGAGAAATGAGAAGGATGCAGGAAAAGTATGAAATGAGGGTCAACAGCCTGACTGAGGAAAACAACACCTTAAAAAATAGACTAACTCAAATGGCAAAGGAGGCCCAAAAGGGCAATGAGGAGAAGAATGCCTTAAAAAGTCTAATTTGCCAGATGGAAAAAGAATCTCAAAAGTTCACTGAGGAGATTCATTCCTTCAGAGTTAGACTGGAGCAAATGGAAGCTAATGACTTTATGAGAAATCAAGATGCTGTTAAGCAGATCCAAACAAATGAAAGATTAGAAGGCAATGTGAAATATCTCATGGGAAAAACCACTGACCTGGAAAATAGATCCAGGAGAGACAATTTAAAAATTATTGGACTACCTGAAAGCCATGATCAAGGAAAGAACCTAGAAATCACCCTTCAAGAAATTCTCAAGGAAAACTGCCCTGATGTTTTAGATCCAGAGGGCAAAATAGAGGTTGAAAGAATCCACCGATCACCTCCTGAAAAAGATCCCAAAAAGAAAACTCCCAGGAATATTATAGCCAGGTTCCAGAATCCCCAGATCAAGGAGAAAATACTACAAGCAGCCAGGAAGAAACAATTTCAATATTGTGGAAACACAATCAGAATAGCCCAGGACCTGGCAGCTTCTACACTGAGGGATCGAAGGGCATGGAATATGATATTCCAGAGGGCAAAAGAACTGGGAATGAACCCAAGGGTCACCTACCCAGCAAAACTGAGTATTTTGTTTCAGGGGAAAATATGGTCATTCAGTGGAATAGAGGACTTTCAAGCATTCTTGAGGAAAAAACCAGAATTGAATAGAAAATTTGACATCCAGACACAAGAAGCAAGAGATGCCTGAGAAGGTAATCAGGGAAAAGAAATCAAAAGGAACTTATCAAAGTTGAACTATTTACATTCCTATATGGAAAAGCAATAACTGTGACTGATGATATCTTTCTCACTATGAAAATAATGGAAGAAGGGAGTGTGGTCATATGAATACATATGTGAATGTGTGTGTATATGGTTACAGTTATATATGGATAGAGGGCATAGGTTGAATTTGTTGGGAAGGGAGAATACTCAAGGGATGAAATTATGAGGTGAGAGAGGAAAGTGGCAAGAGGAGATGGGGAGAGACATGGTAGGGTAAACTATCTCATGTAGGGGAAGTGGTTGCAAAGGAGGGGGAGAATAAGGAAGGCTAAAAAGGCAAAACCACATTCATACTGAATTTGGTTCAGGGAGAAAATGACATACATACTAAATGGGATATCTCAACCTGCAGCAGGATAGGGGGAAGGGGGATGAGAGGAGGGATGATGGATGGGAGGGCATCCTTGGGGTGAGGGGAGGTTGGAAGTACCCACTATAGAAGAGGGACAGGATCATGTAGGGAATGGACCAGGTGGGGGGTGGGATGAGTGGGAGGGAATTATAAGCAGCCTTGTACAATATATCTACCATGATAATGTTTTGCATAGCTAGACATGTACAACATATACTGAATTACTTATCTCCCAAGAAGGAATGGGTGACAAGGGAGGAAGGAAATGGATCTGAAATTCGAGGTCGTAACATTAAATGTTTCAAATATATATATATAAATACTATTATTAATACTCTTTTGCCTATAATTGGGAGATAAGATATGCAGGCATTGGGACACAAAGATTCATCTTCCTCTAATGGAAAAGTCGATGGGGGTATGGGAGAAGGTGTGGGAGAGAGCAGATTGGAGGA
The DNA here is from genome assembly GCA_011680675.1 of Gymnobelideus leadbeateri. Lineage (NCBI taxonomy): Eukaryota > Metazoa > Chordata > Mammalia > Diprotodontia > Petauridae > Gymnobelideus > Gymnobelideus leadbeateri. Next base: position 671,174 of record WOXC01004067.1, read on the forward strand.
AGCGATATCTTGTGGGACTCCTATTCAGGGAGGTTGGGTAGGGGAATAATGGGGGGAAAATGATTGTAACTCAAAATCTGGCGGAAATGAATGATGTAAAACAGAAGTTAATAAAGCATTTGTTTAAAAAAAAATATAAGTTGAATGAACTTGAAATGTTTAATCTACTCCTTTGTGGAATTTCTCTAACTTCTTATACTCTTCAGTGGATGTTGGTATATAAGTTACAATTATTGTTACGGTGGTACTTTTTTTAATTTTTAAATTTTTTTCTTATTTTTTGCTTTTTTGGAGGGCAATTGGGGTTAAGTAACTTGCCCAAGGTCACACGGCTAGGTTTTTGTTTGTGTGTGCGTTAAGTGTCAGAGGCTGGATCCGAACTCAGGTCCTTCTGACTCCAGGGCGGGCGCTCTACTCACTGCGCCACCTAGCCGCCCCTCACGATGGCATTTTTTAATGTTTATCATGAGCACTGCAACACAAGATAACTCAACATCCCATGGAATCATGTTTCCTTTTGCTTTTTGACATATTACAAAACTAATTCCATCCATTATTATTATTTTTTTTTTTGCTTTTCTAAGGAGATTCTATAAGCAATCCTTCCATTTAGTTTCAACTCTCTTTTTTTCCTTCTAATTTTATTTATAGGGAGAACATCAAGGTTTACACAATTCATTTCATCTACTAGTATGGACACAAACCGGATAGGAAGCTCATATTTAGAAAGCCAGTGATCAAATCAGTGTCTATAGGTGGTTGGAAATCTGGCACTTTATCCTCCTGCATCCCTTTTTCTGTTACCTTGCCACCGTTGACACAGAAAGGAAAGGGTGTCACATAGGAGTTAGGATCATTTTGTATTGTTTCCGTTTATTTTCTTTGTCAAAGAATTCATCACCAGGATACTGATGGCACAATGAATAGAGTTCTGGGCTTGGAGTCAGAAAGACCCGATTTCAAGTCTTGTCTCAGATACTTACTAACTGTGTAAATCTGAGCAAGTCATTTAATCTTTGCCTGCCTCAGTTTCTCCATCTGTAAAAAGGAGAGAATAATAGCACCCATCTCTTAGGGCACCAGGCACTGTGCTTAGTACTAAGGATACAAAAAGGGGCAAAAGACAATCCCTTACCTCAAGGTGCTCACAATCTGCTAGGGGAGACAAAAAGCCAACAAATGTGTACCATCAAGCTATATTACAGGTGTACCTTGGAGATATCGTAGGTTTGGTTCCAGACCACCTCGATAAAGAGAACATTTCAATAAAGCGAGTCCACAAATTTTTTGGTTTCCCATAAAAGTTGTGTTTTGGCTCAGATTCCTTAAGAGTCTAGTCAATGGTGAGGTTCCTTAAGAGCCTACCCAATATGGCGAATCTTTAGTAAACTTTGTTTTACTTTGGCTGAAAAAAAAAGGTTATGTTTATACTATACTGTGGTCTATTAAGTGTGCAATAGTATTATGTTTTAAAAATGTACATACCACAATCAAAAATACTTTATTGCTAAAAAGTGCTAACCATCACCTGAGCCTTCAGCGAGTTGCAATCTTTTTTTGCTGATGGACAATCTTTCCTTGATGTTGATTGATAGCTGGTGGTGGTTGATGAAGGTTGAGGTAACTGTGGCAATTTCTTAAAATAAGACAACAAAGAGGTTTGCTGCATTGATCGACTCTGCCTTTCTCTCGAACACTTAGAGGCTATTGTAGGATTATTAATTGGTTTAATTTCAATATTGTTGCATCTCAGGGAATAAGAAAGCCTGAGGAGAGGGAGAAATGGAGACAGCCAGTCAATGGAGCAATCAGAACACACACAGCATTTATTGATTAAGTTTGTTGTCTTATATAGGTGCAGTTCATGGTGTCCCCAAACAATTATAATAGTAACATCAAAGATCACTGTTCACAAATCACCATAACAGATATAATAATAATAATAATAATGAAAAAATTTGAAATATTACAGGAATTACCCAAATGTGACACAGACACGATGTGAGCACATGCCATTGGAAAAAATGATGCTGATGGACTTGCTTGATGCAGGGCTGTGACAAACCTTCAGTTTGTAAAAAATCCCCACGATAGCTGTGAAACACAATAAATTGAGGAACAATAAAACAAAACATGCAGGTACAGAATAAATAGGAAGTAATTAAAAGGGAAGGCACTAAAGCTAAATGGGGTTAGCAAAGGCTTCCTGCAGACGATGGGGGTTAATTGGGACTTGAAGGAAGCCAGGTAAGCCAGTAGGTGAAGATGAAGAAGGAGAGCATTTCAGATATGGGGACAGCCAGAGAAAATGCCTGGAATTGAGAGATGTCTGTGGAACAGCCAAGGAGTCAGTGCCATTGAATGAAAGTGTACATGGCCAGGGGAGTAAGTTGTGAGAACACTGGAAAGGTAGATGGGGGCTAGATTGTAGTGAAGGGCTTTGAATGTCAAGTGGAATATTTTGATTCTGAAGGCAATAGAGAGCGACTGTGGCTTATTGAGTGTGTGTGTTGGTGACATGGGTGGAAATAGAGCATGTCTTAAGAGCTTACTATGTGCTAGGCACTATGCTAAATGCTGGCAATACCTACTTCTCAAATAGTTCACAGTTTGTTAGGTGGGAGGAAAACAACACAGTAAAGATAGCTAGAAAGCAGGAGGAGGAAAGAGAGAAAGGCATCAGCATAGGGGCAAAACTGCTGGGGAAAAAGCAGAGAGGTGAAGAGTAGAGCCAGAAGTCAAGTAAGCATGGCTGGCCTGGGCACCTAGGGAAATGGTGGGGTAGGTCAAAAATTCATCATTAGAGAAGAAGGCGACAGGGGCAGTAGTATTTACTTGGTGAGAAGGCTACTAGTGAGTAGATAGAAAAGAGACAGAGACTTTATGAGCAAAACAGAATTGAAACAGCTCAGAGGAAATGCAGGATGAGCAAATTTAGAGAATCCACCCCAAATGTTCACAGGAACTATTTGTGCCCAACCTGTGGTAGAACATTCCTAGCTGGTGTTGGTCAGCCATAGTCAGATACACTGGAACTTAACTCTAGAATGGTGATGTCATTCTGGTCTTCCTCAAGAACAAAGGACAACAGCCAGAAAAGAGACTACAAAGGGATATGATCACTCCTCCAGTGTTTGAAGGCTGTCATGTGAAAAATGGGTGAAACTGTTTCTGGTTGGCCACCTGGGCCAGAAGTGAGAGTGGATGGATGGAAACCTTAAAGATACAGATTTAGACTTGATGTCAGGAAACATTCCTGGAATTTAGAGTCATTACCAAAGTGCAAAGGCCTGCTTCCAATATTATTGAGATCATTCAATATCTGAATAATCATTTGGATGGTGTGTAATACGAAAGAATCTTGCTTAGTTGTGGGTTGGATAAGATGGCCTTTGAGTTTCCTTCAACTCTGAAATTCTATGGTTTGGAAACTACTATGAAACTACTTCTGTGTCTGTGCCCAAGTGATTTCACCTTCCTCAGCTTTCTCATCTGTAAAATAATGGATCTTGACTAGATGAGCTCTGATGTCTCTTCCTCTAAGCTCTAAATTCTATAACTTTATGGCTCCCGGGGTTTAGAGCTTGTACAACTGCAGTAATTATGCCTAACAGAAATAGGGGAGTCTCAATGAGGAGCTAGTCTGAAGGGCAGGCTTGTGCTTTTGGTTTCAAACATGTTGAGTTTTAAACTGTCAGCAAAGTATCTAGATGGAAAAGTCCAGAACTGTTAGAAGAAACATTGGAGAACAAGGACTAGATATTAGGAGAGAGGTTTGGGATGGAGATTTGGATTGTAGAGTCCTGTGTATATCATCTAACTAACCAATGAGCTCTTACTAAGTGCAGACTATATGGTAGGCATTGTGGTACAAAGACAAAAGTAAGCCAAGGTAATGCCCTCAGGGAGCTTACATTTTCCATGAAGAACAATAATCGCTATCTCTTCCATAGCACTTTAAAGTTTACAAAGTGTTTTACAAACATCTCATTTTATCCTCTCCACAGTCCTGGCAGGCAGATGCTATTATTATCCTTATTTTACTGTTGAGGGAACTGAGATACAGAGAAGTTAAGTGACTTGAGTAGGGTCACATGGCTAGTAAGTGTCTGAGATCATATTTGAACTCAGGTCTTCCTGACTCCAGGTCCAGTGCTCTATTCACATGTTTTTTTTTTTTTTGTTCAGTTATTCAGTTGAGTCTTACTCTACATGACCCAATGAACATTGTCCAGGAGTTTTCTTGGCAAAGATACTGGAGTGCTTTGCCACTCCAGTGTGCTTCCATTTTACAGATGAGAAGCTGAGGCAAATAAGGTTTAAGTGACTTGCTCAAGGTCACATGGCTAATAAGTGTCAGCTGAGGCTGGATTTGAACTCAGATATTCCTGACCTGGGCCTGGTGCTCTATCCACTGCACTTCCTAGCTGCCCTAACTCTATCCACTAACAATAAGCAAATAAATTCAAGATTTACACACACACACATACACACACACACACACACTATATATATATATATATATATATATAGTGTGTGTATATACACATGTATACACACATATACAATATATACACATATATATGTAGTACATGTGTAAATATATACATATATAATCTATATGTATATACACACACATATATGCACACATACATATACATATATAGATAAGGGGTGAAGCTGAGATAAGGCAGAATTTTCTAAAAATAAGAACTATCTGGAATGGTTATGTTGTAAGAATGTGAGTTCCCTGTTACCAAAAGTGCTAAAGGTTAAAGTGTTAAAAGAAGATCTGTCAGGTATATATTAAAGAAAGAAGTCTCACACTAAGTGGAAAAGTGAACTAGATAACTTTTCAGAATGTCCTTTCCAAATGCAAGATTCTAACTGGAGGTTGGGATAACTAGAGGAGATTGCTGACTTTCTTTTTCATCCTATGAATGGAAAGAGTAGGAGAAGGAATATATTCCATTGGAGAGAATTTCAAGAAATAGGGTAACTTTTTGGAGGAAAGGAGAAAGCTCTGTTTTCAAGGTAAGGTAGTAGAAAGAACATCTTATAGAAGACTAAGAATTTAGGAGAATTTGATCATAATGCAATAGATTTTCTGCAAGACAAAAGAGTCTTATAAATTCTGGGTGATTGATTCTAATTCAATTTTTTTTTGTGAATGACCTTAACAATTAACAAACATATAACTGATAGAGAGTCACCTTGGAGTTAGAAAGATCTGGATTTAAGTAGTTACCCTGGTAGATAATGTTTGCGTGGCTTGACTGGGAATAGAGGAGTAGGTTCCCCATTTTAAATAGCCATTTAGTAACAAACATTTAATTAATACTTATGATGAACCAACTACTATGTTAAGTACTGAGGATGTGAAGAGAGGTAAAAGTAGCCCCTTCCCTCACAGAGCTCCCATTCTAATGGGAGAGAACTGTAAATATCTAATTATATACAAGTTCTATACAGAGTAGATCAAAGGCAACCTGAGAGATGGAGGGACTAACACCTGGAGTGACTGGAAAAAGCCTCTTGTAGAATATGGGATTGGAGCTGTATTTTGAAGGAAGTCAGGCAAAACCAAGAGGCAACAGGGATGGGTCAGAGTGTCCCAGACATGGGACAGGCCAGGTCAGGGCAAAGGCACAGAGATGGGAGATGTTGTATCTTGTCAGAGTAAGTGGAGGGAGGCTTGTGTGACTGGATCACAGGATGAATGGAGAGGAGTAAAATGGAAGAAGTCTGGAAAGGTAGGAAGAAGCAAATTTATAGAGAGCTTTAAATGACAAATAGAGTTTATACTTAATTCTGGTGGTAATAGGGAACAACTGAGACTCATCGAGCAGAAGGTGATCTGGTCAGACCTATGCTTTAAAAGAAAATTAACTGTTAGCTGAATGGAAGATGAGTTGGAGTGGAGAGAGACTTGAGGTGGGGAGATTAGTTAGACTTTAGAATAGTCCCAGGTGAGCAATGACATGGGCAGGAACGAGGCTTAGAGCAATATGAGTAGAGAGAAAGAGATGTATACAAAATACATTGTGAAGGTAGAAATGACAAGATTTGACATTAGACTGCAAACGTTGGGTGAGAGTGGGAAATTGAGGACTTATAAGCTTAAGTTGGCTGTAAAATTGGTGGTGCCCTTGACAGTATTAGGCAAGTATGGAAGAGGGGAAGGTTTGAGGGAAAAGAGAAGTTCCATTTTAGACATGTTGAATTTAAGATCTAAGGGATATCCAGCTCAAAATGTCTAAGAGGAAGCTGGTGATGTGGGACTGGAGCTCAGGAGAGGGTTTAAGGCTCTTTTGTAGATTTGGGAATCTCCAGTGATGATTGTTGAATTCATGAGAGCTAAATGATTTCATTAAGCAGATAGAAAATAGAGGGTGAAGAGAAGAGGGCCCAGGACAGAGCCTTGGGGAATAACCATAGTTAGCAGATATGACCTGGATAAAGAACGATCAAAGGAGATCAAGAAAGAGCAGATCAACAGATAGGAGAACCAGGAGAGAGCAGGGTCCTGAAAATTCAGAGAGTGTAGCTAGAAGGAGAAAGTGACCCACAGCATCACATGCTGCAGAGAAGTAATAAAAGGATGAGAACTGAGAAAAGGCCGTTAGATTTGGCAATGAAGTGACCTTCGGCAATTTTTAAGAGAGCAATTTCAATTGAATGATGTCAGATGTCAGATTGTAGAGCGAGAGGCGAGGAAGTAGAGGCAACCAATATAGATGACTTTCTCAAGGAGTTTAAATAAGAATGGTGGAAGAGGTATAGGATGGAAGTAAGAGTGGGAGAGCTCTTTTATGGATGGAGGAAACATGGTCATGTTTATAGGCAGCAGAGAAGGAAGAAGTAGATAGAGATTGAAAATAAGACAGACTGTGGAGTTATAATGGGGTTAATCTGTTGAAGGAGGACGTGCAGTCAAGGGTACTTTTAGAGGGATTGAGCGTGGACAGAAGAGAAGACAGTAGAGGAAAAGTCTGAATGATGTGAAACGAGGAAGCGTGGAGAAAGGAGAATTTTTGTTGAATGGTCTTAATGGTTTCAGTGAAGAATGAAGTGAAGTAATCAGTGTAGAGGGTACAGAGACGGGGTGCCGTAGGAGGTTTGAAAAGTGACAAGGATATTTAAAGCAGGCACTGTGGAAAGTTGGAGAGTTAATTAGGAAGGAAGGATTAATATTTGCTTTCCTGCAGTGGGAGCTCAGTTGAGATTAAATAACATAAATCTTTAGTGAACAGTCAGCAGTTTTATAATTTCCTCCAGGTCTATTCGGCAGTAAATGAATAAGAGCAAAGAAGCAGATCTTTGGAGTAATTCAGGGCAGGGGTTTGGTGAGGCTATATTAGAAATAGGACAGTAATAATGAAGGACTTGAGGCTTAGTGTAGATTTGGTCAATATAAGGAAGGGCAGAGAATTGACCAGAAGGTGAGGAAAATTGAGGTGTGAAAGAAATGGAGGTTATAGAGTGAAGTATGTGGGTAAGGGAAATATGGAATGATAAACGATTATAAGACAAAGGAGTTTCAGGGTTTGTAAGTAAGAAAATGGAATTCTTGTGGATGATGGTAAAATCAAAGGTATGATCATCTCTGTGTATAACTGATATGGTTTGAGGAGTAAGAGAAGGAATAGAGTAGATCGAAGAATTGGGAAGTTAGGGTATTTGAAGGGGTATCAACATATGTCAAAATCCTTGGGCAGGAGATGGAGAGTAGAGACAAACTGTGATATAGGCAGTGAATTCATTGTTGAAGAAAGGCAAATTTCTTGGGTATTTTGAGAGGTAACAACTACCAGGTTCTGGACTGGTTGATAAATTTGTATAGCATGAACTTCAAAGGAAGAAACATAATTTAGTAAAGGTAGTAGGAGGAATATGGGAGTGGCAATGAGGAGCAAGGAGTATTGTGACTGTTGCATTTTTCTATGACTAGGGAGTTGGTAGAATACAAGAATCTATGTAGCCAGTACTGGAAAGATTGTCAAGGGAAGTGACATCTTAATGGAGTCACGTCTCAGTGAGGCCAAAAAGAGTGAGAAAGGAAAAGGTTTGAGAAGAAAGGAAGTTGGTTAATTATAGAATAGGCATTCTAGGAGTCACAGTGGAATGGCAGCAGATATGGAATGGAACAGTATGGGGGTAGGATTTAGATGGGTATGTAAGGGACAAATGAGTTGAGGGTGGAGAATGGGATTTGTATCTGAGCAGTTCAGCATTCAGAATCACTGGGATGGGTTGAGTATAAGGTGATGGAAATATGCTAAACACTTAGCCATGATTTCAGGCAGAGTATCAGTAGGTGGAGAGAGGTTATTGAGGGAGATGAGACACTAGATTAGACTGTTGAAGTTAATTTCTTTATGTTCAGTTTCTTGACAGGTGATGTGTCTTATGAGAACCTGGTAGGCCAGCCTCAGTAGAAAGGAGGTAGTGGAAGTATGGAAGCATTGTTAGAAGGTGAGAGTACCTTGCTTGTCTTGAAAAAGACCTTGGAAGATAGGATATGGAAGAGGACTTGTCCCTAGAGGCAATCTGGGACTGGAGATCTAGGACAGAAATTCACTGAAGCAGGTAGTGGGGAATGACCTCCAGTTTGTAGTGTTAGTGACGGTTCAGAATCTGTCAGGTACCTTGGGTCTTCCCTACCAGTGTGGTCTGGTATAAGAGGTGGGCCCTGTATCAAGCCCTTAGGGGAATAAGAATTCTCACAATTCCTTACCCTCGCCCCAGCTGTTCCACAGAAAATTGTTATTTAGAGATTTGTTAATTATATGCTAAAAGTATAAGGGTTCTCCCTGGCAAAGGAGAAAGTTAAAAAAAGTACCCATTGTATAAACACAAATTAACCATTGAATAAGCAGGTTATTTCCAGTTAGAAAAGAGTCTGCTAAGCAACAAAGAATCACAGAATGATTAGAACAGAACTAACTTGGCATTTCTAGCACAATTAATATTTTTGCAAAGCTGATAATTGGATGATAATTTTACTTCCACTGGCACAGTCTGATCAGATATTAATGAGGATCTTGGGAGTTGGGGGAAGGGGATAGAGTTAGCCACTTGGATGTCAACACTTTCCTCAGCACAAGTCCAATCCTGCTACTGATACTGTGGCTGAAACTACTCTGGAAGACACTGCTTTCATCACTGTCACTAGAAGATATTTCTGTGTTCACGAGATCAATGCTAGAGACAAGGAAAATCAAATAGAGGCAAGGCAGCCAGGAGCTTCTGGTATAAATCCTGGTAGTCGAATCCATAGTCCATTTTGGGATTGGAGGCCATGAACTGATACTGTTTTACAGCAGGGAAGGACCCTTCCTTCATCCACTTGCCTCCTTCCTTGTCCCCTCCAGTCACATTGTATCTTCTTGAAAGCTATTTACAAGACTGTTAACAGCCAGAAGCTGCCTTTATGTTTCACAGCCACATGTGGCACCCTGCACCATCTTCTTTTCTAGCTTAATCAACCAATCTGAACTCAACCCAGTGATTAAATCACATATAGGCATAAGTAGGCACATCTGGGCACACTCATGTTTTTTATAAGCTCTCTGGAAGTAGGGAATATCTGCACATGCCTCAAAGCAAGGGTGGGAGGTAACCTGTTAAATAAATGTATGCTCCTAGGGATTGGGAGCTGTTAAATTAACCTATGTACAGAGCTCTAGGTTTTTGACCTGGATCTACCACTGGTTGGTGATATCACTTTAAGCAAGATTCAGAACTCTCTGGGTCTCATTTTCCTTAGCTGTAAAATGAATGAGTTGGACTAGTTGGTCACTAAAGTCCTTTCCAGAACTAGCAAAAAGTGTTATAAATATTTGAACAAGTTATGAAGACTTTCTTTGCTGGTTAACATCATTTCAAGATGATTCCTTAGTTAAAATTTAAATATATTTATTATACAAGTTTATGTTCAGATAATTCACTGGTAATCTTATATTATTTTCATAATCAACATTAGGAGGAATACTATAGTAATGGGGGAGTGTCCAGAGAAGGGCAACTGAGGTAGTAAAGATCCATTAATATGCCATGTGGGCATAAATTGAAGGAAGTAGAGATGTTTAGCTTTGAGAAGAGAAGACTGGAAGAGGGGAGACCATGACAACTGTATTTAAGTATTTGAGGAAGGAACTAGTGGACAGAAGAGAAATTAGACTCATTCTTGGCTATACATAGGAGAATTTAGAGCAATGGGTGAAAGGTGCAAAAGGCAGATTTAGGCAAGATGAAAGGAGAAACTTCCTAACAAAAACTCCCTTCAAGTGGAAGAATATCAGGTAGAAGCTTTCAAGGCAAAAAAACCCTGGATGATTGTCATGTTATAGAAAGGAGTCTTCTTCAGGTATAAGCTAGACAATACAGCCTCTGAGGCCTTTCCCAACTCTGGGATACTCTGGTTTTGTGCATGCAATATTTCTTTATTAATTTTTGTGAGTTGACTCCCAACTTAGCTCAAAAAGTATGTAACATAATGCAGCTGGCTATAATATATACCAGGGACTCCAAAGAGAAGCTTTTGGATACTGGAAATAATGCCACAGCTAACACTTCAGATTGGCTGAATGGAATAATCCCCTTGTTTACACTTCTTCAGTAGGCCTGTTTGAAATCTGGGAACATTCTCCTTTTTGCAAGGAAACACCCTAAATTTCCAGAACAAAGATAAATAATGAACACAATTTATTTCACTTGTTATGAAACAAACAAAAGAATATTAACATTTCATAAGAATTAAAGCTTTGGAAAGAACCTTATTACTATAAGGTCCAAATGATTTCCTTGTACCAATTGAAAATAGCCAATAGATTTGTAGTGGGCCCAGTCAGCACAGCTGTAGTGCATGTGGCACCCATCACAGAAGGTGTTCCACAGATCATCATTATTTTGATTTCCTTGCTACTTGAGACATAAACAGCCTAGTTTGCAGGGAAGTAGTTGGAGGCTCTTGTGGAATGCCCATTGCCTGGCTTAATGACTTTTGGATTTAGTGCTGCTGGTTCCTATGGTGGATAAATATTGAGGTGAAATGGTAATTGTGTCTTATCTGAATTATATTCTTTTGAATCTTAAGTAAAGTTGTTCTAGGGGAAGCTTATTGCATTCTAATATCAAGCCTGTGCCACTAGAAAGGCTGCAAGTAGGCCTGGTTTAAAATAATAGCTTCATCTAGTACCATTCAGCAGCATATGAATAGAAGTGAAAGGGACAGATGATGAGGGCAATCCAGGTTTGGAGTCTAGGATGCATGAGGGGTGATAGCCCAAGTAGACAAGGGGCAACGGAAAGCAGAAATAGTAAATGAGAGGGTCAACATTAGGCACTTGTATGACTTTTCAAAAGTCACTCAACTTCTCTCTACCTCAGTTTCCCCATATGTAAAATGAGGGGGTTGGACAGTCTCTTCCAGCTCTAAATCTGGGAGTGAAGTCAGAGAAGTCCCTGGTGGATCACTGCACATGGGAGGGGCTGGAGGTCAGAGTGAGACAAAGCATTGGTTTAGGAAGAGAGAGACACTGGGAGATTGAATGATAGAAGGTTATAGTCAGGAATTTGAGTTTGTGATCATGGAAATAATGGCGTGTTTCACATCTCTTGTGGGTGATGGCAAAATTAAGGGTATGGTTAAAGTGGTGTCAATGTGTATGTTATAAGAGTGGAGGTAACTGAGGAATTGGGAGGGCAGGGTGTTAGATCATTAAATAACATGCAGATTGAAGTCCCCTAGCCTAGGGTAGAATTTGGAATAGAAAGGGGGCTACATTTTTCGTGGAAATAATCATGATTACCATGCAATACCATTTATGAAGCTCCCTTATATATACTGCCCGTGCCCTATAATAACAATAATTTACATTGATAACCAACATCCGAATTTTAGAAAGGAAGAAAACTAGCCGCCTCCGTGATGGAATATTTTTGTGCTGTAAACGATGACAAACATGAGGATTTCAGAGAAATGGGGGCAGACTTGTATGAGCACGGAGGAATCAGAATCAGAATAATTTACAGAATGACTACAAAAATATGAATGTAAATAACATCAAAAGACAGACGAACTCTGATCAAATGCAATCAGCAATCTTGTTCTAGGAGGTCTGACGAGGAAAATAACCTCCCTCCTCCTTGTGGAAAGGTGCACGACTTTGGGTAAATAATGGAATATGTAATCAGATAAGGTTGCTGTGTTAGTTTTGCCTAAGATGATTGTTCTTCATTATATGGGAGGATTTGTGCATGGGAATGAAGAATATATTAAGGGTTGTGTAGAACAAAAAATAGAACAGACATTTTGGTATAGCAAGTCCCTCTTTACAGAAACTATTTAAGTAGAGACTAGATGACCTCTTAGTAAAGAAGACTGTTGAACTAGGTCATCTTCATCCAAGGTTCACCCTTAATTCTAAGATTTCATGATTTAATAGGGCATCCTTCAGAAGGTAAATTGTGGTCCCAAAACATATCATTCTTCAAATGAGTAGAAAAGTCACTGGCACCTGCTGTTTTTGATTATCCACAAATTCTATCATCATCTTGCTGTTTATTGCTTCCACTCCCTAACTGCTTGTTCAAGGTCATCATTGCCTTTTGTATCTTTCATACCTCCTCAAAGACACAGAGTCCTTCAATAAGGACTCATTTCTTTCCTTCTTACATCAGTCTAGGGAATTGTATGGTTGATTTCATTATCAAATAATGGTATTTTTCTCAAGGTGATTTGTGAAGGGCCATTGAAAATTTTGAGTTACCTACAATGGCACTTAACAGATAGACACAAGAATTGCTGCTTTAGGATGAATGGAATACACAAAGGTTGAAAGAGAGAGAGAGTGGAGAGTTAGGTTGCTCAATGCCATCCAAGAACCCTGTCAAATGACAGGCTAGCCATTGTGAGTCACTTCCAACAAAGAGGTGTGCCACCACAAGTGTCAATGAGAAATATCATACCCCTAGACTGCCAGAGTTGTGAAGCACATCAGAGATCACCTAATCCAAACTCCCTACTTTACAGATGAGGAAACTGAGACCTAGAGAGGGAGGTCCTTTACCTAGGTTCACACAGCTAGTTAGCAATAGGTCTAGAATTAGAACTAGAATTTCCCCATTTTCTAACTTTTCACCACACCACATTGTCTCTATTTTTTATTTATTTTTTAAAAAAACTTCCCTAAGTGATACAAATAGCAATGTAATTTAATTCATTATTTTATTTACTAGATAAAATTACATAAAGACGTACATGCAAATCCATGTTATAGATAAAGGCAAAAGAAGATAATTTATGAAAGGATAATGAAAGGATTATGAAAGGATATCTTGGGGATGGATGTCTATAAACGTTTTCACAATGCAGCGCTTTCTCTTGGAAGTGTACATGGAGATAATTCTGTCTTTGGTCCAAGATTGTGAAATGAATTGGAGCACTAGTGCAGACACCGAAAAGACCATATGAATTCCTGGGAAATTCTGCACTAAATTCTCTTAATAGTGATACTGTCTTTTAGGGCACTTTCAGATTTAATCACTGCACTTTATTCCTGCAACAACATGCAGTTCTGCTTAATTCTCATTCTATTTAAATAAGTACTTCCTTTTAATTTCTAGTTTTGCTATCACACTTCAAGGTGAATTTCCAAAAGATTTGAAATTTGAAGAAGACCTTGTCTTCAGCTTTCCAAAAATCTTGATTGACGGTTGCTTCTGTAATGAAAATAGCCATATTCACAACAGCAAATATTTCCACTTGGGCTATCCAGAAGGGTTGTTGCCTTTCTTTATATAATCAGACTCTTCTTGCTTTATTTCTTTTCCTCAATAATTTTCTGGTCCCCCTCATTGAAGACTTGCAGTTGGTCAACCCGTTGAAGAATTCCTTTAATATTCTAAGAGAAAAATATCCAAAGGGCAGTTACAAACACTTAAATGAACAAATGATTGGTATTAATTTTCACCCACCACCACCCTTGACGGAAGACTGCTTTATCAATCTGTAGCCAAATCAATTCTAATTCTGTTTGTGGAAAGTCTCCTATTTTATAAACTTCTGGGTTTAAATGGCAAAACATTTCTTTGACTTAAAAATAAATTTCCCAGACATTAAGATAGAGATTCAAATTACATCTAGTTTATTTTTCTAGCAAGAACCTATATTCTTCTAAAGATTCCAATATATGCTTTTTGGGGGTTCTACTTATTGAATTATGAGTTCTTTTGTGTGTGTATTTTTTAAAATTTGGTTGTACTTTAGCTTTCTATCAAATATATTTTATTTCTTGAAGATTTCTAAGCATGTCCACATACTGATGTGGGGAGTGAAAGACTAGAATTTACTCCCTCCTCACCTCTGCCTCCTGGCTTTCTCAGCCTCCTTCAGGTCTCACTAAAATCCAACCATCTGTAAGAAGTCTTTTTCAATCCTCTTAAGGTTAGTGCTTTCCCTCTAACATTATCTCCAACAGTAACAATAGGGAACAACAATAATAGCTAACATTTATATAATACTTTAAGGTTTACCAAGTTTACCTTGCAAATATTATCTAATTTTGTCCTACAACAGTCCTAGGAGGTAAGGGCTATTATTACTCCCATTTTACAGATGAGGAAACAAAAATAGAGGTTAAATGCCCAGATTGTGCCTAGGGTCACACAGCTAGTATCTGAGTATGAATTTGTACTTGGATCATCCTGACTCCAGGTACTCTACGCTATGCATAGATGGCTCTATAAATCTCTAATTTATTCTGTCTATATCTTATTTGTACATAGTTATTTGCATTTGTCTCCCTTATTAGATTGTGAGCTCCTTGAGGGTAGTGACTATATTTGTATTTTTTTTGTATTCCCATTGTATAGTATTGGTTGGCACATGGTAGGTACTTAATGCTTCTTGACTTGATTTTAGTACTGTAGAAACAGCACTGAATAGGAATATTTTCCTCCAAAAGAGAATTATATAAATACTCAGAAGGTGATATGAGAGTATTTCAAGTCTACATAGGTGGTGGCATAACACAGGAATTAAACCTTCACGTGTAATGCCAAAATAATATCACATTAGTAGAAAAATAACTGGAATTGTCTTCTTTCCTAGGCATATCTGAAATTGTTGCTGATTCTAATTATGAATAACATAAATTTAAAGCTGTTTAGCAACATGTTGCATTTCTCACTGTTTATAATAGCAAACAACATTTTTGCCCAAAAAAACCACACTCTATCTTTTGCTCTACTTATCTACAAAAAATCTCAAAATAACATCACTGTGGTTAAAGTTCATTTGTAATGAGATTTTAAAAAATGGGTGTAAGGATACAGACACCATGGCCCCTTCCTATCTTTCCAGGCTTTGTACACCTAACTCCTCCTCCCCACTACTCTATGAACCAATGACACTGGCCTCTTTGGTGTTCTTCCCACAGGACACTCCATCTCCTAAACTTTCTTCCTCCTTATGCTCATCTCTTAGTTTCCTTTATGTCTGAGATAAAGTTTCATCTTCTGCAAGGAATCTTTCCCAGTCCTTGATCTTTGTGTCTTCCCTCTGAGACAATTTATCCTGCATCTACCTTTGTAAGTAGTTGTTTGCATGTTGTCTCTTCTGTTAGACTGTGAGCTTGAGAACAGAGAACTGTGCTTTCCCCTTATTGAGAACAGAGAACTGTGCTTTCCCCGCCTCATTCTTTGTATACCTAGCACTTAGCCCAGTGCCTGACACGTGGCAAGTGCTTTATTGATTGACTGAATATTTGGAAGAAAAAAATGATGCTGGAATCATTGCTATTTGAGTCTGTTAGAGAATTGCCCTGTTGTTTTTACCACTTATAAGAAAATATGGAGTATTTTATAAGAAAGGAGATTTATTACTCAAAGTAAGAAATGTTGAGACTAGATTTGACCATTGGCTATACCATTCAACTTTCATTGTTGAAATGGGACTGGTTATGATTTCAATACTGACAAGAGAAGGAAAATTAAGCAAATTTAAGGCATTTCCTTTGTAGCTAATGAAATAAAAGTGTGGGAAATGTTAAATAAAGTAAAAATGAGCCTTCTTAGGGAGACATAATGAGATGGTAAGAGATCCAAATCTTTAGGAATGGAAACATTCTATGTCAAGACATTCTCTTGACTGAGAAGCCTTCTCCACTCTAGCTCCTTACCTATACACCCTCTTCTGTTATTCCTCATCATTCCTCTGCTGCTCACTCTTCTCCACACTAACAATGCCTGCCCCAGTTTCCATGTGTTTGCCATTCTCTCCATCTGGTGGGCTGTATGAATTTTCACTACACCTCTCCAAATCCTAGGTATCCTGAAAGGTCCAGCTCAAGTCCCATATCCTGTGTGCAGCCTTCCCTGACTATTTCACTTCACCAAAAGCTGTACCACAGAATGATACAATTGTTTATAGATAGCCTTATATTGCTTAAATATTCAATCAGTGGTAAGTCATCTACCAAATAAAACTGCAAGCTCCTTTAAAGAGGGGGCTGTGTCTTCTTTCTAACATCTACAGAACCCAGCAAAGGATGGGTACACAGTAGATACTTAGTAATACTTGTTTACTTGACTTGTTAGAATAAAAAAAAAAACAACTGTTATACTATGGGATGCAATTTACCAGGTAGTCTGCTGTTAGCAAGATGCAGAGAAATTTTGTATTAAATTAAATAATGGCATTTGTGAAAATAATAGACTCAGTAACTAAGGTGGAAGAATAAAACTATTCTCATACAGAATGATTTTTAAAAGCACAGATGCAGCCTTACTTCATTATAGAACCACAGGTACAATTTCTGATAAAGTCAGAATGGGTAACTTTTTTAACCATAAAACCTTGATTTTTCTTTTCTATAAAGGGGAAATGCTTTTCACTTAAAACTCAGCTAATCTTATATAGAACAAGCAGTGCTTGACAGACAGCTTACAGAGTAATCCCATGCTGTTAAAAATGCTAAGAGAGGGTGATTGCAATGAAAGTAACTTTCTTAAAATACTCACTGGAAGTTTGTATTCCTTATAAGTTAAAAGTAAGTCTTGAATGAAAGGGTGCTTCAGAAGAGTAGCAAGTTCAACTGGCTCCAAATTATTGCTACCTATGACCTTGTATACTTTTTTGAAAACCTTTGGAGAAAAAAATGAAGTTGAATTAATTGATTCATTTAATCATTTATTTTACACAGTATGGGGAGCATGGAGATAAAATCCCAAGAACTACAGATGATAGAATGCCTGAGTCCTAGGAAATGAACCTCCACTAATTTCTGTGCCACAACAAGATTTTAAAAGCATATAATTAGGAAGTATTCACAACAACATGTTCCCCTGTATATGGGATACATTGAAAAGAGACAAAAAGAATGACAGAGCCAACCTCAGAGAACGTGTTCTCTATCTTTTCATCCTCAAAAAATCGGTTGTTATCTTGTGCCTCTTTTTTGCCTTGGAACACTTTAAGTAGTGTTGGAATGGAAATGGTCTCCTTATTCAGAAATTCTGGAACTATTATTTTCTCTTTTTCTTCCTTTAATTCTTCTGATTCAGGAAGTTCCTCAATTGTTACTGTGTCAGTGTAGGAGGGTGTCTGGGAAAGATGAATGGAAAAGTGATTCAGGAGAAAGTAGGATTTAATTATTTAATAATACATATCAGACAAAAAAATTACTTAGGATGTACATCTTTCATCCTTTTGCAAGGGAAAGTAAGGCATCTATAACAGTTTGGAAAAACAATTAGGCTACAGAATTAAGTATGTCAACTACAATAAATACACAAATTTTAAACACTGAAAATTATAGATCTGAATTAACCTATCTGAACATCCCTAAGGGAAAATTGAAAATTTGATTGAAGTTGACCATATTAGACTAGGCCTTGGCATTTTTGTAAGTGCATTTTGGCACAAGAATCAGACTATTATGAATATTCATAATTTTAACATTCTCAGCTTAGTTTATAGTGAATTCGTAAGTATCTTTTGCTCTAGTTCCTTGGGATCTTTCCCCTTCTCATGAAGGTGGATTGCTCCATGGGAAAGGTAATAAGAAACTGTGACCATCCTACTTAGTGCAGAAATCTCTGGGAAGCATTACACTATCATAATTCCACACAGTAAAAAAGATCTCAATATAGTGTTTGTTGCATCAGTGAAAAAGTGAGTGAAGAATGTAAATATGGATGAATTTCCATTTGAAGCTTAGTACATGCAAGGCAGAAAACAAAAAGCAGGCCACGAATGTATATTGATTACCAAAATGGTAGTAGGATGAACATGCAATGATTTATCTTGTTTTCACTAATGTGTAGGGATGTATTGATGCATGTGTACATGTATACATACACATACATTCATACATATACACACATGTGTATATATGTACACAATACACATATGTTAAAGCTTAAAACTGCACAAGGATTTTGGGGATACTTTGTATATGCTTATGCTATGCACTTTATAGACATATCTCTTCATCTACTAATTACATGTACCTGGTGTTTGCCCCAATAGGATATAATATCCTTGACTGATAACCCTGCTTTGTTTTTATCCAGGTATTGCCAGGGTCTAAGGCTCATCGAATGTTTGATTACTGGCCATGTGCCCAAGATGGGAGAATTTATTTTCTCTGCTATTTCTACTATCTAGTTATGGTTATGATGTAAGCATAGGTAAAGATTGTTAAAGGTGGCAAATTTCATTTGAAAAGCAATCATTTAAAATTCTAAAGTTTCATTGGAGAAAAAAACAATCCTTTAAGTATTTGCTTCAATTCTATCATCTTTAGAGATCTCTAAGTAAGTCCAGGAAGCAGAAGCCTTTGTGGCTGTGTGAGAGGAGAGAGGAGAGAGATTGCTCATGAACAAAGGCAGCTTAGCTCAGACAGGCACTGGGGGTGTGTGGCAGAAAGGAGTGATCTCTTTCTAATGCAGGTCTTCAAAGAATAGAGATTTTGAGAGCTCTTATACAAAGTTGGTGAGCAAGAATTTGGAGATAAACTTCCTTGACAAAGTAAGTAGTAATTAGCTCCAAACACTGAAAAGCAGCTAGATGGCATACTTGATCTAGCAGTGGTTTTGGGATCAGGAAGACTCATCTTTAAGAGTTCAAATTTAGCTTCAGATACTTGCTGTGTGACCCTGGGCAAGTCACTTAATCCTGTTTGCCTTGGTTTCCTTAACTGTAAAATGAGATGAAGAATGGAATGACATACAAATTGTACAGATTACTGAACTATCAGATAGCAGAAAGGTAGAAATGGGGGCAACCTGGACTAGCTTTGACTAGTCTTTTAGGAGTTGTGAAAATCTGTTAACAAAACATTATCTTTAAGTAATCAGTCTTATTGATCAATGATAAACTGTAGTTCACTTTAAAAAATTATCCAATCAGTCCAATGCTTGTCACTCTAAGCCACAGAAGGTCAGACATGTGCGGTTGAGTGGGTAAAGGTGTCATAATATAGAAATAAGTGATGATTTGTGCCCTTAAATCTCCAGCTGCCTATAATGTTAATGGGATATAAGATCTTCCCTGTGCATTAATAGATCTTACATGGAGCCCATTAAAGGAAGCTTGATTAGGGGAGGCTTATTTTTCCGGAAGGCCCACACCTTTCGTTACTTTGTAATTAGGCAGTGGGTCATGAGGGTTGTGATGCCCTTTGACCCTGAAGAAATGTACATATACTCTGAGGTTAGCATTTTGCTTTGGGACTTATTCATGGGAGGAGTATTCTTGTGATCTGACCAGATGAAACTCTGCATAGCTGTTAAGGAGCCCCTGGCTTGGAAAAACCCTGATGTTGGTGCTTCTCTCTCTAGTAACTGTGTATGTATTGCCTTGGTCAGGTAGTTGGATCTGTCTATTGACCTGTGCTAATTTCTCAGACAACTAGAAGCCCTGTTGGTTTATTTCTCTGCTTATATTTTCTCTATTTTCTTTGTCTGGATTTTCTCTGAAGTTCAGGGTGCTGACTTTTCCCCTGAACTAATGAAAGTAATTAAAAATGATTGCTGACCCCCTGAGCAGCTATTAACTAGTGAATGTAATTTAAAAAATATTGTTGACCACTTGAACAGCTATCTTTCCTAACAAAGCAGTTCTAAGAACCTGTGCTAGCAGCCATCCTGGGTATGCCAGTGTGGTTGTTGCTACAGAGCCCATGCCCTCTGATTATATTGATTGTGTAAGTCTAAAACATAGAATCTATGAACCTGTGATACTCTCATAGAGCTACAAAGGACTTTACAATCCATCTTGTCCATTTTCTTCTTCTTCTTCTTTTTTTTTTTTTTTTGCTTTTTGG
Source organism: Gymnobelideus leadbeateri (assembly GCA_011680675.1). Taxonomy (NCBI): domain Eukaryota; kingdom Metazoa; phylum Chordata; class Mammalia; order Diprotodontia; family Petauridae; genus Gymnobelideus; species Gymnobelideus leadbeateri. The sequence goes on from WOXC01004067.1 coordinate 691,507, forward strand.
AGGGCAATTGGGGTTAAGTAACTTGCCCAAGGTCACATGGCTAGGTTTTTGTTTGTGTGTGTTAAGTGTCTGAGGCCGGATCCGAACTCAGGTTCTTCTGACTCCAGGGCCTACGCTCTACTCACTGCGTCACCTAACCGCCCCTTTCTTTTTTTTTTTTTATATTTGAAACATTTAATGTTAAGACCTCGAATTTCAGATCCATTTCCTTCCTCCCTTGTCACCCATTCCCTCTGGGGAGATAAGTATTTCAGTATATGTTGTACATGTCTAGCTATGCAAAACATTATCATAGTAGATATATTGTACAAGGCTGCTTATAATTCCCTCCCACCCATCCCACCCCCGACCTGGTCCATTCCCTACATGATCCTGTCCCTCTTCTATAGTGGGTACTTCCAACCACCCCTCCCCCCAAGGATGCCCTCCCATCCATCATCCCTCCTCTCATCCCCCTACCCCCTATCCTGCTGCAGGTTGAGATATCCCATTTAGTATGTATGTCATTCTCTCCCTCAACCAAATTCAATGAAAATGTGGTTTTGCCTTTTTTGCCTTCCCATTCTCCTCCTCCCTTGCAACCACTTCCCCTTGTTTCTTCTACATGAGATAGTTTACCCTACCCTGTCTCTCCCCATCTCCTCTTGCCACTTTCCTCTCTCACCTCATAATTTCATCCATTGAGTATTCTCCCTTCCCAACAAATTCAACCTATGCCCTCTATCCATATATAACTGTAACCATCTACACACAATTCACATATGTATTCATATGACCACACCCCCTTCTTCCATTATTTTCAGTGAGAAAGATATCATCAGTCACAGTTATTGCTTTTCCATATAGGAATGTAAATAGTTCAACTTTGATAAGTTCCTTTTGATTTCTTTTCATTTATTACCTTCTCAGGCATCTCTTCCTTCTTGTGTCTGGATGTCAAATTTTCTATTCAATTCTGGTTTTTTCCTCAAGAATGCTTGAAAGTCCTCTATTCCACTGAATGACCATATTTTCCCCTGAAACAAAATACTCAGTTTTGCTGGGTAGGTGACCCTTGGGTTCATTCCCAGATCTTTTGCCCTCTGGAATACCATATTCCATGCCCTTCTATCCCTCAGTGTAGAAGCTGCCAGGTCCTGGGCTATTCTGATTGTGTTTCCACAATATTGAAATTGTTTCTTCCTGGCTGCTTGGAGTATTTTCTCCTTGATCTGGGGATTCTGGAACCTGGCTATAATATTCCTGGGAGTTTTCTTTTGGGGATCTTTTTTCAGGAGGTGATCTGTGGATTCTTTCAACCTCTATTTTGCCCTCTGGGTCTAAAACATCAGGGAAATTTTCCTTGAGAATTTCTTGAAGGGTGATTTCTAGGTTCTTCCTTTGATCATGGCTTTCAGGTAGTCCAATAATTTTTAAATTGTCTCTCCTGGATCTATTTTCCAGGTCAGTGGTTTTTCCCATGAGATATTTCACATTGCCTTCTAATCTTTCATTTATTTGGATCTGCTTAACAGCATCTTGATTCCTCATAAAGTCATTAGCTTCCATTTGCTCCAGTCTAACTCTGAAGGAATTAATCTTCTCAGTGAACTTTTGAGATTCTTTTTCCATCTGGCAAGTTCGACTTTTTAAGGCATTCTTCTCCTCATTGCCCTTTTGGGCCTCCTTTGCCATTTGAGTTAGTCTATTTTAAGGTGTTGTTTTCCTCAGTCAGGCTGTTGACCCTCATTTCATACTTTTCCTGCATCCTTCTCATTTCTCTTTCCAATTTTTCCTCCACTTCTCTTATTTGATTTTTAAAGTCCTTCTTAAGGTCCTCTATGGCCTGCAACCCGCTCATGTTTTCCCTGGGGCTTTTGGAGCAGGACTTCTGACCTCACAGTCCTTTTCCTGCTCTATGCCCCCACAATAGGAGTCTAGGGTTGCATTTTTCTGTTTCCTTTGCCTTGGCATGTTGCCACTTAATTACTTGACTTTTGGGCTTGTTGCCACACTATGGCTTTAAGGCCAGCTAGAGGAATTTTCGTCCCGAACGTGTCGGGGGGCAACTTCCGTTTCTGGCAAGCTGTAAACCCACCCACAACTTCCACCCTAGATCACAATCCAGATCCAGGGAGGTTAAAGCAAGAGCGATTACTCCCCAAGACTGATCGCTGGATCTCCCTACAATTCGCAGGCCAGGAGCTGGAGCTGCCTCTGAAAACTACAAAATGGCGTTTGTCCTCAGCGGCTTCTAGCCCCCAGGGGAGGGAGCTGACGCATTCCCGAAATACAGGTCCCAAAGTCCATAGGACACCTAACTTCTTACTTTGTCCTAGGCATGTCTATGTTGATAATTCTGGAGTCGCCACAGCTGCTGGTGTTCTGGGGTTCCTCCAACTGGCTGCTGGCCCTGCCGCCCTGGGGCTAAAACCTCGGAGCTTGGCTTGGCTCCCTGAGCTCTGCGCGCTGCCGGCTCCCAGACCACTGCACTGGTCCTTCCTGCAGGGCTGCTGGGCTGTCCTCAGCGGGAGGTTAGCTTCTCTGTGTCGTTCTGTGGGTGCTGGGGCTCCAGAAGTTGTTCAGAGTCCCCTTTTACATAGTTTGGGGGGAATATGGGGGCAGAGTGGCTTGGATGAGCTGTTTCTACTCTGCCATCTTGGCTCTGCCTCTTTTTTTTTTTAACAGATGGAGAAACTGAAGCTGATTTCCCCAAGGCCACATAAGGTAGTAAGTAGCAGGGCTGGGATTTGACATCAGATTTTCCTCCATATTATTCCTCACATTTAGCATTATTTCCATTTCACTAAATTGCTTCTCTTCCATTTTTTTGCTGCAGTGCTAATACTGTTCCAAACACTGTATATACTATAGTGTCAGACACAAAGGATTTGCCTGTAAATCGACACATTTTTCAAGTACCATATAAATGAAGGGCTTCCCAATGACTGCCCAGCTACTGATGGATGTAATACTTCTTTTCTTCCCTTAAGATCATCCTAGAAGTCAGGGATTTAAAGAAATTTTTACACTAAGTAAAATTAGCATGAGCAGCAGAAAAAGTAGGAAAGAGGATTCTAAATGACATCTTAGGTGACTTATGTTGGCAATTGGAAAACCCCTGAATTGCTGACTTAGGAATTAAATGAAAACCACAGGGTTTTAAGTTTCTGAGTAGTCTTATGGAGACCTCATATCTAGGAAAATCAAGCAGTCAAAATGCACAAAATCAGAGTGGCTTTTGTTGCAAGGGTTGGAACTATGAAGGACAGGTGTGAAGATACAGCATTTTGTGTATCAGAACTCCTAGGCAAGGAGAAGATGGGGAGGCACTAAAGTGAGGGTGAGCCTTGAAGTAGCAGACAAACATCCTATGAAGTCATTACTTCCCTTGTTCCCCATAGAGGATATATATGTCATGCAATGCGTTCATTGTTTTTTTTTAAGCATCATCTGATTAAAAACATCAATAATCTGGAAAAATGACAGACAATATATTTCAAACTTGGAAGGGGTACAGAGTTGTCCTCAGTTCAGCCCTTTGCCTCTCAATGTCATCAATTCCCTCCCTCTATGTTGCCATGGTGATGGTCTTAATTCTCTGATGGTAGGAACTTCACGAGTCTCAATTTCTGCCCCCTTGATTTTGCTCCTGCTATTCCCACTGCCTGGAATGATCTCTCACGTCTTGTCTGATGAACTTGACTTCTGTCAAGTCCAGGCTCAAGACTCACTTCTCCATCAAGCCTTCCCTAATTCAATTCATTCTCAAGTTCATGTTCCCTCCATGCTTGGTATACCATTTGTATTATATTTGAATACAACTGATTCTATTTTCTCATCATCACAAACAAGACTGAAAGCTTCTTAGGGTTTAGTGTCATGTTTTTTCTTCCTCTCTTACCCTTGAATATACCTAGGGAAATCAAGAGTTAACTCAATGCTTGTTGATTAGCCATAAAGGTAATGATTTATATTTGCTTAGTTACGTGGCACAAGAGAGGGAAAGAGGAGTAAAATGTTCCTGTACTTTTTGATTCTGCAGATTTGAGCAGAACAGTATGGACCCAGGAGGGTGGGGATGACTGCTCAGATACTTCCAACTGAAGGCCATGGTTGATGCTCTTTCCTGGCTAAGCCTTTTCTTCCTCCTCACTCCCATATACCTCTATCATATGTAGAAAGTTGTTTTGTGAATGAGTCAATCTACATGTATTCCAGTGAATGCTCAAAGCAGCTAATGGACAGAAACATAGTTGGAAGGATGTACAGTTTTCATATTCAAGAGAGTTCAGTTTTCACAGTCTTCACAGAGCATATAAAAATGTCTTGTCCTGGCTTTGGCTAGATAATAAATCATAGAATGAAGTGTGCTCTGGAGTAGAGTATAGCATAGCAGGCTTCCTTTATTTCACTCATTCATTCATCTGGTATTTATTTCACTGAGAGGGAGAAGTTATGATAATATTTAGAACCAGAAGAACCTTAGAAATTAATGTGTGAAACTACTTATTTTACATTTGAGGAAATGACACCCAGAAAGATTAACCAACTTGACCAGAATCACAATGATAGCTTACAACAGACTCAGGTTCTTGGATATTAAATCTGTTGCTCTTTCTACATCCAAGGAAGTTTAATGCATCAAGTAACATAGCACTCCTTAAGACAGCTATGGGCACATCTGAAAGAGATGCTACTAAATATCACTTATTTCTTAATTAATTAATTAATACAACTCAATTCTTCCCTCTGTGTCCATTAATAAAGAACAGAAATGAGTATTCCATAGAGAGGGCCTATTTTTACAATCACTGCTTTTCCTATAAAAGTCTGGAGAGAGGCAATAGAAAAGCATGGAGCTGTATAACCATGCAAGCTTTAGGGTTATAGAATTTGGAGATAAAAGGAATCTTAGAGGTTATCTAATCCAGCCCCCAAATTTTAGATGAGGAGACTGAGTCTAGAAAGTAATTGGACTTATTCAAAGTCATAGCACTAATCTATAGCTGAACCAAGACTTGAGACCAGGTCTTTTGTCCTAAATCCAGTGTTCCTACACTAAACAATGCTATCTTTTAGTCTGAAGAAGAAACATTTGTTTGACTTGGGTTTAGTGATTTCCACCACCAGAAAGTGTTGTTAGTATTATTAGTTGTTAGTATTATTCCCAAGATGTCGTTACCATCATATAGTTTTCAGGCACAGGTAGTGTTTCAACTTTTCGAAAGACGTGGGTTCCAATAGCCAGACTCAGGGCTCTGTAGACCCCTTCCACAGCATTTGGGTGACATGCAAAGTAAAGAAGCATCTGAAAATAGTCCAGCTCTGGTGGGTCTTTCTGGAAGTCGGCAAATAAGTCAAAGAAAAACTGTCAAAGGAAAATAATGTTAATTAATCCATCTGAAAGATATCCAAGTACAAATAAACACAAGGTACTAGATAGGTTTAATTATACATCCCTAACGTAAGCTGTTGAAGTTTTTATTTTTTTTCCCATGAGAAAAAACAAAACAGAATATTGGAAATTCTTTGAAGTCTTTCAGGAAAAAAATACACACACACATATACATAATATATACTATGAAGAAGAATGTTTTATAAGAGAATATGGATATACTTTCAAACTCCATCAATAAAATAAATAATGTTGGAGTACTGGTTATGGGCAAAGTACCATCTGTCCCAGGCTGAGATATTGGAAGATCATTTTTATGGTATGTCATCTATCTTTTCATTCTTAAGGAATTGATTATAGAGTTTGTGGATTATTTTGGCTCCCATCCCCATTTTCCCTCCATATTGACATCAGCCTTTTGGCTATTTCTAAGCCTATCAACAGGAGAGAGAGAAGGAGGCAAACTAGATTTCTTTATTAATAGGAATTTTGGTGGGGAAGGGGATAGAATTACCAGAAAAAATGAGATCGGGGGGGATAATCTGTAGATTTCAATTTCTCATACCTTCTCATGAAAACAAGTAAGTTGGTTGGGTATTTAGATTACACTGCTGTTTCTCGTGATTAAATTTTATTGTTATTTAAGATTATAATAACTTATTAATAACAACAGTCATGATCCAGTTGTATAACACTTTATGGTTATAAAGTGTTTTACATCAGTTATATCATTTAGTCCACACAACAACCTAGCCAGATAGTACAAATCTTAGAAAAATTAAATGACTTGATCACTTCATACCATGTGATAGAAGGCACACACAGATAAAACTTTAAAAAGGAAAGAGTGATGTCTCTTCCACAATAGTAACAGGAAATTTATTCCTTATTTTAAGAAATTAATTTCTTTCCTTAAAGGGACGGAAAAATATCCTTTGTATAAAATTTTGCACAATGTGCTTAATAAACATTAACTGGTTAAAAATATGGGAAAGGTTAGACAGAAGGTGTTATTTGTTCTAGTCTCTGAAAAGGTGGTGGCTTTTTACCTTGTCAAGATCATTCTCTTTACTTGTGTGCTTGGTCCCATCCATTCCTAATACCTTTGGCAGTTAACTACTATGACTCCTCCTCCTCCTCAATCTCTCCTCTTCTGACTCCTTCGCTTCCTCTAGCCTTAAAAAAATCCTCACTTGACTTTCATACCATGGCTTTTCTCCTTTTCAGAGTCAAACCTTTGGGGAAAAAAAGCTATTGACCCCTTGATTCTTGCTTTTTTGTCATGGCTTACCACTTCTCAGTTTTGCTTCTGACACTACCTATCTACTGATACTGTTCTCTTCAAGATCAGATCTTTCAAGGGCCACATTTGGTGACTTTTTGTCCCTTCAGTTCTCATCCTTCTTGATCTCCTTGTGATTTTTTATTCTGTTGAATGACCCCCCCTTTCAATTCTCAAGGTGCTATGGCATTATTCTTTTCTGGTTCTCCTCAGTTTCCTCTGTTAGCCATATTCTGCCTCTAATTGAGGGTATCACCCACGGCTTTGTCCTGGCGCTTCTTTGTTTTCTTCTCTCTATTCTTTCCTTCTTTCTTTCTTTCTTTCTTTCTTTCTTTCTTTCTTTCTTTCTTTCTTTCTTTCTTTCTTTCTTCCTTCCTTCCTTCCTTCCTTCCTTCCTTCCTTCCTTCCTTCCTTCCTTCCTTCCTTCCTTCCTCTTTCTGGAGGGCAATTGGGGTTAAGTAACTTGCCCAAGGTCACATGGCTAGGTTTTTTGTTTGTATATGCATTAAGTGTCTGAGGCCGGATCTGAACTCAGGTCCTTCTGACTCCAGGGCCGGCGCTCTACTCACTGTGCCACCTAGCCACCCCCTCTCTATCCTTTCTTATAGTCATCTTATTAGATCCAAATAATTTAATGATCATTTCTCTGCAGATAACTCTCAAATCTATCTGTATACATATATCCAATCGTAAACTTCATTTCAGCATCATTAATTTATCTCTGGGCATTTCTATATGGAAGTCTTGTAGGCATCTCACCATTTCTAAAATGGAATTCCACCCCTACCTGTCCCTCCTTTCAACTTATAATCATCAAGGGCATTCCCACCCTTCCAGTCCGTCAACCTCAGAGTCTTCATTAACTTTTTCTTCTCTTTTATTACCACTATTTAACCAATTGTTCACTGATAAATTGTGCCTCCATGACATCTTCCACATCTAGCCCTTTCTTGCTAGTCATGTGGCCATGACTTCAACTCAGGTCTTCATCACTTCTTGTTTGGACGGTCTTACTATAATGACCTTTTAATTGTTCTCCACATTTCCCTCTCCAAATCTGTTCCCACATAGATGTCAAAGTAATATTCCTAAGCATAAATCCAACTGTGTTACTCCTTTGCTTGAGAATTTTCAGTAGCTCAGTGTTGCCTCTAGGATGAAATACAAATTCATCTGTTTTGAAACCTGGCCTTTTCCATTTCCACACACAATTTCAGTTCATCTGGTTTTTTTGCTGAAGCTGAGCTCAGCAAGGTAATTAATTCTTACTCTGGTGCCATTGTAGAGGGTGGTTACTATACCAGGAATCCACTCCATCTACATCTACACTCTTAGAATATTTAGTGTCCTTCAAGGTTCAGTTCAGGTCCTATCTCTTATAGGAAGCCTGTTCTCACCCCTTCGGGTTGTTTGTGCCGTCTCCTTTTTTCAGACTGCACTGTATTTAAACACGTTGTATCTCCCTAGTCAAATATGAGCTCTTTAAGGGCACAAATTGCCTTTTGTTTTGTCTTTTTATTTCCAACATTTAGCATTGTGCTTTGTACATGGGGGGAGCTAGGAATATGACATAAGGAGATAGGAGTAAAGGAATAAGCATTTATCAAGTGGCTGCTATGTACTAGTATTCATTTGAACCCTGTGAGGTAGCTGCTATTATTATCTCCACTTTACAATTGAGGAAACCCAGGCAAACAGCAATATTAAGTAGCTTGCTCAGGATCACATGGCCATTAAGTGTCTGAGGTCACATCTGACCTCAGGTCTTTCTGACTCCTGGCCCAGTGCTTTATACATTGTTCCACACAGCTACCTGTGTGTAAGTATGGATGTGAGCCAAGGAATAGAATGCTGCCAATGTGCAGTATTGACAAAATGTCCAAGTCTCAGTTGGAAGGGTCCTCAGTGGCCATGGAATTCACTACCAGGAATCCAGCGACTGTCTGAAGACCTCTAGGGAGGGGCTACCTCTTTCCCTTTTGGATGGTTAGGCCTTTCTTACCTCAGGCTTAAATGGGCCCCTCTGCAGCCTCTACTCATTGCAACTGGTACTTTGAGAACTTCTAAGCACTATATGAATGTGAATTTTGTTGTTGTTATTGTCTGGGGGTCATTATGAGGAAGGCCAGTGAAGTTGAATGGGACCTTTAAGCCATGAAAAAGAATATTGAGGAGCTAGAGAAAAAGTGGAGGGAGAAGGCAGTGGAGTTGCATGTTGAAACCTAAACATGTGGAAGTGAGTTGTAGCTGTCAGGGGAAGAGGATGTGAAAACAGAGATGGTGACTGCATTATTCAGCTGGTGACCTAAGCCCAAGGCCCATACCCAGGGTCCACTTGAAGTAAGTGAGTCAGAAGTGGGATGTGTGTGTGGCATATTTTCTGCTCATTAATAGGAAGGGTTTCTGAGACAGAAATAGGGACACCAGCCCCCTCCCTGTCTTGGTGGCCACTCTTTTCCCCTCTTAATCCCCCTTCTCTCCAATTATTCAAGCCTCTCTGGTATACAAGGTTCTTGGTGCCCCTTTCCTCTAGCTATGAGGAGTACTGCCAGGGCTTCGAATGTACTACCATCTACAAATGGATGAAAAATCCTATTACGTGAAGTTTTTCATATTGGCACTGTATTCACCATCAAGGTACTTTTGTTTTATCAAATGAATAATTTTATTAAGGATATGAGCTAATTTGTTCACAATGGGAGAACATTTTTTGAGGGAAATTTTAAGTTTTTTGTTGTTCTGAACTTGACAAACACCAAAGAAACATGAAGATTTTTATAGGCCAATCCACCCAAGCTTGAACCTTGTGTTAAAAAACAACTGTGAAAGACTTAAGAACTTCGATAAGTACCATAACCAACCACAACTTGAGAGTATTGTGGAAGATGAGGCACGCTTCATTCATATCTGCTAACAGAGGGGTAATAGACTAGAGGTGGAGAATGTGTTTTCAGACACTGTTAATATGTTGTTTTTCTTTGCATAATTGTGCTTATGTGTTACAAGAGGAATTTTGTTAGAGAATTAAGTAGATGAAGATAGTAGTGGTGAACCCCCCCTAGAAAAAAAAAGGAAGGGAAGCATCAATGAAACATTTTTAAGATTCACAGAAAGGGACAGAAGGTTATTCAGAGGAAATGATCAGGTGGAACAGCTTTGGAATTAATGTGCTGAGGTTTTTTTTTAATATATACATGAAAAAATAAGTTGCATGTAATAGAGATTAACTATTGTACAATCTTCTTCATCTCTTCTTTGTATAAGTAACACAAGGTTCAAGCTTGGGTGGATTGGCCTATAAAAATCTTTATGTTTCTTTGGTGTTTGTCAAGTTCAGAACAACAAAAAACTTAAAATTTCCCTCAAAAAATGTTCTCCCATTGTGAACAAATCAGCTCATATCCTTAATAAAATTATTCATTTGATAAAACAAAAGTACCTTGATGGTGAATACAGTGCCAATATGAAAAACTTCACGTAATAGGATTTTTCATCCATTTGTAGATGGTAGTACATTCGAAGCCCTGGCAGTACTCCTCATAGCTAGAGGAAAGGGGCACCAAGAACCTTGCATACCAGAGAGGCTTGAATAATTGAAGAGAAGTGGGAAGAAGAGGGGAAAAGAGTGGTCACCAAGACAGGGAGGGGGCTGGTGTCCCTATTTCTGTCTCAGAAACCCTTCCTATTAATGAGCAGAAAATATGCCACACATACATCCCACCTCTGACTCACTTACTTCAAGTGGCCCCTGGGTATGGGCCTTGGGCTTAGGTCACCAGCTGAATAATGCTGTCACCACCCCTGTTTTCACATCCTCTTCCCCTGACAGCTACAACTCACTTCCACATGTTTAGGTTTCTACTGTCTTCTAAATTGTATTTTATATGACATTTTCAAATGGAATGATGATTCTAAAGCACTCAGCATAGTGCCTGGTACATAGTAGGCACTTAATAAATGCTCATTCCCTTTCTTTCCCTTCCCATTTCAATCTTCTATGTAGCCATTTGGAATATATTTTGGCATATGCTGTGAGATGTCAGTCAAAAGCTAACATTCAGTATACTTCACAATTTTTTTTGGTCAGGAGTTTTTGTTAAATAGCAAGTCCTGACCCTAGTTTTTTGGATCTTTGGGTTTATTGTACAGTATATCACTATCTTCATTTTCTTCTAGATTTTGTGCCCTTAATCTGCTTCATTGATCAATTTTTCTATTGTTTTAGTCACTATCAAACAGTCTTGATGATTATTTTTGCTAGCTCTATAAAATAACATTTTAGTGGTTTTATTGTGATGGCACTACAATGGCAAATTAATCTAATTAATATTGTTATTTTTATTATATTGTCATGGTTCAAGTAGAACAATTAATTTCTCTCTAATTCTTTGTTTATTGCCTTAAAAGTTATTTTTAGTTGTATTAATATAATTCTCAAGTATGCCTCACATTATGGAATCTCAAATATTTTATGCATTCTGTATCAATTTTAAATGGAATTTCTAACTCTTCCTGCAGAGTTTTCTTGGTAATAGACAAAACAGATATGGATTTGTGTGAGGTTTATTTTATATATTATAATTTTACCAAAGTTATTGTTTCAATTAATTTTTTTGTTGAATCTCTAGGTTTCTCTAAGTAAATATTCTATCACTTGCAAAAGTAATGTTTCTTCTCTCTTTGCATGTTTTTATTCCTTATATTTATTTTTCTTATCTTATAGATATTGTTGATATTTATGGAACTATTAAAAGGAAAGGAAGGAAACAAGGGTTTATAAAGCTCCTACTATGTGCTGAGTATTATGTTAAATGTTTTCCAAATATTATCTTGTTTGATCCTCACAACAACCTTGGGAGGTGCATGCTATTATTATCGTCATTTCAATCGAGAAAACTGAAGCAAGCAGAAGTGAAGTGACTCACTGAGGGCCACACAGCTGGTGAGTGTTTGAGGCTGAATTTGAACTCAAGTCTTCTTGACTTCAGGCACCAAACTCTATCCACTGTGCCATTTATCTGCCTCATAACAAATAGCAATGACCATAGTTATCCTTGCTTTTCCCTGATTTTATTGGAAAGGACTCACTCTCTCCAGTATGTCTCTATTACATATAATGCTGACTCTTAGTTTTAGATTGATACTGTTTTATCATATTAAGGAAAGGGTTCATTCATTACTATTTTTTAATGTTCTTAAAAAAGATAATTGTTATATTTTGTGAAGTTTTTTAATCTATTGATGTAATCATGCTATTTTTATTGCTTTTGTTATTAGTGAAGTTTATTGTCTTTATCGTTTTTCTAATACTGAAGCAAACCTCTATTCTTAATATAAATCCAAAATAACCATAATGTACAATATTTTTAACATGATGTTATAGCCTCTTTGCTAATATTTCATTCAATATTTTTTCATCAATATTTTCTAGGGATATTATTGGTAGTTTTCTTTCTATACTTCCCTCTCCTTAGTTTAGATATCAAGATTATCTTTGTTTTCAAGAGGAAATCTGGTAAGAAACATCCTATTTCTATCTGTACAGATAGTTTATGTAATATAACAATTACTTGTAATTTTAATGTTTGATAGAATCCATGGATGCATTTTCCACCCTTTGGGAGTTCATTTAGTACTTGTCCATATTTTTCTCATATTCATTTGTTTCTCCATATTTTGTTTTGTTGGTCCACCCTATATTTTTGTAATTGATTTTATTTAAGTTATCAATTTTGTTAGCTTATACTTGGATGAAATAGTTTCTAATAATTTTATTTATTTCAGTATAATTTATAGGGAATTCTTTTTCATTCTTGATGTAATTTGATTTTTTACATTAAAAATTGAATAACTCATGGTTTATCTATTTTATTTAAAAATAGCTTGTACCATTTATTCACTGTGCATATTTTTTCTTTCAATTTTGTTAATCTCTTCTTGGATTTTCAGAATCTATTTTTGTGGTTAGTTGGGGATTTTTGATGTGTTGCTTTTTTATTTTCTTAGTTGCATAGTTAATTCAATGGTCTGTTCTTCTCTTTTTTAGATAAAAATGTTTAATGATATACATTTTCCCCTAAGGATCACTTTAACTACACCCTAAAAATTTTCTTATGTTAACTCATTGTCCTTTTCTTCAATGAAATGATCTATTGTTTCCATGTTCTCTGATGAACAATTTTTAAAGATTAAATTATTTAGGATCCATACACATTTGAATGCTTTCTTCAAAGAATACTTATTGGCTACATATTTATTATACTATGGCTAGTAATAGATGTGTTTAATATCTCTATTTTTTCTGCATTTGCTCATGAAGTTTTTATGCCCTTCCCACATGGCTAATTTGTTAAGTTGTCATTGACGGCTTAGAAAGGTATATACTTAATTTTTCCCCTCATTTAGTAATTGCCAGAGATATTTCATATGTAACTTTTCTAAAATTCTATTCATGTCTCAAAATTTTATGTTTATCTTTTTGTCACAATTATCCAAGTCTTAAAGGAGTACTCTGAAGTCTTCAACTATTGTATTGTTGATTTATCTTTTTGTAATTTAGTAAACTTTTCCTTTAGATACTTAGGTGCTATGTCACTTGATGCACAAAAATTAAGAATTAATATTATTTCATTGTCTATAGTGTCTTTAAGTTTAATGTGGTTTTATTTTTTATACATTCTTCATTATGTCTGAGATCATGTTTATTAGCCCTGCTTTTTTTGAATTCTAATGAAGTATAATATATTACATTCCAGCACCTTATTTAAATTTTAAGTGAATATTTCTGTTTCAATGAGTTACTTATAAATATTATTGGATCCTGTTTTTGAATCCATTCCTCTATCTTGTTTTGTTTTTCAAGTGAGTTCATCCCAATCATGATCTTGGTTATGATTATTAATATCCTTTTGTATCTTTCCTCCTCTCTGCTTCTGATCCCCCTCTTTACAAAGAAGATAATGAAAGAGAAGGAATGTGGTCAGTACCAGTGATCGATCTACTTATGTCTTTTTTTCATTTTGATCCTCCTTTTATTTACCCTCTGAAGATGAAGTTTATTTTACCTAAGACTGTTCCCTTTATTTTCTATTCTGTCCCTTTATCTATTTGTGCTAATTTCTGGATTGAATTTAATGTATTATTATCATTACAAAGTGTCTCTGTGTGCTTAACTCTGCTTTTTCTAGTGCAGATAATAGTTTCAGTGATGCTTATTCCCTCAATCCCTTCCTCCATGCTTGTATGTTCTTCCCCTCATTTGCTTTCATTATGAGAAATTATAAATTTGACCTTCTTCCCTTACCTTTTCTTTCATCTCTTTCGATAAAAAACTCCGCCCAACTTCCTCTATTTGTCTTAATTCTTTCCCTCTGACTCTTGAGGAGTTGGGATTCTGAAGAGACACTTGTCTCTTCTTTGCCCATTAGAATGCAAGTGCTTTATCATCATTTGGTGGTTTTAGTTCCTTTCAGCTGCTTAAGTTATATTTGCATTTGTAGCTATATCTTGACTTCCATGCCATAGGTATTGTTTTTGTTAGTAGAAACTTCTCATTTTCTTTTATTTTTCAGACTTTTGATTTTATTTCTTCTTACAACTTTACCTTTCTAGCTTCAGTTGATGATTTGTGATTTTGTTCCATGGCAAGGCTGTTTGGTCCTGCATTTGATTTCTTCGGTTTTTGCTATTGACTTCTCTCTTCCCCGGTGCATCGGCTCCAAATGGTGGCAGACTTCACTATCTCTAGTGAGAGCTCTTCGATCTTCCAGTTCATGTGGGGCATTTTTAGTCAGAACAATACTGTGGTATTCTTGTGCCCTTGGGATTTCACTTGTCATAGCCCTGTTGTGGACTGCCAGCTTGTCCATTTGAGCTTATAGTGCCTTTCCTCCTAGGACTCTTCTTCCACCTGCAGTTTGGGGCTATCTTTTTGTGTAGTGCTGGACTAGATGAAGGAATTTACTAATGGGTTGTCTTCAGATTTATTGATAATCTTTCAATCTAATATTATTTTTAGGTCATTTCTAGTTGTGGGGCAGCAGAGCTTTTCTGTGAACTTTCACACCATAGTCTTAACTAGAAGTCATAGACATCAATATTTTACAAATGTTTTAAATACTATCTAGTGACATAAACTCAAGGGCTTAGCACACACTCAAAACTGTACCTGAAACTGCCCTTAAATCACATACTACAAGTCAGAAAATAAAAATGGTGCTCTATAATTATTTGTTGAACTTAACTTAATTGATGTTTTATTATAGTCAATGAAATTTACTTGAGTTTTTCACAAGTGGATGGCTGTATGAGGCATATCTGGTATAGAACTATTCATACTGTCCCTATTCAAGTCTCTCATCCCTCTCTACTTATATTATTCTTGAATGTCTAAAATTCTGCTCTAATGATAGATTTTGGGGGAGTTATCACCTCTTACATATTAAACATTTAGATTTTTAGCATTTCTGAAGATAAACATTTATCCTGTAGTTTAACTGGTTATGTTATTTTCCATTTTATTTTGTGCACCAAGACTTAAGAGTACCACAGCTATTAGGAATATTGAATATAATAAATTTGTTAATCATAAAAGATATAGTATAATAGCATATTATATAATATCATACAAGATATGTAATATATAATGTTTCTAGGACACTGATATCATTATAGTGGAATGGAGAAAATAACCTTTTTTAAACTTTTAGATTTTACTTTTAAAAGTTTTATAGATGCCTGCATATATATATGTATACACACATATATGTATATGCACACATATACTCTAGATATATTTTTGACCTACTCCCAGTCAGTAAGGCTTCATTTATAACAAAGAAAAATAGTTAAGCAAAAGCAACTGATAGCAACACTCTACAATCAGTGTCTCCCCGACTCCTCCCCACCATATGTCTCTAAGGAAAGGAGGGACAGACAATTCTCACTTCTTCTCTGGCACCCTATTTCCTCATTATAATGCTATAGACGTAGATTTCATTGTAGCATTCTTTTCAGTAACATTTTTCTAGTCACTGCATATATTATTTTCTTGGTTCTGCTTACTTTATTCTACATAATTTTGTATCAACCCTCTTATGTTTCTTCTGAATTTCTAATATATTATTATTTAATCGTAAGTGCCTTTTTTGTTTATTCATTCTCCAACTGATGGGCTCCTATTTTGTTTCCAGGTTTTGCTTGCTTGTTTCTGTTTTTGTCCACCACTAAAGGTACTAATATAAATGTTTTGTTATGTATTGGGCCTTTCTATCTTTGACCCCCTTGGGGGAATGTGAGCGACAGTGGCATGTCATTCTTACCATTTTGCTTAACTCCCTCATTTTACAGATAAGGAAACCAAGGCACAAAGATAATAACTTATTTGCCCAAGTTCACAGGACTAAGTAGTTGTTAAAACTTGAGCTAAAGCCTATGCCTCCCAAATTATAGCCCAATGTGTAATTAAGGAACATGTTGTGGAAGCTGCAAAATACACTATATGCTGGCAATAAAAACCACACCTATTTTCAAGAGGATTATGACAGTCAATTCTTTAAGAATTTCAATAATTACCTCTATAAGATGCTCTGGTCTATTGTATGGCAAAGGTTCATATGGGTCTTCTGGAATTTTGATATAGATATCACCTGTAAACCACAAACCAACCTATATAATAAACAAAAAAAGAAGTTAAATTGTTTTATTTAATTATTTTTCATTTAGCAGAAATTTTTTTCTAAGTGAACAAATATCATTTATCTCTGTATTTGGAATTGTTGCACATATTTTGGATGATAGTTCTTTTTTATGTTTTTGTTTAAAAGTGATAACATATCCAAATAACTGTAACATATATAGTCTTGTACAATGAGAAGAGTTTTGGATTTGCGGTTAGAGAACCTAGATTTTAGCTAGGTGGCATAGTGGATAGAGTAGGAGGTAGGAAAGTCTGAGCTCAAATCTGAACTCAGGTACTTATTAGTTGTGGTACCCAAGGCAAAGTCACTGAATCTCTGCCTGCCTGACTTTCCTCATATGTAAAATGGGGATGATGATAGCACCCCCTGCCAGGGTTGTTGTGAGGATCAAATGAGTTAAGATTTGTAAAGTGCCTTGCACAGTGCCTGACACATAGGAAGCACTATGTAATTATTGTTATTCTGGCTACGCTATTTAATACCAGAGTGCCTTTGAGCAAGTTACTTCACCTCAGTGTCTCAGTTTCAGTCAGTATTAAAAAGAGGTGGGGCTAGAATGGATGATCTTAAGATGCTCTTCCAGCTCTCAGTCTCTGATCCTTTATAGCTATGTTTTTAGTGCATTTTGCTGAGTGGTACTCCTATTATCACTGAAGAGTCTTATTTACTTCATTGCTTTTAGACTTCTGGAATTAGTGGTCAACATTTTCTGTCTTAATTTACTACTTGTGTTCTTCCCTTATTTTTCTTTGCCCTCTTTATTCTATATTCACAAGTCTACTAATATTCTCAGGTCATCAGTGAGTTTAGAATTTCTAAATTCAGTTCCTCCTCCTCCTCCTCCCCCCCCTCTTCTTCTTCCTTTTCCTCCTCCTCCTCCTCCTTCTTTTCATTATTGAGCCCAGTAGCATTTGGCACTGTTTACTTCCTCTTCCTCCTCCTCCTCCTCCACCTCCTCCTCCTCCTCCTCCTCATTATTGAGCCCAGTAGCATTTGGCACTGTTTACTTCCTTTTCCTTGAAATGTTTTCCTATCCAAGGTTCTGTGATAAGACTCTCTCTTGGATGTCTTCCTCTTTGGCTGCTCCTCCTCTAAATCCTTCACAGGCTCATCTTTCTCCTCTGAGAAAGATTGGTGCTATCTGAGGTGAAGTCCTCAGTATACCAGACTCCTCTCGTTCTATAGCTGATTTCGCCCTTGGCAATCTGATCCATTCCCACCATTTCAACTCTCACCTCCAAATGCAAGGTGAATCCTAAGTCTACATCTCCAGTCCTGATAACTTCTGGGCTCCAGTTCTACATTTCTATTGCATCTTGACTTTTTCTTCGAATTTTATTATTGTTCTCTAAATCTCAACACAACTCAAACCAAATTTAACCCCGCCCCCATTCCACCTACGACCAGTTCTCCTTTCTCACTTCCTTATTTCTAATATTGACCCCCTCACCCCTTCCTAGTCACCTGGCTCAAGATCCTAGAATCATCTTTGACTTTTTCTCCTTCACTCTACTTAGTCAATTGATTGACAAGTCTTCCCATTTTTGCCTCCAAAGTGCCTATTATATTCATTCCTTCTTTTCTCTTCTCACTGGCACCACCCTATTTTATACCTTTATTCCTTACCCCTGAGAGAGCGCTATAGATTTCAAACAAACATTTGCTTTCAAGCTCTCCCTGAATAGTACCACTAGAGCAATCTTTCTCAAACACTGCTTTCCTAAATATGACCACAGAACTTTTGTTTTGTTGAAATTTTCTGTCAATTATCCTGGGCTGCTATGTATTTGTTTTTTGTCTTGCCACTCTACTAGTCTTTAAGAGGCCTAAGTCTGGGGACAAGGTCTTATTTAAATCCTGTATATACCCTAAGTACCAAGCCTTAGTGCCATGCTTAGGATGGACTTTTTGGGTACTTATTTAGTATTTTATTTTTCCCCAGTTACATGTAAACAATTTTTAACATTTGTTTCTAAAACTTTGAGTTCCAAATTCTCTCCCTTCCTCCTGCCCTAGACTTCCTTCCCCCGCATTGAGAAGGCAAGCAATTCCATATAGGTTATACATGTGTAGTCAGGCAAAACATACTCATAATAGTCACATTATGAAAGAAAACATAGACAAAATACTCAAGAAAAATAAAGAAAAATTTTAAAAGTATGCTTCAATCTGTATTCAGATACCATCAGTTCTTTCTCTGGTGATGGATAGCATTTTTTATCCCAAGTCCTTCAGAGTTGTCTTGGATCTATGTTATATTGCTGAGAATAGCTAAGTAGTCATAGCTGATCATTTTACAATATTGCTGTTACTTTGTACACAGCTCTTTCCAGGTTTTTCTGACAGCATCCTGCTTATCATTTCTTATAGTATAATAGTATTCTGTCATAATCACATACTACATCTTATTCAGTCATTCCTCAACTGATGGGCATCCCTTCAATTTCTAATTCTTTTCTGCCAGAAAAGAGCTGCTATAAATATTTTTGTATATATAGGTCCTTTTCTGTTTTTTCTTTTAATTTTTTTTTTTTAAGCAATTGGGGTTAAGTAACTTGCTCAAGGTTACACGGCTAGTCATTTTTTTTTTTTTATGTGTGGGTGCTCATTTTCTGAGGCCGGATTTGATCTCGGGTCATCCCAACTCCGAGGCCGTCACTCTTACTCACTGCGCCACCTAGCCGCCCCCTGTTTTTTTTTTTTAATCTCTTTTGGGATCTAGATCTAGTAGTGGTATTGCTAGGTCAAAGGGTTTTATAGCTCTTTGGGTATAGTTCCAAATTGCTCTACAGAATGGTTGAATCAGTTCACAACTCCATAAACAATGCATTAAAGTCTCATTTTTCCCACATACCCTCCAACATTTGTCATTTACCTTTTCTGCCCTATTAGACAATATAATAAGTATGAGGTAGTATTTCAGAATTGCTTTAATTTCCATTTATCCAATGAATAATTAGAGTATTTTTTCATATAGCTATACATAGCTTTGATTACACCATTTGAAAATTTATTATATCTTTTAATCATTTATCCATTGGGGCATGGCTCTTATTTTTATAAATATGACTCAGTTCTTTATGTGTTTGAGAAATGAGGTCTATCAGAGAAACTTGCTTTAGTTTTTTTCCCCAAGCTTCTATTACTAACTGTATTTCCCTCCATCCTATTTTCCCTCCCCATTTATTCTATTCCCTGTTTCCTTTCACCTTGTTCCTCCTCAAAAGTGTTTTCCTTCTGACTACCCCCTTCCCCAATCTACCCTTTTATCACCCCCCCCATTATATTTTTCCTTTCCTCTCCTACTTTCTTGTAGGTTAAGATAGATTTATATTTTTATTGTATTTTTTGCTTTTTGGAGGGCAACTGGGGTTAAGTGACTTGCTCAAGGTCACAGGCTAGTTTTTGTGTTAATTGTCTGAGGCCAGATTTGAATTCAGGTCCTCCTGACTCCAGGGCCGGTGCTCTATTCACTGCACCACCTAGTTGCCCCCAAGATAGATTTCTACACCCAATTTTGTGTGTATGTTATAGTCTCTTTGAGTCAATTCTGATGAGGGTGAAGTTCTCTCACTTCCCCTCACCTCTCCCTCTTCCCCACCTGTAAAAGCTTTTTCTTGCCTCTTTTATGTAAGATAATTTACCCTATCCTACCCATACCTTTCTCTTTATCCCAGTACATTCCTCCCTCACTCCTTAATTTATTTTTTAGATACCATCCTTTCATATTGAACTCACACCTTTGTCTATATATACTTCTTCCAACTATCTTAATAATGGGAAAGGTCTTATGAATTACAAATATTTTCCCATGTAGGAATGTGAACAGTTTAATAAGTCTCTTATGATTTCTATTTCCCATTAACCTTTTAATGCTTCTCTTGAGTCTTGTATTTGAAAGTCAAATTTTCTATTCAGCTCTGGTATTTTCATCAAGAATGCTTGAAAGTCCACTATCTCAATGAATATCCATTTTCCCCCTGAAGGATTATACTCAGTTTTGCTGGGTAGGTGATTCTTGATTGTAATGCTAGCTCCTTTGCCATCTGGAATATTATATTCCAAGCCCTCTGATCCTTTAATATAGAAGCTGCTAAATCTTGTGCTATCCTGACTGTGGCTTCATGATACTTGAATTGTTTCTTTTTGGCTACTTGCAATATTCTCTCCTTGACCTAGGAGCTCTGGAATTTGTCTACAATATTCCTGGGAGTTTTCATTTTGTAATCTCTTTCAGGAGGTGATTAGAAGATTCTTTCAATTTCTATTTTACCCTCTGGTTCTAGAACATCCGGACAGTTTTCCTTGATAATTTCTCAAAAGACAATGTCTAGGCTCTTTTACTGATCATGGTTTTCAGGTAGTCCAATAATTTTAAAATTATATCTCTTTGATCAATTTTCCAGGTGAGTTGTTTTTCCAATGAGATATTACACGTTGCCTTCTATTTTTTCATTCTTTTGGTTTCTTAATTTCTTATAAAGTCATCGGTTTCCATTTGCTCCATTCTAGTTTTTAAGGAATTATTTTCTTCAGTGAGCTTTTGGATCTCTTTTTCCATTTGTCCAATTTTGCTTTTTAAGGCATTCTTCCCCTCATTGGCTTTTTGGACCTTTTTTGTCATTTGGCCTAGTCTGTTTTTTAAGGTATTATTTCCTTCAGTATTTTTTTTTTATGTGTGTCTCCTTCACCAAGCTGCTGACACTTTTCTCATGATTTTCTTGCATCACTCTCATTTCTCTTCTCAATTTTCCTCTACCACTCTTACTTGATTTTCAAAATCCTTTGTGAGCTCTTCCATGGCTTGAGACCAATTCTATTTTTCTTGGAGACCTTGTATGCAGGAGCTTTGACTTTGCTATCTTCTTCTAAGTGTGTATTTTTATCTTCCTTGTTACCATAATAACTTTGTATAGTCAGAATTTTTTTCTGTTGTTTGCTCATTTTCCCAGGCTATTACTTAATTCTTAACTGTCCCAAGTTTCAGGGGTTTTGTGCAGCTGCTTTCAGAGATGATTCTGGGAAATAACTTTTCAGTTCTTACAAGGTTATATGATCTAAAGAAAAGTGAGAGACCACAAGCACTCTTTTCTGCCCTGAAATTCTGAGGAGGATCTCCCCTCCACTGCTGTCACAAGCTAGTATGCTAGTGCTCCTCCTCATCCTGGGACTGCCACCCAGAATTTCGACCCAGATCTGAGGATGGGCAAAGCAACAGAGTCCTGTGTCAGTGCTAGCAAAAAGACTGCTGTAATAACCTTCTGACCAGTTGTTTGGCCCCCTTACTGCCTGTGGGCTGGGAGCTATGGAAGCAGCGGTTGCCATTGCTGCTACAGATTCAGTCACTCCCAAAGCCTTCTCCTGGTTTTCTATGGCCCAGGCTGTGCTGGTAGGGCCTGGACTGAACTGTGCTCAACTCTAACCCAGGTATGATAGACCTTTCTTGGTGATCTTCCAAGTTGTCTGTGGGCTGAGAGGTCTGAAAACCACCACTGCTGCCAGTTATTCAGTGGCCCCCGAGGCCTGCTCTGGGTTTTCTGGGACCTGGTCTGCACTGGAAAGGCTTGCAGTCCTCTCTCACCCTGGTATAACAGACCTAGGCTGCCATCCTTCAGGTTGTCTTGGTCTGGAAATTTGTTTCATTCTTGTCTTTTTGTGGGTTCTGATGCTCTAGAATTTGTTTAGAGTAATTTTTAGTGATATTTGGAGGGGTTTGGTCTCAGGCAATTCCTTGCTTTACTCCACCATCTTGGCTTCATCCAGGATGGAGTCTTAATAAATATATGTTGAATATATGAATGAATGAGTTCCATTTGAGACACAGGCTTTAGAATTATAGGGGGCCTTAGAAGCTGAGCAAACGGAATCTCCCTGGGGTTAAACCTGGTCAAGTTCTCACAGGTGGTAACAGAGAAAAGATTTAAACCCAGGCCTTTCTACTACTCTAGTGGTATTAAACTCAAATAGAAATGAGACCATGGAACTATACAAAAGGAGCCTGATCCTTGTAGACTACATGTTAACTTAGTTTTTGAATGTATCATTATCTATGTTCTATTGTATTTTTGATCAATTTTGTAAAATGTTTTCCAATTACATTTTTATTTAGTTTGGAGACATTAGAGAGTATTGTGGACTGCATGTGGTTCCTCAATTGCATTTCTGATACATATCTGTACTCTACCATGTTGACAGATGTTGCATTTAGGGGACTGACCTGACACTCAGGATAAAATTATCCAACAGGAAGTTGGAAATGCATGGCACTCTCTGGGCAAAGGTTGTAAATAGAGATATAGATTTGAAAATCATTTGCATAGAGATGACTGAAACCTTGGGGGTAGATGAGATGATCAAGGGAAAGGGCACACATACGCACACAGAGAATAGGAGCTAAGGCAGAACCTTAGAGACAACCAACATTTAAAGGGTGAAAAAAAGGATGAGAAGTGTTCATTATCATGCATCTAGAAATACTGCTTTACATTTGCTGCTTTTACTTCCCACACCACCTACTCACACCTTAACCACTGACAACCTAACTTTCATTCCTATAACTTTATCGATCAATCTCCCTCCAAAGTGAGGTCTTGATGCCAAATTCAATGACCATTCTCTGTCTCTCTATCTTCCTTGACCCCCTCTTTAGCATTGGGCATGACAGTTTATCTATTTCTTTTTGATCCTGTCTCTCCCCTTGCCTTTTTTGTAAACTTTCTGAGAGTTTGACAATGAAGGTGAAGGGAAGAGAAAGGATAACGATCTGAGGTGTTGTCAGGGTCAAGAGAAAGTGTTGTTTAAGATGAAGAGCACTTTTATAGATTAAAAAGAGGAGGGAGGAGTGTGTGTGTGTGTGTGTGTGTGTGTGTGTGTGTGTGTGAGAGAGAGAGAGAGAGAGAGAGAGAGAGAGAGAGAGAGAGAGAGAGGACAACACAGAGATTGACACAGAAACTGACACAAAGACAGACAGAAACAGGGATAGACAAAGAGTCATCATGAGTGATAAGAGGGAGAGAAAAAGAAGAGGGGAGGAAAGGGGAGGGGAGACAGGCAGAGAAACAAAGCGATTAAAGATGCAAGAAAGAGATGGCATAATTGAGATGGAACAAGATAACAGAGGCATGAGAAGGGGATAGGAACAAAGGTATAGGTTAAATAAAGGGTAACTTTCAGCATGGAGAAGGGTCACCCACCTCTTCCTCTGAACCTAGAGGGAAGGAGAAGTGAGAATCAGAGGAACAGAGGAGGAGAGTTGAGGAGTATGGAAAGTGAGGTGGAAGACAGAGTCTGTGGCTTGAGCACAGTGGAATGTTTGGAGCAGATGTGTGGTGAGCTGAGCTTTTCCGTGAAGACTTCCCTGCCTCTCATAGCCCCCCAAAGACCTCTCATCTCTAAATACCAAATGTAACTTAGGATCAATAACATTCATTAGCTATTTATCATATAATGTCTTTTAAGTACAGGGATTTTTATGAATATTCTAATCTGCTGCCTCATTGTGCAGTAAAAGTGAACCTTGAATCCTGCAGGCTAGGCCAGTAGAGTATAAGCTCTGGTAGGTTCTGCAAAGCTGAAAGGATTTAGCAGATGCACCTAACGATGGACCAGACTATGTCTGGCTTGGTTCTAAGTCCCACTACATGAATTCAAAGAGGCTCATCACTGGGTAACAATTCTTTTTCTACTCTGCAGCCTATAAATACTGGTAGGGTTGCAACTTGCATCAGTAAAGGGATTTCATACCAGTGAAGCTACAGATCTCTTACTATATTACTGACATCTCTTATCTCATAGTTGGCATTCAATAACCATTTGTTGGTTGGTTCCTGGTTATTGATGCCTTTCAGAATATACAACTTCTACCAGTCTGCTCTACACTCACGAACAAGCGTAGGTCTAGTCTGGTCCCATACTCTCTCCTTTCCCATTATACCAAGATTTCAAGAGAAATGCTTTTGACGCTCAGTTGGTGGAGATGGCTGCCTTTATTGAGAATCAATTGAACCTAAGGGGGAACTGCATCAAGGTCTCTGGCCAAGGTTGGTGCTGGTTTTTACCTGTCAACACAGAGTTATGTAGCATTGGGTAGAGAGTGGCTATTTTTGGTTCTGGGTATGAGGCAGAAAAGTTATAGAGGAACTCAGGTCTTAGATTAGAAGTGGCTACAACATTCCTTGAAGGAAAATCAGGCTTCAAGAAACTTCCCCATGAGTTTAGGGCAAGAAGCCTGAGGAATTGTTCATAATCCCATAGTGCCTTGGTATGGGCCATAATAACAATAGCTAACAGCTATGTAGTTCTTATTTTGTGCCAATTCTTTTCTCATTTGATCCTTACAACAACCCCAAGAGGTGGATGCCATTATTATCCTTATTTTACAGGTGAGAACACTGAGGCAGACAGAGGTTAAATGACTTGCCTAGCACTACATAGCCAGTAAGTATCTAAGTCCACATCTGAATTCATATATTGACTCCAGGCCTGGCATTCCTTCCATTACACTACTTAAGTGCCCTAGATACAAGGGTCCATCAAACATACCTTCTAATCTATTACTTATGTTTTAAAATTCTATAATATTCTTGCATTTTTCTTATTTATGAAAGTACAAATCAAGTCTTTGAATATAGAGATGACTATTTCAAAATATTCCACATATTAGAAAACCTCATTAGAAAATAATTGTAAATTGATCCTAGGTAGAACAAGCAACTAAACAGCAAGCATTTCTTAAGTACTTACTATGATATGTCAGTGACTGTTCTTGCTAAGTGCTGGAGAAACACAAAAAAGAAAGAGTCCTTGCTCCTAAGTCATTTAGATTTTACCGATAGAGATACAGGCATTTATGGAAAAAAATGTAACATTTAAGAATATGTAAAAAGGGGGGTAGCTAGGTGGCTCAGTGAATAGAGCACCAGCCCTAGAGTCAGGAGGACCTGAGTTCAAATCTGTCCTCAGACACTTGACACACCTACTAGCTGTGTGACTTTGGGCAAGTCACTGAGCCCCAATTGCCGTCCAAAAAAAAAAAAAAGCAAAAAAAATATGTAAAAAATAAAGACAAAACCACTTTTTTAGAGGCATGCACTAGCAGTAAGGGGGATTAGGAGAGGCCTTATGTAGGAGGTGACATTTGAGACACACTTTGAGGGAAATTAGGCTTCCTAAGAGGCTGAAGTCATGAGGGGATACATTCCAGCCATGGGGAACAGTTTGAACCAAGGCATGGAGAAAAAAGATAGAGTTTTGTATGTCAAAAACAACAAGTTGGGAGGTTTGGCCGGACTGTAGCCTGCATGAAAGGGAATGCTGTATGATGAGCCAGGAAACGTAGATTGGAATTATGTTGTGAAGAGCCCTAGAAGCAAAACAGAAGAGTTTATATTTGACTCTAGAGGAAATAAGCATCTTGTAGGGTTTATTGAGGAGGCAGTGACCTGTCATCAGTCAGCTCTGTGCTTTAGGAATATTACTTTGACAGTTGTTTGGAGGATGGATTAGAGAGAGGAGAAATTTTAGGCAAGGATACCAATTAGCAGACTGTTTCCAAAAGTATGAACAAGGGGGGAGATAAAAGCCTGCAAAATAAACAGGGAGAAAAACTGAGTGTCAGTTGTAGCTGCATAAAAATCTTAGTGTTTGCAGAACTAAGTAGGTAAGGTTCAAATTGATAAGGGAGTCTAAGTCAACCACATCCTGTTTTACTTGATTATTATATGATTACTTTTAAAATATGGAAATATCTTGAGCCCAGTCTCTAAAATATGGCCAGACGGTCTTAAAGCCCTACTTTTCTGCACAGAGAAAATGCAAACCTTTTATCCTGGAACTTCTGACTATTAACCCTATGATAATGCTGGCTGACAAAATATGAGTCAGTAATTTTAGAACAAAAAATTCTCTGGAAGTAAAACCATGACTTGTTACTGAGGGCAGCATGTGAAAGATAAAACATAGCTCCAAGACATTTTAAAGGTACGTTTTCTTATTATATTTCTTAATTGCTGAGCCTATGTACACAAGTGCCTGACCTGGTTTCAAAACTTTGGCATGTTATTATATCCTTGAAGTAGAATATTTAAGTTGCTATTGTGAATTTACAGTTAGGCAACAACAAATAAAAGTAGGAGAAAAAGAACCCAACAGCCAAGCAACTGGTACATCTAGCCAGCCAAGGTTCTGGTTAAGATGGCAATCTGTATCTGATGAAATGCTTTACTCATTCACTCATATATCAGTTTATTTACTTATACACATATCTATTTAACTATGTGTCTTTGTATCTATCTATCCCTTTGTTTGTTCACCTATTTATTTCATAGTTTCTGTATGAGGGTTTTCATAAATAGTGAATGGCATGCTGCCTGTTCCCTCCTCAAGAGCCTTGTTTCTTTGTTTTCTTACAAGGGAGGCAATAACTAGAATTTATATAAACTACTATCACTGAAATCTCTGCAAAATTGGGTACAGGATCCTCAAGTCATCTTCAGCAACCAATGGTGTGAATTAAACAAAGATTTATGTGCAGTCAGGGACTTGAGGAGAGAGCAAAAATCTCTAGGCATCAGAAGAGAATATTCAGGTAATAGAGTTCAATCTTTTGCTTAGTGCAGAGATAATTTTTTTGTACTCATGAGCTCAGTATTGGACTGGATTTCAGCAGCTATGCAAATAGCTCAGCAACTCTGTAAACTTTAAAATAATTCCATAGTAGGTTTTGTAACAATAATTTCCATGGGCTTCTTTTCTAGGAGAGGTCCCCTAGGATATTTTTCCAGACTCCATTGCCTCCATTGAGAGGCAAAGTTTAATTGAAGCAGTCCTTTAATGTGACAGGGTCTTGAGGAAGTCAAAGTGGATCTTGTGGAGGATTCCCCCATTTTTAATGTCATACCATTGCAGTAGAGAATTTCATGCAGCTCTGTGACCCAGCTCTATAATGCAAGAAAGTGGTTCTTGTTATTTTGTTCTTGAAGAGGACCAAAATGACACCACTATGTCAGGGTCAAGGTACAGTGTGTTTGACTGTGGCTGAACAGATCAATATGAGCCCCAAAGGCTCTACCATAGATAAGGCATAAATAGTCCTTATGAACATTTGGAGTCGAGTTATCTCTAAATTTGCACATTGGGGTAGCTAGGTGGTGCAGTGAATAGAGCACCAGCCCTGGAGTCAGGAGGACCCAAGTTCAAAATGTGTCCTCAGACACTTGACACACTTGCTAGCTGTGTGACCTAGGGCAAGTCACTTGCCTACCCCCTCCTCCCAAAAAAGTAAAAAAAAAATGTGCACATCTGACATTTCTTTTGAGCTACTGCAATTCTACTTTGCTCACAGAGCACAGTGCCTTCTTTGATGCAGGCATGGCATGCTGGGCACATTATGCTGGATGGTGCTAGTGTCTCCCATGTCTCACAATAGATTCCAAAGCTCTTCAGAGAGACCTTGAGAATGTTCTTGTATTGCTTCTTCTTCATTTTTTTTGAAGCAATTGGGGTTAAGTAACTTGCTCAAGGTTACATGGCCAGTCATTATTTATGTGTGGGTGCTAATTTTCTGAGGCCAGAACCGAGCCCAGGTCCTCCCAACTTCCAGGGCCGGCGCTCTTACTCACTGCGCCACCTAGCTGCCCCTCTTGTATTGCTTCTTCTGACCTCCAGGTGAGCATTTGCCTTGTGTGAGTTTTCCGTAAAATAGTCCTTTAGGCAAAAGTATGTTTGGCATTTGAACAATCCATTGGAGTTATACTCTTTGCAGTAGAGTTTGAATGCTTGACAGTTTAGCTCAAAAAAGGCCCTCCCTGACCCATACCTTATGTTGCCAAGTGATCTTCAGAATCTTTCTAAGACAATTCAAATATAAGTGATTCATTTTCCTGGCATGGTGCTGGTATACTTTCCAGGTTTTGCAGGCATACAACAATGAGGTAAGCACGATGGCTCTGTAGACCTTCAGTATGATAGGCAGCCCAATTAATACCTCTCTTCTCCCACACTTTCCTTTGGAGCCTCACAAACACTGCGCTAGCTCTGGCAGTGAGTGCATCTATCTCATCAGCTATCTGCACATCCCTAGAAAGTATACTGACAAGGTAAGTGAACTTATTCACAGCTTTCTAAATGTCTTTATTTGCTGTAACTGATAGTTCCATGTATGGATGGTATAGTGCTGGCTGGTACAGCACCTCTGTGTTCTTGGTGTTCATTGTCAGGCCAAAATTAGCACAAGTGGTAGGGAACTGATCTATACTGTTGTATCTCAGCCTCAG
Organism: Gymnobelideus leadbeateri; assembly: GCA_011680675.1. Classification (NCBI taxonomy): domain Eukaryota; kingdom Metazoa; phylum Chordata; class Mammalia; order Diprotodontia; family Petauridae; genus Gymnobelideus; species Gymnobelideus leadbeateri. Next base: position 720,136 of record WOXC01004067.1, read on the forward strand.
AGGCTGCATTGAGTGCACCATCATCTGTGAACAGAAAGTTGTGTACCAAATCTCCCTGTACTTCAGTCTTGGCTTATAAACTTTTCAAGTTAAATAATTTACTGTCAGCATGGTATCTGACCTTGATGCTCTTTTCATCCTCATTGAAAGCATCTAACAATATTGCTGAAAATATGATGCTAACTGAGGGCCAGCACATAGCCCTATTCACTCTATTGGTAACTGGGAAACTGTGAGATCATTGTCCATTATCCAGAATCTGTGCAAGCATGCCATTGTGAAACTGGTGTATAATACTGATGAACTCTGGGCAACCAAGTTTTGCCATTATCTTCCACAAGCCCTCATAAGAGACAGTACCAAAGGCCTTGGTCAAATCTGCAAACATTTTATACAGAACTCTGTTTTGCTCTTGGCATTTCTCTGGAGTTGGGCATTGAACACTGTATCAACTATTCCTCAGCCCTTTCTGAAGCCACAATGGTTCTCAGATAGATGGCTATTTTCCAGGTGAAGGACTAGCCTATTAAAGAGGACTCTGGCAAGAATTTTTTAAAAATAATATTTTACATGTAAAGACAATTTCTAACATTCATTTTAAAATAAAATTTTGAGTTCCAAATTTTCTCCCCTCTCCCTCAGATAGTAAAAGCAATTTGATATAGGTTATATATGTGCCATCATGTAAAATCTATTTCCATATTAGTCATGTTGTAGAAGAAGAAGCAATTTACAAAAATACAGTTTTCAAAATAAAAAAGTATACTTTGATCTGCATTCAGACTTTGTCAGTTCTTTCTTTGGATGTTGATGGTGTTTTCTATCATGAGTTTTTTGGAATTGTCTTGGATCACTGTATTACTGAGAAGAGCTAAGTCAATCATAGTTAATTATTGTTGCTGTTAATGTGTTCAGTGCTCAGAAACTCACTTCACTTTGCATCAGTTCATGTAAGTCTTTCCAGGATTTTCTGAAATTTGACTGCTTGTCATTTCTTATAGCACAATAGTATTCCATTACATTCATATACCACAGCTTGTTTAGCTATTTCTCAACTGATGGGAATTCCCTCAATTAAGGGCAATTCCCTTAACAAGAATCTTGCTGTCATTGACTATGAGAGGGGACTTTCTGTGATTGTCACAGGACAATCTATTTCCCTTTCCTTTATAGAGATGGACAATGGAGGCATTCTTGAACTCCTGGGGGATAACCATCTCTTGCCATATAATTTGGAAGATTTCAGTCAGCTTTGGTGTGAGCAATGGAACCCCTGCCTTGTAATTCTCGGTTGGAATAGAATCAGCACCAGGTGCTTTACCATATAAACAAAGCTTAACGACATTCAAAACCTCTTCTTTAAATGGAAGTTTGGCTAGATAGGGATTTATTTCAACTTGAAGTCAGTGGCTTCAACACTGATTGATGACAGTCTGCTGAGAATGCTATGGAAGTGTTCAGCCTACCTCTCTAGGATCATGTCCTTATTGCTAACCAACGTGGCTCCATCAATGCTGAATAGCTAAGATGAATCATACATCTTTGGCCCATCAATAGCCTTCAGAGCATCATAAAAGCACTTTAGATAGTTACTACCAGTGTAAAATGAATCTTCCTTCTTACTGAACCAAGAATCCTGCATCTCTCTAAGTTTTACTTGCACTTTACTTTCAATGGACTTAAATGCTGCCTTCTTAGAGATGGACAAACCATCCTGTAAACCCTGTGGAGCTCTCATTTTTTAGACAGCCAAAAGTACTCCGGCATATGATTTCAATCTATTTCCCTTTGAAATGATATTTTGATGGTATTGGAGGATGTCAAAGGAGTTAAGAATATATCTTTTTCCAGTTGCTACTTTTAAAAAGACATATATTATTTAATCATTTAATGTCACTGGTTACTTTGGTTAGTTTCACAAGCTATTGGCTCATTAATGTCTTTTTAAAAATTGTTTACTTTTAGTTTACAACATTCATTTTCACAAGATTTTGAGTTACAAATTTTCTCCCTGTCTTTCCCCTACCCACCACCCCAAAACAGCACTCCCACTGAATACTCCCTGCTCTCTCCTATATCCTCTCCCAGCCCCACTTCGACTTCTGATAGGGCAATATATACCCCAGTGCCTGTATATCTTATTTCCTGGCTGCATGTAAGAAAAATAATTTTTAAACATTTGATTTTAAAACTTTGAATTCCAGATTCTTTCCCTTCTTCCCTCATTACCCACCCTTACCGGAAAGATAAGCAATTCAAATATAAGTTGTACAAAACATTTCCATAATGGATATATTGTGAAAGACTGACTACATTTCCCTCTACCCTATCCTGTCCCTCACTTGTTCTATTTTCTACTTTGACAATGTCCATTTTCAAAAGTTTGTTCTTCTAACTACCCTCCACCCCATCTGCCCTCCCTTCTATCATCTCCACTCTTATCCCCTTCCCCTCTACTTTCCTGTAGGGTAAGATTCCCAATTGAATGTGTATGTTATTCTCTCCTTAAGCCAAATTCAATGAGACTAAGGTTGACCCATTCCCTTTCACCTTCGTTCTTCCCTTCTATTGTAAGTTTTCCCTTGCCTCTTTTATATGAGATAATTTACCTTATTCTGTCTCTCCCTATCTCCTCTCATTATATTCCTCTCTCACATCTTAATTTTATTTTTAAAATATCATCCCTTCCTATTCAATTGATCCTGTGCCCTTTATGTAAACCTGTACACATATATACACACACTCACATATGTATTCATATGCACATATACCCTCCTATATAGACATATATATGTATGTATACACACACACACACACACACACACACACACACACACACACATATATATGTATATATTTATATTACCTTCAACTATCCTCATACTGAGAAAAGTTTCATAAGTTACAATTATTGTTTTTCCATGTAGGAATGTAAATAGTTCAAATTTGATGAGTTTTTTTTTTATATTTCTTTTCCCTGTCTACCTTCTCATGCTTCTCTTGCTTCTTGTATTTGAATGTCAAATTTTCTATTCAATTCTGGTTTTTTCATCAAGAATGCTTGAAAGTTCTCTATTTCATTTTATGACCATATTTTCCCCTGAAACATTATACTCAGTTTTGCTGGGTAGGCAATTCTTGGTTTTAATCCTAGCTCTCTGACCTCTGAAATATCATATTCCAAGCCCTTTGATCCCTTAATGTAGAAGCTGCTAGATCCTGTGTTATCCTGATGGTGTTTCCACAATATTCATATTGTTTCTTCTTGGCTTCTTGTGATGTTTTCTCCTTGATCTGGGAACTCCAGAACCTGGCTATAATATTCCTAGCAGTCTTCTTTTCTTTTCTTTTTAAAGCAATTGAGGTTAAGTAACTTGCTCAAGGTTACATGGCTAGTTAATTTTATGTGTGGGTGCTAATATTCTGAGGCTGGAACTGATTCCAGGTCCTCCTCCAGGGTCAGCTCTCTTATCACTGTGCCATCTAGCTGCCCCTAGGAGTTTTCTTTTTGGGATCTTTTTCAAGAGGTGATCAGTGAATTCTTTCAATTTTTATTGTGCCCTCTGGTTCTAGAATATCAGGGCAATTTTCCTTGAAGAATTATTTCTAGGTTCTTTTTTTATCATGGCTTTCAGTTAGTCCAATAATTTTTCAATTATCTCTCCTCAATCTATTTTCCAGGTCAGTGGTTTTTCCAATGGGATATTTCACATTGTCTTCTATTTTTCACTTGTTTGGATCTATTTAATAGTATCTTGATTTCTAATAAAGTCATTAGCTTCCATTTGCTCCAATCTAATTCTGAAGGAATTATTTTCTTCAGTGAGCTTTTGAAATTCTTTTTCCATCTGGCAAATTTGGCTTTTTAAAGCATTCTTCTCATTAACTTTTTAAGCCTCTTGTGCCATTTGAGTTAATCTATTTTTAAGGTGTTATTTTCTTCAGTCAGGTTGTTGACTTGCTTTTCATGATTTTCTTGCATCATTCTCATTTCTCTTCCCAATTTTTCCTACCTTTCTTTTACTTGATTTTCAAAATCTTTCTTGAGTTCCTCCATGGCCTGTTACCAATTCCTATTTTTCTTTTTATTTATTTATTTTTTTTAAAGCAATTGGGGTTAAGTAACTTGCTCAAGGTTACACGGCTAGTCATTATTTATGCATGGGTGCTCATTTTCTGAGGCCGGATCTGATCTCGGGTCATCCAAACTCCGAGGCCGGCGCTCTTACTCACTGCGCCACCTAGCCGCCCCTTTAGGGCAATTGGGGTTAAGTAACTTGCCCAAGGTTACACGGCTAGGTTTTTGTTTGTGCGGATTAAGTGTCGGACGCCGGCTCCGAACTCAGGTCCCTCTGATTCCAGGGCCGGCGCTCTATTCACTGTGCCACCTAGCCGCCCCTCCTATTTTTCTTAAAAGCTTTTAGTGCAGGAGTTTTGACTTCATTGACTTCTTCTGGTTCCATGCTTTGATCCCTTTTGTCCCTAAATAAGGAATTTAAGGTTTGATTGCTGTGCTTGCTTTGCTTCCTTTGCTTGCTCAATTACTTGACTTTTGAACTCTTTGCCACAATAGAACTCTGCTTCCAGGGAGGAGAGCTTTGTCCCAAATAGCTGGGGTTTTCACAGTTTCTGGAACTATTAGTTGGGTGCCTTCCTTGCGCCCTCACAAGCTCTGGCTCACTGGTCAAACACCCCAGGACCTTCATCCAAGACAGCAATCCAGATCCAAGAAGGTTAAAGAAAGAGCAATTACACTCTGAATAGTTGCTTGTTCCCTCTATGATCTGTAGGCCAGGAGCTCTGAAGTAGCCACCTGGCAGCAGCTGCATGGCTACAGTGTCTCAGCCACTTCTCACCCTGGGGGCAGGGGCTGTGTACCCCCTCTGTGTACCCCCCACCCCAGTTCCAACAGAGTTCCATACTGCCCTTTTACTTTGTCTTTGGCATTTATGGGTGGATCATTTTGGAAACCATCAGAGCTGCTGGTGATCCACTCTTCTGAAGTCTGCTCCAGACACTGCTGGTTGGGGCCACCCTGGGGCTAAATCCACAAGCTCATGTGGGGCTAGGCTTGGCTCCCAGCATGCTACAATGGACCCTCCCTGTAGGCCTGCCAGGCTGCCTTCAGAGGGAGATTTGTTTCTCTCTGTCACTTTGTGGGTTCTGTAGTTCTAAAATTTGTTTAAAGTCATATTTTATAGGTATTTGAGGATGTTATGGGGGGAGCTCATCGAATTTTCCTGCTTCTACACTGCCATCTTGCCTCTGCCCCCCATTAATGTCATTGTAGTAAATGAATATATGAATGTCACCAACTTCAGAGTTATCATCTTTCTGTTGACAAGATGTTTGAATAGGTCTATCATGAAAGTTTGGTGCTTATTTGCAAAATTAGAGGGAAAGTTGCCATGTCAGGCTGCTTTTTAAAATGTTTCTTATTACCTGATTTTTTAAAAGTCAGTGAATGAGTGCTTCATTAACCATTTGAAGGGTCCATTAAATATACTTTGGATTTGAATGACTAAAGAAATTACTAAAGAAATTGAACATTGCTCTTGGTGAGGTTTTTTTTTGCACTTTTGCTTATGGTTGTTTTTATCAATTCTATTATAATTATTGTTAAAAACACATTACATTAAAAAATTTCCATGGAAGTAGAGGAATTTACTGAGAGCAAGGTTACAGGAAGGAAAGATAGAATTTGTTTTAATACCACAGGGAAGATAGAAATGAATATTTCTGAGTTTCTATTAAATTGTAGCATTCAGCTTTCACTAGAAATTCATTCCTTGATTAACACAGCAGTATTTTTAGTTCAAAAATTTTCGAAAGATAGAGAGTGTTTGTCTACATCTTTTTTCCTTTTCATATTTATACAAAAGGATGCTCAAGCTAGGGTTTTATGTTAAGAGACATGTACTATATGCAGAAGTGGTTAGAGTACTCCATTTTTGTACTAATTTGCGTCAGTAATATACTTCGAACATTACCTCATTTGGAGATTAGGCAGATACAAAGGCTATCAGCCAAAAAGGAACTTGCCTTGGGGTAGCCATCTTTACTGGTTATGGAATGCTTTCTGCTATGTGATTTTACTGTGGGAAGAGTGATTTTCTTTACCCAAATAAAATTTCTTCTGGGAGCAAAATATGCATGAGGAAATCACTGCAAGTTCCTGAGAGGACATCATGGATGTTGGAGGTCAGGTAAAGGGAAAGAAGTGTGAATCTTCGGCTTGGGAAGGTTCACCTTCCTATAGACTATCACACTATTGTAAATGTAGCATCTTACTAAAGTCCCCACATCTCTTTGGGTCTTCATGGAGGAAATAAAGCAGTGAAATGAGCAACCTGGTGAATCTGATCAACACTGACAGCCAAATTAAAACAACCCAGTCTCTTGTCAGTGATGGAGGATATTTGAATTACTTGGATCCTGCCCCAATACTCTACATGGGTTTGTGTGTAGATTTAGCCTATGAAAGATAAAGAGACTTTAATGAAGGTTTTTATTAGGGGCCAAGAATTAAAATGGTATAAGAAGTTAAATAATGTGACCAGTTTACACAGTTCACAGGGAAATTAAAATAGGAAACCAGGCTGACTCAGATCAGGGTTATCAAACACATGAGATGAATCAAACCTCAGCTAGAGGAAGCAAACAGTAATAATTAGGGTTGGAAGAATCTAATACATGTGGCAATGATTTCGACTATTGCACTCCTGGGAAAATTTGACATAAAACTAGCCTATTTGGTTCTCTCCCTTCTAATCCATCCTTTGTAATAACACTGTTAAAATCTATTCAAACTATCGCTTTGGTCATGACATCTCCTACCACTATGCTCAAAAACCTTCAGTGACTTCCTACTTTATGAATCCTTCTTTCTGGCTATCAAAACTTGGCGCGGCTAGGTGGTGCAGTGAGTAAGAGCACGGCCTCGGAGTTGGGATGACCCGAGATTGAATCCGCCCTCAGAAAATGAGCACCCACACACAAATAATGACTAGCCGTGTAACCTTGAGCAAGTTACTTAACCCCAATTGCTTAAAACAAAACAAAAACTTCATGATTTTATCCTACCTTACTTCCCTATACCCCATAATATAGACTCCTTTTCTATATTATCTAATTTCTATATTATTTTTTTTCTAAACATCCCAAGAGGACTCTATGCTCATTCTTGCTTTTTAGGCTTTTATGTTTTCTTGTCTCAAATGTTGTTCCTTCTTCTCATCTCTCCAAATCCCACTCCCCTTAGTTTAAAGCTGAGGTAAAACCTATCTTTATCCATCAAGCATCCTCAAACTCCTTCAGATTTGACTAATATCCATTCTGTACCATGCAGTTGTGTATTTTCTTACATCACCTGTTACTTTATACATATCGAGTCTTGTCTCCCCGATTAGATTTTAATCTACTTAATAAGGAAAGAAGTTGCCATTTTCTTAACACCTAGTAGAGTCCAGAGCACAGAATATCAATCCATTCATTGACAAATCCTTATTAGAAAATATTTTAGGGCAGCTAGGTGGCTCAGTGAAAAGAGCACCAGCCCTGAAGTCAGGAGGACCTGAATTCAAATCCAGTCTCAGACACTTGACACTTAACTAGCTGTGTGACTTTAGGCAAGTCATTTAACCCCAATTGCCCTGCCTTCCCCTCTAAAAAAGAAGATATTTGGCAGATTCTTATGCTTGACTGATACTACCCACACTGTTATTAGGCTTTAAGAAGTTATAAGAAAGTCATGACACTGGTAGATACAGAATCTTGTAGCAACTTTGTGATGAAGAAAAAAATAAGAGATAAGAGGCTAGATCTGTGATTTCACTGGCAAAGTGAAAGTGCAAATGAAGAAACTTTCTCCATGACTGAAGATCAGCATGGCAGACCAGGCTAAGTAGACTAGATTGATCTTCTACAAGTCTGACTTTATCTTATTACCTCCCTTCCCCTTCTACCTTCAATAAACCCCAGTGGTTCCAATATGACCTTCAGCATCAAATATAAAAGCTTCTGTTTGGCCTTCAAAGCCATTTATAACTTGGCCCCTTCCTACTTTTCCAGGATTCTTACACCTCACTGCCCTCATGCCCTTTTCTGTGATCCAGTTACACTAGTCTCTTTCCTTTTCCTTGGATGCATTCTGTGCATTTCCACTGGATTTCTCTTGTCTTTGAATTCTCTCCCTCTTTATCTCTACTTCCTGATTTCCCTGGCTTTCTTCAAGTCTCAGCTAAGATCCCATCTTTTACTAGAAGCCTTTTCTGATCTCCCTTAAAGCTAATGACCTCTCTCCATTGATAATCTCCACTTTATTCTGTACATATCACGTGTGTACATAGTTCTTTGCACATTGTCTCCCCCATTAGACTGTGAGATCCTGGAGAGCTGGGATTGTTCAAGGCCTTTTTAAAAAATTCTCAAGTCTTACTTAGCACAGCACCTGGCACATTGTTGTTCAGTCGTATCTAATTCTTTGTGACCCTGTGGACCTCACTGTCTGTGAGGTTTTCTTGGCAAAGATACTGGAGTGATTTGCCATTTCCTTCTTCAGTGAATTAAGGCAAATAGGGGCTAAGTGACTTGCCCAGGGTCACACAGCTAGTTAGTGTCAGTGGTTGGATTTGAATTCAGGTCTGCTCCTCTCCAGGTCCAGCATTCTAGCCACTGAACCACCTAGCTGCCTGGCATATAGTGAGGCTTAATAAATGCTTTTTTTCCTGTGCGGGGGGGACAATTGAGATTAAATGACTTACCCAGGGTCACACACCTGCGGGCACATTTAAACTCAGTTCCTCCTAACTCTACGGCTGGTGCTTTATCCACTTTACCACCTAGCTGCCCCTTAATAAATGTTTGTTGACTTGACCAAGAAACTTTGCCCAGAATAATGTAACAAATACATGTTAGAGGCATGATTTGAACCAAATTTATCTGACTTTAAATCTAGTCCTCTATCCACTATGTCAGACTGTCACTCAAAAATATCTATATCTATATCTATATGTTAAGAGCATAAGGAACCTGTTCATACTGCTCCAGGGTTACTGTGCCCTTTCCGGCTTCATCAATCGCCTTAAATCTTTTCAGTGTTTCAAGAAGCTCTTCCTCTGATGGGAGTGGCCAAGGCTGTGAAACGACTAATAAAAATTTGCGCCAGTCAACAAACTCTGAATTCACTGTTAATAAAGATGTTAGCTCTTGTAACTGTGAGAAAAAAGAGAAAACATAAAATATATATTATTGATATTAATATAGGCTATATTATTTTATAGACCATCAGTGACATGATTTCTTGAAATATTTGTTATATCATTTTTCATGCCAAGAAGTTCCAATAAACAACCTCAGATTTTTATGATAGAGAATAGACTGTCCTAAATTACATAATGCTATTGCTCTGCCCATCTGAAGGAGCCCGTGTAAAGCACTGATGTTTTGCTTTTTGTAACAGATTCATTTGTTACTTTGCAGGCCTTCCATGCAAATTCAGTGAACATTTTGTCTTTCCAATGCAAGAGTGGCAAGAGAGTAGCTGCAGGTCTGCAGGGCAGGCAGTGTCCACGGGGAAAGGAACCATCTCTTGCTATTTTTTGCGGGGGAGGAATTCATTACACTGGAAAGTAAGAATGGTTTATATTCTCAACTATCACTGGAAAAGTGTCTAGTTATATGGCACAGAACCAATATAATCTCATTTGTTCAGTCCTATAGTATTGACAATGACTGTTTGGATGACCTGGAAGTCTTAACTTAAGCTCAGCTTATCTCTATTTTTAAAATTTGTTCAATTAAATGTTGACTTGTGAACTATACAGCCCTTATGAGTCAAGGTCTATTCCTGGAGAATTATAAATGGTCAAATATAAAAATTGAAGGGATTACATATTTAGAACTGGTGGGTCATGTAGTCCTACCTCCAAACTTTACAAATGAGGAAACTGAGATAAAGGTTAAATGAATTGCACAGTGTCACAGAAGTAGCATAGTTAAGACTTAAACACTGGTCCTTTGACTCAAGACCCAGAATGCCACTGTATGAAATTGTACATGTCCTTAAACAGCATTAAATATACATTTAGACGTGATGGATAGTTTTAAGTTTTTATTTTCCACAAATAAAAATAATTCTTGGGAATCATATGAAATAATGTAAATAAAGCCCTTTGTAAACCTTAGAGTGCCACGTAAGGGCTATTCTTATTATTAATTTCAGCCTCTACTGGTCTTCCATAAAAATCCATCTACTATCTCTTTTCGTCATGGCCAAGAATTGGAAATTGAGGGGATGCCTATCAGTTGGGGAATGCCTGAAAAAGTAGGGGTATATGAATGTAATGGATTTGTGCTATAAGAAATGATGAGCAGGCAGGCTTCAGAAAAACCTGGAAAGACTTATATGAACTGATGCTGAGAGAAATGAGCAGAACCAGGAGAACATTGTACATGGTAATAGCCACATTATGCGATGACTGACTTTGATAGACCTAGCTCTTCTCAGCAATGCAAGTATCAAAGACAATTCCAAAAGACTCATGATGGAAAATGCCATCCACATCCAGAGAAAGAACTATTGAGTTTGAATACAGAAGGAAGCCTACTATTTGCTCTCTCTCTCTCTTTTTTGTTTCTTCTGTCTCATGGTTCCTCCTTTTGGTTCTAATTCTTCTTTACAACATGACTAATGTGAAAATATGTTTAATATGAACATATATTGTAGGGCCTATATCAGACTGCATGCTTTTCTGGGGTAGGGAAAGGGAGGAGAAGAAAATTTGGAACTCAAAATCTTATGGAAGTGAATGTTAAAGATGAAAAATAAATTTTAAAAAACAATCTGCTGTATTATTCTCCTTCAGTTCCTTGGTTTCTTATTAGTATATTTGAATACAAATTTCTCCTCCTTTTTACCTGAACTTCTTATATTCTTCCCACTTTTCCAATGGCCAGCCCCACCATTCGTTTTTACCATTCTCTTTTCCAGGACTGGAAAACTGGTATCTAATCTTAGCTGGCCCCTTGATGGCCACTCAGCAATCCTTTTATAAATGTTTAGTTTTTCCCCTATTGATTTTCCATGGGGAGGGAAGGAATAAGCATTTATTTATCACCTACTATGTGCTAGGCACTTTATAATGATTATCTCATTTCATCCTCATAAAAAGCCTGTGAGGACTATTTTACAGTTGAGGAAACTGAGGCAGATGGAGGTTAAGTGACTTGCTCAGGGTCACAAAATTAATAAGTGTCTGTTGGATTTGAATTAAGGTCTTTCTGATTCCAAACTCACTATTCTATCCACCGAACCACTTAGTTGCCTATTTCCTAGAGAAATTATTCTAATTATTTTGCTTCTCAAGTTCTCAAATACAACTGTGCTGCCCTCATTATCTACAGATGATCTCATTGCCTACTTTACTGAGAAGAGGTAGGCTACCTAATATGAGTTTGTTTAGCAGTCTCTCCACAATTCAAAATCTCTTTCTTTCCTATCTCAGGGGAAGTGTCTCTCTTCCTTTCTTAGATTTAATTCAACACTGGGAATACAAAGGCAGAAATAAACAATTCTAGCCATATAAGAGCTCACAGTCTAGTGGAGGAGGGGGAGGGAGAGATACTTTACGTACATAGAAATGAAAACACGAAGTATGTACAAAGTAATTTTTTTTATGGGAAGGAAAAGAATGAGGGAAAAGAGGAAGGACCTTGAGAAGGAGGCACCTGAACTCACCTTGGAAAGGAACTAGAAATGCTAAGACATGGAAACAAGGACACGCATCTAAATAAGCACTATATGTAATTACACACTGCTACCTCATCCAATGCATGGGAAACCTGTTCAAAACATGGAGGCTGGAGACAGAAGGTCCTGTACAATGCTGAGGAATGTTAAGGGGCTCCCTGAGCTTGTCTTTTTGAGTTGCCATATTTTCCAGAGACACTGGACCCAGAACATGCAGGAGGCCCTGACTGTGTCAAAGACAAAGCCCCCCAACTGAGTAGATCTAATGTGTTGTTTGCATCCCAAGCTGGACTCTGGGTATCTTTGGGAGTCAAGACAGATGCAGTCAGGCTGCACTAGGCTGAGAAACTGCTTGTGCAGCTGCGACCCTTGTAGATAAGCAGACCCTCCTACTGACTCTAGCAGTTCCCAAGGGAAAAGAATGCTGCTTTTGCACCACCCTGCTCCTCCCCTTCAGGAAGGCTTTCCTCCTTTTCCCACCATTACTGCACTTTCCCCCTTCACATATCATGCCCTTTAGGGGAAGATTTCCGGTGCCTCCTTCTTCCTTTGTCCTACTGTTATAAAAATGCAAACTCCTGTAGGGATATGCATATCGGGTTCCATAGTCATGTTCATTTTTCTTGCAATAAACCTCTTATGTTTTCACGTAAGTTTTGTGAAGCTGTGATCGCCAATGAACATTAAATAGGCCAGTTTGGCATGAACACAGAATACATGATGGGGAGGAATGGGAAATCAGTTTGAAAAGGTCAGAGTCATGTTGTAAAGGTCTTTCAAAATCCTCAAATAAAGATTTTGCTTCTTATCTCAGAGGCAACAGGGAGCCTCTGAGCTTCTTAAATAGGGGAATGGGTGGCATGGTCACACATATGCTTTAGGAAGCCTAAGCCCAGACTTGGTATCCATACTACTATAGGGCTGAACAGCTAAGATTCTCTCAGTATAGGGACATATGGCTAGACATTTGTCTAATGATAGATATGTTTTTCACACCAGTCATGTCAATTTCTTCATGGAACCTTTCCTTATTTTCCCCTGATATAAGTGACCTCTCCTATTATTTATATAATGCTATGTACATATCTTCTGTTTTTCCATATTCTACTCTGTATTAATGTTAATTGTATATTTGTCCTATCTGCCATATAAGATTGTGTAAGTCCTCTGAGTTTAGGGGTTCTGTATCATTAATCTTTGTATTTCCCATAGTTTCCAACACAGTTCCTTCTATAAACTAAGCATTTCCCAAGAGGTTTGATAAATGAATAAATGAGAACTTAACATATATCAGGATTAAGTACAGAATAATGGAAGATAACTGACATTTGTATAGACTAGGGGTGGGGGACCTGTGACCTCAAGGTCACATGTGGCCTTTTAAGTCCTTGGGTGCAACCTTTTGACTGAATTCAAGTTTTCTAGAACAAATTCTTTTATTAAGGGGATTTATTCTGTGAAGTCTGGATTCAGTCAAAGGGTTGCACTTGAGGACCTAGAGGGCCATGTGTGGCCTTGAGGCCTCAGGTTTCCCATCTCTGGTATAGACTTCAAAGTTTGCCAAGTCCTTCAAGCACATTATCTAAGTTGGTCTCAAAACAACCCTTTGAGACAGATATTTACAGATATTATCTACATTTTACCAATGAAAAAATTGAGCCTTCGAAGCAGGTTAAGTGACTTGCTCTTTGTCATGCTGCTAGTGACTGTCAGAGGCTAAACTGGAAGCTGGGTCTTCTTCATTCCCAGTCCTGCACTTAATTCACTATAGACCAGGCAGTCTTTCAGAGTTCTTTGTAGAGTAAAAGAGTTATTATTTCAGGAATATATGCAGTTTTAGTCCCAGACTACCTAACTGAGAAGTAGCAATTCACTTACAAAAGAAGACAGAGAGATGTAATGTTCTCAAACTCAGAGAATAACAATATACCAAACACAACTGAAACCTACTTCAGGCAGAATGAGGTGTAGCCAAGCCTCAGGAAGGTGGTTTGTTCCAAGGTTCAAAGTCACCAAGTCATATAAAATGTCAGTAAAATGTTTATTTCCCAAATAACCTAGTGAAGGAATAAAAAACACTTTATCGTATTGCATGGATCTGTTTTTTTTCCCCCTAGAGTAAAAGAAACAAACAGTTAGAACTACTTATCTGGATAATTAATGTATGTTTGAAATATGTAATCTCTCTGAAACAGATAAAAAATTCCCTCTGTAATTGTTCTCTTAAAGTGAATAATACCTATATTTTGTAAAATAAGAATTCATTCCCATCCCATTTTTCATGCATTAACAATCCATTCCCATGTTCAATATGCCCTGTTAGATTTTTCCATTGTTGGAAAAAGTACGAATTCAGCTTTTTTGGTAGGTATGGGTTAAGAGCGTCTTACATGCATGTAAATTACGACTATGTTCTAAGTAGACACTTTGACCTCACCCAACACCAAGAATCAGAATATAATTGCTTTCCAAAGATGAGAAAATTGATCTCATTGTTAAATTATTAGAATGAAAGTATATACTTGATTTAGAAATTTATTGGCTAAACATTTCCAAGTACCTCAGGAGAGAAAAGCATGCCCATTTTCTTTAACCATCCTGAAGTTATGTATGTTGACTTGATTTACCACTATTCCCACCCCCACCTGAAATCACTATCCTTAAGAGTGGATTCTTGTTTTAAACTTCATGCACATGCATTAAAAAACAAATAAAAATAAGAGTTGAATCTATTCCAACAGAAAATAGCTGATGCTACATTACATAATACCTTTTGTAGCCAGGAGGGGATCCTATGCATATTCAGGGGTCTTTCTAGGTCCAAAGCACATAGTTGTTCTTGGTTTAGAGATGAAAAGAATGAAACAGAGATACTATATCTTGAATTAAAAAAAATGATCAAGATGTTTCAGTTTCTTAAATCCTGCATGAGCTTTGTTACTTCCTGCTACTTTTTGGCAAAATGAAATAACTCTTTAAAATTTTAGGAGTTCAGACTACATGTTCAATTTGAAATATGGTAGATAATTTCTTGGGTGGAAAAAGATGAACCTCTCTTCCTTGGATGTGAAGTGGCTATTCAGAAAACCATTCAGAAGTGAATTATTTTTTGAACAGTTCAGGGTAGTGAGTGGTACCAAGATGTTACCATCATCTCTACATAAGACATGTGAGTAGGCCAATGTTTCTTTGCCCACTGGGTGTAGCCCATGGATCCTTTCTTAGAAGAGTGTTTTTAAATGCATAACACAGAATACCCAATATTTCAAAGGAAACTAAATATAATGAAACTTGATTATCAATATATATATTTTTAAAAGTTCACAGATCTCAAGTTAAGAACCTTTGCTAAGTGTACTTAGCAATACTCCATTAGACCTCAAATGATTTAGAAAGATACAACCCATCAACTCATTAAGATCAAGCAAAATAAAGGAAAATGGAGGCAGAAAAGCTATTACTGCTGTGAAGATTATAAGAAATTTAAGAGCAAATTAGAGCTTATAAGTGTTTAACATTTTAAATGTTTAACTCACATGTTTTTTGAGTTTATCTTATTGACTATTATGCAAACACATTAAAATAATATTTAAAATTTTTACAATATGTTTTCCCTCCAGAGAGCTCAAAAAGGGCAATTTGTGTCATGGAGTATACAGTGACAAGATTTCCATGAATGTAGTGGAAACCCAAAGAGATGTGCTTTGAGTTTGACACATGGCTGTAACAGAAACTCTCTGATAACCAGGCCCAGGGAGGTAAGTGCTTAATTCACATTTGTTTACAATTTTCCCTTAATGCAAACGTTGCTGTGACTCTGTAATATCTTTGTGAATGAGATGTTAGGTCCCGTCTGTGCTGGTCCCTGGCTGTCATAGTTTTTGGCGAGAAACATTAGAAGATTTGGTGCTGGAAAGGCCCATAGAGATCATCTAGTTCACCAACCCACTTGTTTTACAGAAGAGGAAAGTAAAACCCAACAGGTTTATGAAGTCCAGAGAGGTTTAGTGGTTTGCCTATAGTTACACAGGTAGTAGGTAACAGAGACAGGATTCAAACCCAGGTCTTTTTTCTCTCCATGTACATTCTCTTTCCCCTGTACTAAAATATTGCCATTCCATATCCAAGGTGCTAGGACTTTCACAGAATTATTATAAGAACCCATGTGTGTACTGAGCTTCAGAATTTACAAAAGCACTTTTCTTACAACTCTGTGAGGTAGGTAGTACACACACTATTATCTCCCTCTTACAGATGAGGAAACTGAGGCTCTGGCAACAGAACTAGCGAGAGTTCTTGAACAGCAGAATTCAAACTCAGAGAGCCTGACTCCAAGTCCAACAAAACCCAGGAGATTTCAGCAAAAAGCATCTTCAGAGACATTCCCTTCATAGTTGGAAGGTACTTAAGTAGATCTAGACACCATTTCTTCTAGATGAAATTTAGTTGGTTATTTGCTTTTAAATTCCAGTAAGGGGAAATTTTATAATAGTTATTAGAAGACCTCTATACTCTATGTGAAAAATATGAAGCCCCAGTTTTTTTCCTCACAATGTTAATCGCTTTCATAAAGGCTCTCTGAACTTGAGGAGCAATCTGACTTAGTTATCATATGGTCAATTGGTGGGGGTGTACTTCTCTGCCAAGAGGTATTCCACAGATGGATGGCTTTCTTGGGGTCAAACTTGTTGATATCTGGAGAATTCAGCTGAATTATTAAAAGGTCTGTCATGCTCTCAGGCTTTATTTTAAAATGCATTTGTGACTTGGTTAGTTTCATCTGACTGAAGCCACGTTCTGCTTCAGCTGAACTTGCAGGGAGTGTCAACACCAGATCTACGAGGGTCAATATATTGGGATACTTGATTGAGTAGATGGAATTCACAAAATCCCATGTTAGCTTTCGGATGTTCTGAAATCTACAAGAGACAATTAAAAGTGTCAAGAATTAGTGGATTCCAGTTATATGCATATACAAAGATCTATGAACACTTCAGAAGCATCAACATTATTTTATCATAATTTGAGTGTTCTCAGCTTTCCTTCTTACCGGTTATAAATCTCTAATTTCATCATGCTCCATTCTGTTTCCACTTCATCAATTTTCACATTGGCACCTTCCAACACAGGTTCATAATGCTTTGTAAGAATTGATATCTCTTTCTCACCAAATTCTACAGATGGATATAAGAAAAAATTTAGGAGAAAAAGAAATTATCCATAGAGATTTCAGAACACATAGACCAACAAGTATAGTGGATACTGGGCTTGTATATATATTTTACCTTGATCTATCTTTCCTGGCCATAACTTGAAACTTCCAATAGTGGTTGCCCTCACCACATCATGGCTGGCATCACTGAAACAATCATGAAGATGCTTTGCGAGGTTTGTTAAGACTATGTTCCGTACTTCAGAGATGTTTCCATTTCCTGTAAGTTGGTTACCATGGAAGTGTGCGGCAGACTCAGCCAGACGTTCCTTTGGACCTGGTCTGAAACATGTTAAAAATAAAATAAGGGGGGGTTAGTTTTCTAAAGCAAACTTGTTGGGCGTTCTCTAACTCACCAATCATCTAAGGCACCCTACCTTTTTTTATACATGCTGAGTGTTCCTAGTGTTGATTGTAAGGTTGCAAATACATCTCCTATTGATGAATTTCTGTCCTGATTGACTCGGGACAAAATGCTGAGGACATTGATTACATCCAGCAGGAAGTGAGCAAATCTGACAACCTCAGCTTGGAGCAGGAATTGTAGGAGCTCTGTAGCTTTCTGAGGATCTGAGGTACTTCTGCCTTCAGGTATCTATAGCACAGCCAGGAAATAAAATGGGAGCTTACTTCTTTCAAAATGACATCAAAATGCTTAATGAAAGAGGTTTGGTGTGTGTGTGTGTGTGTGTGTGTGTGTGTGTGTTTGTACATGTGTGTCTGTGTGTGTGTGTGTGTGTGTGTTTGAAGAAAGTTAAATAACAGATCTGAAAAGTACTTACTGTTCTCAGCTGCTTGACAATTGCAGAATATCCCTTGAGGAAGACTTGGAGAGCTGTCTGCAAACGACGGAGCCATCTGCTGCTGCCAACTCGAGAAGGAATCACAGGGCGGATTTTAAGGTCTCCAAAGGTGGCTATTAGAGCTTTTTTATTTGAGGGTGAATCATGGTAAAAATAATACACATTCTGGAGAAGATCAATGACAGTATTGTACAGCTGGATACTCTGCAATGCTTCTTGGTAAGCTAGTTCAAGCCGGTGTGCGAAACAGTGGACTGTTTGCACACACGGCTGGATTTCTTTCAAAAGCCTGGCCACACCATTGTTCTCTCCTACCATGACAGCTGTGCCATTGCTCCCAAACCCGACTAGTTTTTTGGACCAGTCTTTGCTAGACAGATTTAGTCGAAGGTTTATCTCAAGTGTTTTCTCAATGGCATTTTTTATGGAGACAGGATCAATGCTGTCCACAGTCTGCACTCCAACAACCTGACAATGGACTTTGCCCTCGTATGCAAACTGCACATAAACAACTTTAGTGTCCTCTGTGAAGCTGTCGGTGCCACCATCACTGATGAGTGAGAAGAACTTACATTTTTCTAGTTTCTCTCTCAGTGACCTGCGTTCTACTTCAGCAATGAAGTATACAAAAGTCCTGGCTGACTTGCCAGTTCTGAATACTGGGCCAACGTCTACGCCTTTCATATCATCCAGTTTGCACATCCAAACAAAGTCTTTAAGGGGACGCCCGGTCTTGGCAATAGCATGACATGACCTAAAGAGGTTTTCTATTCTTCCCAGGATTACTTTGTTCCTATTCTTCATCAGCTCCTCTTTGGCAGCATCAGTCAGGGTGGAAACACCTGTTGCTTCTGATAGGGAAGCCTTGGCATGAGCCTCACTGTTGTCATGTGCCTGGAGAAATTCAGTCCTAAAGTTGTTGGTGCCATAAAAAAAACTAACTTGGTTTCCTCCCGAGCTTACCCCATGTTTTCGACACAAGCCACAGAACATTAGGTCTGATCTGTCATCATACACCAGCCATGGGTATCTTTTTAGCCAAATTTTCAAAAATTGGTTATTCCGTTTAGGTAGGTAATAGTCAAGATTTTTCAGCCTTTTCTTTTCCTCAGCATATCTTCTAGTATCATCTGAAGAGCCTCCTTTTTTAAAATACTTCCATGGTGTTTTGGCTACAGTTTCAAAAAGTAAATTAGCAATAAAACATATATAATCTCCACTTCCAGGATACTTTCTCTATAATGATACCAAAAGTTAGTCCTTAAACCTTTTACTTTACATTTTTCCTTCACTTTAATATTTACCTTTTTAAAATTGAGTCAGTCAGTCAGTCAGCTTCTCCCCAGTTCCAAAGACTCTAAGAAGATCCATATACCTGTGCTACAGGAATTTAGGGCCAAGAAACATCACTTCATGATAAAATGTTTAGGGATGATGTGGAGTTTAAGTTGAGCCTTGAAGGAAGGATACATTTTGGACTAAGTGGAAAGGATGGAGGAAAGCATTCCAGGCAGTGGGGAACATAAGCAAAGACTTGAAGGTAGAAAAGTACAAGCCATGCTCTGAAGATAGTTAATAGACCAATTTGGCTAAAGGTGGGTTTGTATAGTCAAGTTGTAGGATGTGGTTGAAAAATAGGCTAGTGTCAGGCCATGAATGCCAGGATAAAGAATTTGAAATTTATCTTATAGTAACCACTGAAGTTTCTGAGCAAGGGAATATGATCAATTTGATTGGGGCATCCACAATGGAAAGGAGAGGGCAGAAAATGGAGGTAGGAAGAACATAGAGACTGGACTAGAGTAGTAATGGTAGGAATGGAAAGGGAGGAATGGATGCAATCAACATTATGAAAGAAAAGGCAACAAAACTCAGTGTCTCTATGTAGAGGGCAAGGGACATAGCAGAGTCAAAGATAACAAGATTTCAGGACTAGGTGACTAGGACAGTGTTATTACTTTTGATTGAAGATATATGGAAGCTAGATGACTTTGTTGAAATGTACCTTATATGCTGGAACTATTTAATGCACTCTTTTAATTTCTCTACCTTACTAGAGAAAATAATCTAGGAAAGGAAAAAAATCTGACCAGATGTCTCATTTGGCCCAGTGTACACATGAAGACAGATAATTCAATGTTCTGGTAATTAAGGGGTTAATGTGTAGAAGCTAGAGAAACAAATGGACAAAAGAGTTTTCAATCATGTTTGATTTTGTGGTTGTACATATTTCACTGGGAAAATATAGCCTTTTTATTTCTCTTTATTTTTGAAAGTTATTTGACTCATTGTTTGTACCCTCCCTTGGCTCTCCCCTTAACATGTCCCATAATTATCCCTACCTCTGTCCATTTGACCATAATATTCCTGTCTACCAGGAATATTCTTTACCCTTCTCCCTTTCTATCCAAAGGTAATCCATAATTCAAGGCCTAGGGCAAGTAATGTAGTCTCCATGAAGCTTACCCTTCTGTCTCTAGACCCCTTTCCTAAATACTCAGGACAATTATCTCTACTGAATATTTTACTGTATCTTGTTTTATCCTTGTACTGTATGACTGATTACCCCATTATATATCAAAACAAACACACATCCACACATATAATGCTGATACATATGCCATCCTCCACAAAGGTCCTCCTCTACAGACTGCTTCATCATGACATGGAGGTGATCCTGGATTCATAAAGCCTATAGAAGCAGATCACAAGCTCAGGAATGTCCTATACAATGCTGCAAGAGATCTGAATATGAGCACAGTGAAAGACTGCTTTTTTTGTCCCAAGACCCCAGGAATTTAGCCAACATTGAAGAGTTTGTTCCTAAGGATGGATGAAGGATAAAGAACATTTTGTCCAATGGAACTCATGACAATCATCAATTAAGAGTCTGAGAGGGTTTGAAATCTGTTGGTGGAGGGAAGAATAACACTAGAACCTTGAAATACTGAAGATCCTTCTTCAATATGTCATGTTCTCCTCAACTAGGTTTAAAAGTCCTTATTACTAGGTACCTTGTCTTATACTAAATTGTGTTTTGTATAGCTTTGTAGAATGCTAAATACATAGTAAGCCTTAATACATTTTATTTTATTTTATTATTTAGAGGCAATCAAGGTTAAGTAACTTGCTCTGGGTAACACAGCCAGTAAGTGTCTGAGATATGATTTGAACTCAGAACTCAGGTCCTCCTGACTTCAGGGTCATTGCTCTTTCCACTGAGTCATCCAGCTGTTCCTTAATACATTTTAAAGGTTTTTACCACTGAGAAATGAATTGTTCTCTTTTGTTCTACTCCTTTTATTTTTTCTAAGGAAAAAAAATCTTTTTTCTCCCCTGTTGATTTTCTGCAAGCTTCAGACAGTGTAACTGAAGTAATTATTAAGGTTAAAGTATGGTACTTAATATGTAGAACTCAAAGAAAATTTAGAGATTAGGGCATCTAATCCTTTCATTTTATAGATGAGGAAATTGAGAACCTGAGGGGTTAAATGTGGTGCCCAATGTCAAACTGAGAGTAAGTGGAAGAGCTGATACTCAACTCATGGTCTTCTGACTCCAAATCCAGCTATTTCCCCTGTATCCTAGTGTGTTTTTCCTTCTCCAATTTTCTTAGAATACTTTTTGTTCTTTGTTCCTTATAGCATGCTTACTTTCATACATATTTGGTCTCTGCTCCTCCTCCCCACTCCCTACTTCCAAGCAGAATATAAGATCCTTAATAAGCACAGAGATTTTATTGCTGCTGCTGCCCTTTTAATCTCTGTGTCCCCAGTATTTAGCAGGGTATCTTGTAGAGAGCTGATGTTGAATACATGTTTGTTGAACCAAACTGCTTCCTACAAATGTGTACTATTGCTACTCTATTGTCACTTTATCTTTTAAAGGTGCCAGAACCCAAAGCCCAAGAAATACTTAGGTGAAAGAAGGCAATGGAACCTCCCAACTCCCCCTCTGGGATGCATCTCCACTGCTTCTCCCTGCTTCTCTTTAATTATTTGATGTTTGGAGAAAATAGGGAGTGTTTAAAACCAATGTCTCCATAAGTTCTTGTTGATATAGAGTAAATGAAAGAAGTCACGATATGAAAATTTTAACATTACACATACATAAATATATGAAATCATATGAGAAGCGATTGATCCTGAAGGAAAGGCAGCTCGGTGTATGGAAAGAACAGGTGTTTATGATTCAAGAACCTTGACTTATCTTGGCTTGGCCATTCAATTAACTGTGGCCATGGACAAACAACTCAAGTTCTCTGTGCCTCTGTTTCCTCCTCTGTTAAATGAGTAGGCTAGACAAAACGATCCCCTAGGTCCTTTTTATCTTTAAAACTCTGAGAGATTTATTTGAAAAGATCCTTTTCCTAGTCCCCATTATTCTTCTCAATATAATTTCCTCACATTTTTTTCTCTAAATGGAAAGGGAACAAACAAATGCATAATTGGTGATACATACTTGGTATAGATAATGGACATCAGTAAATTGTCCCATTTCTCAAAAGGTTCTTATCCATGGTTAATTAGTCATGTTGTTGCTATTGTTATTATTGCTATTATTATTATTGCCACATTGGTGCCAATAGTGTGGTTGTTCCCAAGGATTAAAGGTGGAAGGGTTCACAGGGTCATAATTATTCCTAAAACAACTATTGAGGGAATGGCACCATTGTTTTGGGGGAGGGTCATTCCAGACTGATTTTTAAAACATGATTTTTCAATATGGTTTGGGGAGGGAGTAATATTCCTCATCAGCAAAAAGTGTTGGTGACAGTAAAAGACATGCTGTAAACTCTGGTTTTGACACATGGTCTAAAATCAATGTTGTCAGACTCAAATAGAAATGAATCACTGAATCATACATAAGGATCCCTGTGGTTTTCTTATTACCTTAGAAAACCCATGTTGACATTATCTGTGTCCTATTGTATTTTTATTTATTTTATTAAATATTTCTCCTTAACATTTTAATTTGGTTCAGGTGGCTTGAGACTGTTGTGTTTTGATGCCTCTGGTCTAAACAATAACCAAATGGGTATGAAAATACCATACATATCTAAATATTGAACAAATATCTTATTTAATAGACTCAGATTGATGCCCATTTTGTCTCTTATCAGCTACCCCTATATATATATATACCCCTATATATATATGCCTCTCTCTCTCTCTCTCTCTCTCTCTCTCTCTCTCTCTCTCTATATATATATATATATATATATACCCCAGAAGGCTCCTACATATAGGAGTATCCATACTATTCCAAAACTCCCCAAGGCACCCAAAGAACATTTTCCTATAGCTATCTCTTTCACAACTGACTGTGACATCTCAGTGTCAACTGAAGCTGAAAACCAAATGGTCAACCCATAGACAGCTAATAGCTGCAACAATAAAACTTGGTCTCCTAACATGGACTTGCTAATAGAATAAATGAGACCAGATATTGGTTAAGATGGGGGTTCTAGGACCAAGAGAGGACTTTGATCTGGATAAAATACAGATCATCATATAGGTTAAGCTTTTCTGCTAGTGAAGTCACTAGGTCCTCCAAGCTAAATACTTCACTGTTCTCAAGTGACCCAAAAGGGAAACAGATAGTCCAAACTGCTCATCATACAGAGACCCAGGGAGATTAAATGATTAGCATCAGAGGCAGAATTCAAACCCATGTCCACTGCTTTGCATATATGGGGGGGGGAGCTTCTTGACGTGGACCTTTATTGTAACTAACAAGGTTCTTAGTGATGTATTGTAAGCCATTTGCATTCTTAGCTACAGAATAAATCAATGACTCAAGGTCACAAGATTAGTGACAACTATAGCCTTGACCACATCTGAGCTCTTCTCTCTTCTATGTTTTCTTGGCCTAGGCCAGTGGTTTTTAGACCTTGGGGGTGTTCAGGGAGACACATTATCTGAGATGCTTCATGGGCTCAGAGGTTGAAAAGTTATGTTCTAGGGGCGGCTAGGTGGCGCAGTGAATAGAGCGCCGGCCCTGGAGTCAGAAGGACCTGAGTTCAGATCCGCCCTCAGACACTTAACACACACAAAACAAAAAAACCCTAGCCGTGTGACCTTGGGCAAGTTACTTAACCCCAATTGCCCTAAAGGGGCGGCTAGGTGGCGCAGTGAGTAAGAGCGCCGGCCTCGGAGTTGGGATGACCCGAGATCAAATCCGGCCTAAGAAAATGAGCACCCACGCATAAATAATGACTAGCCGTGTAACCTTGAGCAAGTTACTTAACCCCAACTGCTTTAAAAAAAAAAAAAAGAAAAGTTATGTTCTTTACCCCAAAGATCCAGATTCCTGTATGGAAACCACACAAATCTCCTTAATAAGTTGGAGAGAATTTTCACTTGAGGGAAAGAACAGATCACAGTGTTCTGGCTTTTTCAGGTGACACTTTTATTCTATCAGAGTTAGCCTCTGTAACATGCTTAGCACTTGATGTCTGGAGACAAGATGTTGCTATGCTCAGGATGCACTGTCATGCTCTTTATGGTAGTCTTTCAATGCTTGTGTGCTTGGTACATTAGGATCTCAAAGAAGCCCATTGTAATGCTGTTCACCATGAACTGTGGGACTCTTCCCAAAGAGCTGCTTTGTCTAGGCTGCATGAAATGATTGGATCACAAGTTTTGAGATGTACTTTTATGGCACTGGTCTTTCTTCTCTTTTGGTATCATTTTCAGACCCTTGAGAGATTAAGTTTCTGGGAATTAATCGATTTGGTTCTATTTAGCTTACAATGGCCCTCACTCCAAGATCTCCTAGAGTTATTAAATTTTTTTCAGCTTACAATTTTCTCTGTTAGCCTTTAGATTGAGTTAAATTGCTTGAGCCCTGACTAAAAGGTGGTTGTGATCAGGGTAAGAATGGTTATGGGAGAATCAGTGTCTGGCAGACTAGAACGGAAAGCACCAGGAGAACAAACTGACATCATCCTAATTTCATCTTTCACTAGGTAGCAGTGGTATTGGTTGGTGACAATATGAAGGCAATCAGCCCTGAAATGGCATCTCCAAGGAATTAACCCTGAGATAAAATTTAACAATGCAGAAGTAAATTTCTATCTCTTTTGATATAGTCCAAGGAAGCATTGCTTTAGACATATTACATTTGTCACTCTGACACCCTAAATTCATTTTTATGGGAGAAAAATTGAAATGAAATATAATGAGTAGTTTCACAATAACATCTGAAGAGCAAAGAAAAAAGTGGAAATGATGGTTTAGTTAGGGGATGTCCAGAGCAAGAGTGAGTGTCATATTATTTCCCTCCCAAATTCCTGAAAAGGTGTGAAGGTATAGGAAAGAGGGACAGGGGAGGTGGCTTGTGTGGGAGTTGCTGGAGGAGTTGATTGATAAGTTCTCAATTTTCTAAATTTCTGGGACTTTCTTAGATGTTGATAATTACACAAATATAATAAGATGTTCACAAGTCATTACAGATACTCATATGCACAGCATATGATAGTGGGAAGAGGTATATCCTGTGTGACTTGTCTGTGGTCTGTACATCCTTTATTGAAGATGCTCACAGTGTGCAGGAGGCCTTCTCCAGTCCTAAGGACTGGTGCACTAAGATTCTACCAGTTACCATTTGTTCTTGCTACATTATTGTCTTACTTATAGTTCTAGTTATACATGTGAGGGGTCACAAGGGCAGCTAGGTGGCACCATAGTGCACAGAATGCGGGCTTGGGGTCAGGAAGACTTATCTTCCTGAGTTCAAATCTGGCCTTAGACACTACCTGTGTGAACCTGGGCAAGACTTGCCTCAGTTTCCTTATCTGTAAAACAAGATGGAGAAGGAAATGGAAAACCATTCCAATTATCTTTGCTAAGAGAACCCAAATAAGGTCATGAAGAGTTAGACATGACCAAAAAGAATGAATGATGAAAACATAAAAGGGCAGTGTGATAGAGTGGGAAGGATGCTGAATCTACAGTCAGCTGACCTGGGTTTGAATCCTGGCTCTACCACTCATTTACTACTTTTGTAATTTTGGAAAAATCACTTGGCCCCTCTAGGCTTCAGTTTTCTTATCTGTAAAATAAAGAGGTTGGGTTAGATGGTCTTTGAGGTCTAGATCTATGACCCTATTATCTAATAAATTTTTTGGAATTATCTAATAATTTTAAAAAATCCCTTTGGAATAACAGATTGGTTTTTTTAACCACTGAAAGGAGTGAAATAATTCAGAGGACCTGAGTTCAAATCCTACTTCATGCAGTAAATCACTTAACCTCTCTGACTTATTCTTTTCAACTGAAAAAATGGGGGAAGGCAATAGGTCTAAATGACCTCCGAGGTCCCTTTTTAGCTCTGAATATATGATTCTGTGAACTTTTACTTAACATTATCATAAATGAAGCCTCTAAATAAAAAATAATTTTGGTATTCAAATGGGCTAAATCACATGCAGAAGCAATTCCTTCTGTAACTAACGCATTAGATACCCACCATCTCATGTAAACATTCTTAGGCATTTACTTACTTTAGCCAAATAACATCCCTTTTCTCCAGATACCGCATATAGGTAATTTAGTACCACAGGAACACAAATGTCAAGAAACGATTTGCTTATATTAACCTTCCTTGTAAATGTGACTTTTAAAGCCCTGTTGAAGGCACAACATGTGAGTAATACTAAATCTCATCTTTAAGAGGAGTGTATTTTGTTGTATTTCCAGAAAACCAAAGAGAATCCATTAATATATTATGATGTATATAGGAACATATATGAGGAAATACTAAAATGCTTATGTCCCCATATTTGTATTTTTTTTTTTTTAAGCAATTGGGGTTAAGTAACTTGCTCAAGGTCACACGGCTAGTCATGATTTATGCGTGAGTGCTCATTTTCTGAGGCCGGATTTGATCTCGGGTCATCCCAACTCCGAGGCCGGCGCTCTTACTCACTGCGCCACCTAGCCGCCCCTTTAGGGCAATTGGGGTTAAGTAACTTGCCCAAGGTCACACAGCTAGGTTTTTGTTTGTGTGGGTTAAGTGTCTGAGGCCAGATCTGAACTCAGGTCCTTCTGACTCCAGGGCCGACGCTCTACTCACTGCGCCACCTAGCTGCCCCGACCCCCCATATTTGTATTTTAAAATGTTTTGCAAGAATTAAGAAATTTACTAGTTTTAAACTAGCATTCCATATTTCCTCTTTCACAATGAGCATCACTTCATCTAATACGGCTTTTTGAAATTATGGAATTCTACAGAGTGCAAAACAGGGACTATTTCCTTTTCCTTTTTCTAAATTATAGAAAGAAAACAATTATAGTAAGAACTTGACTTAAAACATGAATGTATGATATCATGAAAGCCAGTGAGACTCCTTGGGGTTTCTACCTGTAAAGCCACTCTAACACTGAGGGAGATGGACAAACCAGGCACTTCCCTGAGATCATGACTTGGGATTTGGAGAAGCAAAAGCAGAGCTCTGTGATATCATTCTCATTCCTCAATGTTGAAGTCAGTCAGCAAAAAGAGAGCTCCCAGGCATGACCTTGGACTAAGGGGTCAAGTGACATTCACTCTTTTTATTCCTCTACATTTTTAAAAAAAACCCTCCAAAACATGTGGTTCACATTTCCCAAAACACATAATAATCAAGCAACAATAAGAAATGGATTTCTTCAGTTTCATCATGGCTTATCAGTTCGTGGAAACTGCAGAGTACCAGGCAACTTCAAAACTATTGATAACTTCGGGGTGGTCCCTTTCAGTTCTGCTCTTTTTGACTAACGTGAGAGCTGAGAATAGCAGGACAGTCTTGCTCCTATAACTCAGTCCCTTATCTTACCTGGGGGTCACTTTCTTCCTCCTGCCTTTGGCCTACAGTTTCTACAGCCTGGATAGCAGGAATACAAAGCCAGTCCCTCATCATTCCCTGTGCTTTACATAGTTATTTTCACTTCCTTGGCTGTTTCGTTTTCTTCTTTCAGTTGCCCTCAGTTGCCCCTCTGACAGTCCACACCCTTCATTTCCTTTAAGTATATAGCAAATTCCCTTAGAAGTCTTCCCTGACCAACCTCCCCAACACACTGATGAATAGTTGGTTTTGGTTTTGTGTAGTTTGTAATATATCTTCTTAAAGTTGTTTATGTTCTCTAGAAGTTACTTATGCATTTATGTGCCTTTTCTTTCCAATTAAATTATAAATTTGTCTGAAGGCAGAAAATTAGCAACATTTTATTGCAGCATAAAAGACATTAGACTTGGAGTCCGAACATCCAGGTTTCAGTCCAAAACCTTATAGGCTCTGTGAGCACTTAACCCCACTGGACCTCCATTTCCTCATTTGTAAAACAGGAAGGCTAATATTTGTATGCCCTACCTCATATGGTCATGGTCATTGTGAATTGTAAAGTGCTAAATGACCATGAGCTACTCTCATGGTTACTTTTATGTCTTGGATATCCAGAGGTAGGAAGGGCCGTCCCAGCCTAGGGCTTATCCCCTTTGTCTTTCTCCCCCATTCCCTTTTCTGGCAAGTTGGGATGGAACACTTGGGGATGTGAGACAGTCTGGGGGAAGAGCCACTATCACCATGGAAGACAATGTATTCCCAGTGGTGTGCTGGGACCAGTTCAGATGGGCTCATGAGAGTTTGTATAAAATTTTCAGAGAGAGCATTTATACCTCTGAAATCTGTAAATGCTAAATATCATTGGCATGATTTATTGTTTTGTTGATTGTCTAGACTTAAAAAGTGATAGAGAAAATGTTAATAATGCAGAAAAAGTTAAAAATGTTAATAATTCCCCTCTCCCACAAGAACTAGTTGTTAAATGTCTACCAGCATACCTCTTCCTCTTCCCCTCTTTTCATCCTTAGGGTTTAGATGAGATGGGAGTCAATAAAACTCAACAAAACTCCATTTCTTTTGATGAGATGGAGGACCAACAAGGTTCTATCCTCATGTTCTGAGATTCCCTAGGTCTTACCATCTGCTCTGTCTTCATGCCTTGTGGTGCCCTGGCCCTTTAAGGAGATCTCTGCCTTGCCATCCTCTCTACTCTTGTACCTTTAGGATTTTCAGGACTCTTCCCGTGCCTTGCCTCTGATCTTTCCTTCATGTGTTGCCTCTCCTAATTAGAGTGTGAGCTCCTTGAGAACAGAGACTCTCTTTTTGAATATCTGTGTCCTCTGCCCTAAGCATAGTGGTTGGCACACAGAATGGGCTGAACAAATAATCACTCACTCATTCACTCCTTTCATTCATTCACTCATTCCTCCCCCATGCACCCAGAAAAGCATTGCTTTGTGTTTAGTATAGTGCCTGGCATATTAGAGGTCCTTAAGAAATGCTTGAGCCCTCCCTCTTGTCCCTGCCTGCTTAGACCCTAAGGACTGCTGGAGTACATTTTCAGAGATGTTAAAAAAAGCTACTTCCTTGTTGTCAGGTATTATTCATATTTTCTTGTTTTCACTCTAAAAACTTGTTTTTATACAAACAGTATTCCTCTTCCCCCAATTGTATGACATTTTAATCCAGGTGAAACCAGGTTAAAAGATCAGCTGTGAAGGGGGAAAGAATTCAGAGAAGGGCAACATACAGCCTTTGATACTGGGGGAAAAAGGGGGTATGGAGAAGAACCCTGCCCTAGTGAGGAGTGTTACCTCTGGCTATACGCATGCATGAATTTTTGTATATATGTATGTATATCTTTTAATTTTTCATTTATCTATATATCCACCCATCCATCCATTTATTCCTTCTTCAGGTTTTTTAAAAATTAGGACCAGTGATGGAGCCATCTTTTTTCCTCAGAGTGCTGAATGCCTGAGACACTGCAAAGCTTCATGAAGCCCAGAATACTTTCTCCAACTCACTGTTTCCTTCGATGGCTCTGCTCCCAGCTAGTAGGGTTAATTAAGGATTCTCACTACCTGTATGCATAACATTGGTAACCAATGGTATGGGTGCTCTTGGGGATTAATTGTGGAAGAATTCACAGAGGAATGAGGATCCCTTTAAGAAAATATCTCACCTCTTCAAATGAGTTATTATTTGTAAAGAGCTTAGCAGAGTGCTTGGAACGTAGCAGGTGCTATATAAATGGGTTATTCCCTTTCCCTTCATCTCCCTGGCTTATGTAGAAATCTAAGAAAAGGGAAAAGTAGTACTCTTTCTATGGATATATTAGATGTGAAATGTCCTAGCTAGCTGGCCATACTGGGAGAGAGCTATGGTTTTCTAAGGAGATTATTTCTGAATCTTAAAAGGAAATAGGTGAAGGAAGTCAAAGTAATGCGCAGCCTCCTGGCTTGGAGTTAGCACAGACAGGTTCCAGAATATAGGAGCCTAACTTGTCTTTGCCTTTGCCTTCCTATCTATACAATGGAGACAATCATCACTTGCCTGATCTGTATACCTGCACATTTGAACTGAAACAACTGACATATCTTATTAATAGTTTTTGATGCAAGAAGTCACACACTTGAAGCTACAAAGAATGCATGCAGATGATGAAATGCCCTTAGGATGGACTGTGTTCATATTTGCATATACACATTCTCAGGGGCATGCTGGTAAATATTTAAAAATGAGCTCTCCGAAGAATAAATGTATGTAGGATGCACTTTTAAGTTTAGTCTGCATTATTCACGTTTTCCTCCACCACCACCTTGAAAGTCTTGACAATTAAAAACAATAATAATAAATCAAGACCCAGTTTGTAGTGTTTGCTGATTTCAGAGGCATAAATGCTTGCACTGACCCCGAGTACACACATGCATGGGCTCACTCTATAGGGTATATTAGGTATAAATGAACTTGATTTCTCCAACCTTGAAGGACAAGCTTATTACAAGTATCCCCTTGAAACAAGGGAGAACTAAGTCCTGCTTGTTTGGCTTCATAAATAGTCCTACAGAGCAAACTTTACCTGCCTCTTCAAAGAAGTGACAATTATCTTATTGTGGGGGTGAATTTTAACTTTCCTTGGCGATGCCTGGACCAATAATTTTTTCCCCCTACCTTTCGGTGCCATCTCCATAAACTCTTTTCGAAGAGGGTTGAGTTGTTTGATAGTGAGGTAAGTATTTATTTCTTTCTCCATGGGTGGAGGCCGGATGGGAGGAAGGGGATCTGGAAAGACTTTCACATCACCATTGATGAAGAAGTCTTCATCATTCAAAATAAGCTCATACTGAATCCTTGTTGATGTTTCAATGTGGTAGTGAGCCACTTCGGTTAGTTTTTCCACACTGTCCAGAATGAAAACAACACATAAAGGATGTAATTCTCAATTCAAAAAATGCTAGAAAAATATTAGGTGTTTATACAACAGACACATCCTGCAAGTCAGAGTATATCTTCTAGCTAGGAAACATACTTTGATGTGCACACTAAAGTACACCTTAGGGGGATAATGAGATTTATAATTAATGCATAAAAGGATAATACAACTTTATACTATTTTTAAAAAGAGATATGTGATTTCATCAGTTTAAGAAACCACTGATATGGAAAATGTAGATTGGTAATATTTCTGTAATATACAAGAATACACAAGCTTAAATTGTTGCTGGGGATGCATTGAGAGGCAAAGTATAACTCATGGTCACACGGCTAGTATGTGTCAGACAAGACTCAAACCCATGACCCTCTAACCATTATGCAGTGTGTCTCTCTATACTAAACACAATTTATTAAACAATAAGGCACATATGAGTTAATCTCATATCCAGAGAGACTAGTTAAATATGCACTGGTCAAATGGCATACTAAGAATTTTTTTCAGATAATAGATCATACCAAATCACCTTAAAGGATAAATTCAGTAAAGATTATAAACAGGGACATTGTAAAGTTTCATAGGACGTCAAAAAGAGCTATGTCTAATGTAAATTTTTGTAACCACATGTCAATGTCATCTACAGTTTTTCTGTTTTTGTTTTGTAATCAGAACATTTGAGTGCTTTGGTTCTAGGAAATTCTTAGTGAGAAACCCCCCTCTACTAATGTAGATTAGCACATGCTCTGAAACTTGTCTTCAAGTACTGCCTAGGGTATTGAGAAGTTTAGTGACTCTCGTAGGGTCTCACAACCAGCTTGTGTCAAAGACAGGATTTGAATCCAGGTCTTCCTAGCTCTGGAGCCAGCTGTCCATCCACTCTAACATACTGCTTTTCCAACTAAGCTACAGTTTTCAAAATGGACCATGGCATAGGTGATCAATTGTGGAGACTCAAACAGCTCCATAATCGTCAGCAGGGCTGCAATCAAATCATGTGGCTTTCAGAGTGAGTAGATAGAAAATGGTTTTTAATGGAAAGAAAATTAGATTCAGAGCCACTAGTTCTAGGCATGGTACTTATTAGAGATTAATGGGCAGCTAGGTGGTGCCATAGTGCACAGAGTGCAGGGCCTGAAGTCAGGAAGACTCATCTTTCTGAGTTCAGTTCTGGCCTCAGACACTTACTAGCTGTGTGACCCTGAGCAAGTCACTTAACCCTGTTTGCCTCAGTTTCTTCATCTGTAAAATGAGCTGGAGAAGGAAATGGAAAAGTACTCTAGTATATTTGCCAAGAAACCCCCAAATTGGGTCACAAAGAATTGGACATGATTAAAAAACAACTGACCATGTCACTTACTAATTGTGGTCAAGTCACTTAAATGCTCTTGAGTCTCTTTCTTTATATGTGAAATCTGGATACTAATAGCTCTAGTATCCATCTTCCAAGGTTCTTTTTTTTAATGAGGTAATTTGTATAAAGTGTTTTGTGAACCTTAAGTTTCTATGTAAATATCAGTTTTGATTAGTTATGTCAACAAATAATCTATATTCATATAAATCAGCCATGTTGTGAAGAAAGTGCTTTGTAAACCGAAATGCACTGTATCTGTCTTCCATGTTCCTTATTATCTTCCAGAGGCAGTGTATTATATGGTGGAAATAACACTGGACCAGGAGTCAGAGGACCCCTAGCACATTTCCTATACTTCCTGTACTTCCTATCCATATCACCTTGGTGAAGCCACTCAACTTCTCTATTCCTCAATTTCTTCCCCTGTAAAACTGTAGTA
The DNA here is from genome assembly GCA_011680675.1 of Gymnobelideus leadbeateri. Classification (NCBI taxonomy): domain Eukaryota; kingdom Metazoa; phylum Chordata; class Mammalia; order Diprotodontia; family Petauridae; genus Gymnobelideus; species Gymnobelideus leadbeateri. The sequence continues at coordinate 752,952 of WOXC01004067.1, forward strand.
ATGATACCTTTCCTGCCTGCCTCACAGGTCTGTAAAGATCCTTTAATAAAATGGATGCAAGAATGTTTTTGAAAGTACCAAATGAAGCAATAAAAGAAGGAAAAGAAATTGAGAGAATAAATCAATATGACTGAAGAGCTGAATCCCTAGGATTTCTTAGGGAAACCATCCATCCTGTCAACTGTAAAAAGTAACAATTTTGGGGAAAATATTTACCGAAAATTTCCCAAATAAAATTCTAATATCTAAGCAAGTGCTTGCATGTGTGTGAATATAGATTTTTAGACTTTAGCTTAAAATATAGGAATAATAGACATAATTAAGGATTGGATACAACGAACAAAAGTTGATTGAACATATTAGTCTGGTGTCTTGAAAATCTAAATCAAAAGAACTTGAAGCTAAAAAAGAATGGAGGAGTGACAAAAACACATGTAGAGTCAACCAAGGTCAGGAACATAGAGAGAAGCTACAATGCAGGAAGAATCGCCCTTGAGATACCTAGAAAATAACAGAAAAAAAAAATAAAAATAGGAACCTAGAGCAAAACCCTTGACCTAAAACATCTATACACAAATGCCAAAGTTTAGGCAATAAACACAACTATTTAAGGAGACAAATTTGATTTCAGATTTTTTTTAATGGTGCCAATTTTAAATAGTTTTTATTCCCTGGAAGAAGAATTGCATTTCCACTTGTCTACAGTACTGATAAAGTTCTATGTTGTCCACTTTTCTCCCCCTGCACCTGTTCAAGTATTCAAAATACCCAGCTTTACACCATGGCTTAAATGTTATTTTTAAACTGCCACTGCCTTGGCTACAAATTTGGGTCCTTCAGCTTTTGAAAATTTGTGTGGAATGCTCTTTCTTCTGGTATTTTTAGTCAGCCTCTTTAATTGTGGGTCCTGAAGAAGCACCTCTGGATGGAGCTGCTCCAACCCCTGGGAAGCCACCAACTATGCCTTCTGGCATGGCCCCTATACTCTGGTATGGCTTAGTAATGATGGGGTTGCAGACCTTCTCCAATTCATTCCACTAATTTTCAAATTATTTTTTCTCAGCAGTCTGGTTTTTTATTTAGACAGCTGCATATTTTATTACATTTAATCAAGGATCTTATATTTATCTTCGTCACCAATTTTGCCGTGAAATTTCTCATCCTCTACTATAGCCATTGTGTTAAAATCATAAGATCCAAGTGAGTTCTTGTAGGTCATGTTGTCTCTCTGCTTTTATCTACAGCATTGTGTTTTCCAGCTTCCTGGACCATGTAATCAATGAGTTCTTGGCTCAGACTACATATGTCACTGGTAATGGTAATCTTATTCTCCTTGCCTGTGACCTTATCCTTGAGAGAAACTTTGCGGATGCCATTTGCATTTGTTACTTCAATCTGAAAAATACCCTTGCAGACAGGGAAAACTGCTGTGAGCTCAAACTTGTCAAATAGGTTGTTATCCTTTGTCATTGCTCCCTCATCCTTGTAAATGTGAATAAGCACACCAGGCTGGGTGACTGAGAACATGATAAGTGTCTATATCTTCTTGGTAGGGATGGTGGTATTACATTTGATTAGAACTATCATAATTCCACCAGGAGTTTCAATACCAAGCAAAAGAGGAATGATGTCTAAAAGCATCGAGTCCCGAAACTTCTCAGATTTATCTCCAGATAACATGGCATCCAGGAAGGTTGTACATGGACCTCATTAGGACTGATACTCTTATTCAGCTCCTTCCCATTGAAGAAGTCCTGCAGAAATTTCTGAATCTGAGAGATACTAATGGAAGCACCTACCCAGATGATGTCCTGAATCTATGGGCATTGGGAGGAGTTTGGCACTCCCCCCTCACTCCCCAAAAAGAGGGGAGAGGAGGCAGAGTGAGGTGGTGTCAGTCTAGCCTAGAGCAGCAAGATGATGAGGTTAGAAGTGATGAGATTAATCTGGCAGACACATATTGTTCCATGGAGTTGAAATCAGAGTAGTAGATGAAGAGTGGAGATGAATCAATGTTTTTATCCAAGCCATAATAAATAGCAGCACATGTTGACTCACTGATGATATTGATGATTTGGAGTCCATGGAGAGAAGCAATAATTTCAGCATCTTTGATGGCTTGACATTAGGAATCATTGAAGTAGGCTGGTACTATGATGAGTCTAATAGTCTACCACAGGTAAGCTTCAGTAATTTCTTTCACCTTGGTCAATAACCAAAGAAGAAACTTTTGACATTAGAAACTTTTGGTCTTCCCTTTGAACTCTATTTGGATTTCACATCTGCCTGTATCATTAACTGCTGTGAAAGGCCAATGCTTATACAATTGCATCAACAAATCTGTAACCAATCAAACATTAGCATCAATGTCTATGTTGGTGTGGTTCATTGTAGCATCACTGATGAAATATTCTGGGGTAACTTGGGGTGGTCTTGTTTCTTTAGATATTAGTACTGATTTCTATTTTCCTATGTTGGAAGATTCCCACGTAGGAATAAGTGATACCAAGATCAATGCTGAAAGTCTTTTCAACATAGTTGCTGGGGTATCAGAGTGGTAGCTGGCCAGTGTGGGGTAAGAGAAATTGCTGCTGTGCGGAGTCTGAGATGTTGTGTTTTAAGAAGCCAGATAGACAGTGAGATTTCAGAATGTAAGCAAATCTCAGTTCTGGTAAAACAGACATATTTCATGCATGTTTATGTACATATGCACATGTGTATTATACGTATTACATTACACAGGCACACAAATATACTCATTTTCTAAGGTCTTATTTATTGTTTGGTTGATTTTTAGACTTAAGAAAGAGATGGAGAAAAGATTAATAAGGCAAATTAAACTTAGACATTTGACTTGGTGGCAGCTGTTAATGTGTTGTAAAAAGCAGTTTTAAGACTTACAATAAGGAAATTAAGACATTATTATTCCAATTTTTAAAATGAGGCAACAATATCAGGAAGGTCAAATCATTATGTCTTGATAAATCTGTCAGACATGATGTATTACTTTACTGATTGCTGCTTCAAAAGACTGATGGTGGTATTGAATTCACTTAGAAGATGAGGCATGGGGACCTGTCAAAGTTGACTATGAGTCAAATTCAAAGTAATCAGGTAACCGAAAAGGTGACACCATCTAGTGGGAAGTCAGTTAATGACTTGTGTATAACGGGGCGACAAGGTTTGGTTCAATAAGAAGAAAACTCAAAGAATGTAAGCCACGGTAACTTTCACTAGAGGATGTATGCAGATTGAAATTGGTGAATGTACCCTAAACTGGGTTTAAAAGTGAGGCCCCACTTTTGGCACCACTGAGGAATATAAATACTCAGGACCCAAAAGACAACCAGCTATTTTCATCTATGGTTGTATGTACATTTTTCTCTTTAAATGTATGTGTGGCAAAAATCAATGTGTAATCTACACAGAATGTTTAAATAAAAGCCTAGCATTTGCCCAGCCCTCTTTTACATAAAAATTTTCAGCGGCTTCCAAGTAAAGTGGAAACTCTTTCTTAGCATTCAAAGTCTGGTTTTGCTCCAACCTTTGGTCTTAGATTAATCTCTCCTCAATGTTACAACCAAACTGAAATTATGATGATTATGTACATATGACATTATATTTCATATATTATATGTGATAATTATATTAATAATAATAATATAATAATAACTGGTATTATATAGTTCTTACTGTGTTCCAGGAGCTATGCTAAGAATTTTGCAAATATGTCATTTGATTTTCACAACACACCTAAAAGGTAGGTACTATAATTATCTCCATTTTATAGTTGAAGAAACTGAGGAGAGAGTGATTAAGTAACTAGTCCAAAGTCATGCAGCCTGAGGCTGGATTTGAACTCAGGTCTTCCTGACTCCAGGCACAATGCTCTCTCCACTGCATCACCTATTTGCATTACTAGGACCAGACTTTGGTTGTTGTTGGGAGTCAAAAGACTTGGGTTCTAATTCTGGCACTGCTCTATATTACCTGTGTGGCTTTGGCTAAATAATTTCCCTTCTCTGAGCCTCAGTTTCCTTATTTTCAAAATGAGTTAAACGACATGACCTCGAAGGTCCCTTCTGATTCTAATCCATGACCTTATCACTCTCTCCTTACCCTGACCATTCCCGATGTGCTCTCTCTTCTCTGTGCCTTTGTTCATGGTATTTTCAACAAGTGCCTACCTTCCAGATGAATTTCTTTGCGGATGTTGTTGTTGTTGTTTAGTTATGTCTGACCATTCCTCACTCCATTTGGGGTTTTCTTGGCAAAGTTTCTGAAGTAGTTTGACATTTCCTTCTCCAGCTCATTTTACAGATGAGGAAACTGAGGCAAATAGGAATAAGTGACTTGCCCAGGGTCACACAGTTAGTCAGTGGCTGAGGCCATATGAGTCTTCCCAGACCTGGCACTATGCACTGCACCATCTCACAGGCCTTTACAATCCATTCAAATGTTACTTTCTCTAGGAAGCTTCCTGACCCTCTATCAATAATGACGTTCCTCTCTGGACCTCAGTCAGCACTCCCTGTGCACCAATCCAATGTACTTTTCATACCACATTTTATATTACTGAAGATCTGTGCCCAAAGGAAAAAAAACAGGTTTTATCTAAAAATTTATATCTTTCCCCAGCACCTAGCAGCTGGTAGCCACTAAAAAAAAAATTGTTGGATGAATGACAATGTGGAAAAGAACTTTTCATGTTACAAAGAAAGATACTCTGTCATCTGAAAGTGGTATGTAGCACACTAAACCAATGACCATTTATGCACAGTAAAGGTCCATTTAGACTTCATTTAGACTTCAAGGCTAATGAGTTACTCATTTTCAATTAGAGCTGTGATATAGCCAATAGACTGAAAAGTGCTATGCTCCATTTGTTTTGGAATCTATAGGTCTGAAAATGTATCCTGAAGAGTGTAGAGTGGAAATTTCAGCAAGTGGCAAATAGTAAAGAAAAGAAAAATGACAAAGTGACTGATTTGTGGGTGACGGCAGCTGAATTTGAGAAGAACATTCATTTGGTTGGGTCCCTTGTATGACGGAAATTTCCAGAATTTCAGGGCTGAAATGTCACATCTGAGTCTTGTGAATAATTGCATTTCAAAGGATTGGTAGCACTGTAGTGCTAGGTGGAACCTCTGAAATGGCCTAGTCCCCAGGTCTTCATTTTATAGATCAGGCAACTGAGGCCTAGAAAATATGAACTCAAGGTCACCTAGCTAATTAATAGCACAGCTGAAACTAGGTCTCAAGTCTCTTACTCCTAATATACCAGGTCTCTATAATTTCCTCAGATAACTGATAGAATGAAACTGTCTACAAAAATAGCAGTGGGGATTGTCTGAGCAAGTCAACCAGTTTAATTTGGTTAGATTTTTGTAAATGCCTCCTCAGCTTTGGGTCTTAATTTTCTTATCTGCAAAGCATGGGAGTTTAGCCAGATGATCCCTATGATCCTTTCAAGGATTAAAATGTTATGATTCTTAATCTGGTATTTATAATGGCATAAATATTCAGAAATTCAGGAAATTACTTGTCTGACTTTCCACCCCAAATTCTGACGGAGTAATGAGAAGGTCATATTCATCAGCATCCTCTAAAAATTCATGTTTGAAAAATGACAGTTGGAGACAGTTGGGGTGTCCCTTGGAAAGATCTAATGCCAATGGCATGGCTGATCAGTACTACTGCCAGTGTGGATATTGTCAACAGATTTAAATGTCTATCACATTTTACACTCCTCATCCTTAAAGAACAATCTTTGTTATTTTTTTCCATTCAAGTAAGTTGCTAAGAATTCTTTCTTAATTTTTGCCATGTATTACCTTGCCATTTCTGCCAAGAACCGGGCTCCCAGCCATTTGTCCATCAGTTTGTAAAGCTCAACGGCCCTTCCTAGGAGTTCTTCCATATGAGCAAGGGCCTTTGCCTTGATCAGCTCAAGTCGGAACTGGGTTGCGTGCGCTGTATTTAAAAAGTGAGGTCAAGGAGGGATTGTTTAGAATAATATGAGTACACATTTTCAAATGAATCAAAATAGTTTGAAACAAAGAACTCCCTGTCAAACAGTGAGGATTTGAATGAATGGTCATGGGTTCCCATAAACAAGAAGCAGATCTTCTAACTCCTGAAACTCTTTGGTTTATTTAATTCAGAAGCAAAGTATAGAAAAATATTTACATTAAAACTAGAAGTGGTTTTCATTCTTTGGGCTGGATTACATGGCATGATCTGCTTCTGTTCTGAATCAGTTCTGAAGTGAGAAGGCAAAGGTGGAAATACCACATACAGGTGACTATAAATTTCTAAAGGTGGGCAGGAGACACCTCCTTTAGTTGTAACTAAGAAATAAGAAGCATCCAGATTATTTCACTATTTTCAAACCACAGGGAGACAATCAGGTAAGTTCTTGTGACTTTGTGACCCTGCTAAGTTTTCTAGAATCAAAAGGCTCACTATGGGAACACTAGCAGCCTGGTGGATGATGCCATTCTACAGGCTTTAAAGGTGAGAGGGGCACATGGTACACAGAAGATCTATGGGTAGGATGTAGAAAGCCATAGCAATCATGTAGGATAGAAGCACACAGTAGAATGGAAACATGGGACCTGACTTTAATCCTTCTGGATTTTCTATTCCTCCTACTTCAAACTTCTGCGGTCGATATTGGGGAGAAGCCAGCAAAGTAGCAAGAGTACTCGCTGAGTCACTACTCTCCCCCTCCCCCACCCCCTAATCCTGCACTTCAATGACTTGAGTCTCTAATCCAATGGCTATAATGATTTGTAAAAGGTATGGTATTTTGGCTCTATTTTCTGATCTCTCTGAAATCCTTTTTCATTTGGTTCCCAGGATATCAAGATCATAGAACTAAAAGAAGCAACATGTTAATAAGCTATAGGGAGGAAAGTACCTAACAATTTCCCATCAGCCCTGCCCCAGGGGCCATTTCTCCTATCTTACAGATCTTCAGAGAGGGGGATTTTACAAATTTTACTACTAAGAACTAAATTTCAGTATCTAAGAATCCTCCATTAGGAATTTTTTTTATCTTAGTTGCAGACCTAGATCATTCCCATTGTAATTCACCCCACTTCTTTAAGCCTCCCTTCAACCTCCTCTGGTTGGTCAATCTCAGCAATGTCCAGACTTTTCCCTTACTACACCTGTTCCACATCTTTACTGACCCTCCTAGTCTCTGTTCTCCCTTTCTAATACCTCTACATCCTCTTCTGGGGTTATAGAAAGACTGTGACACCAAATTCAATTCCAAATTCAATTTAGAGAAAACATCAGCCAAGTAAAAAAGGGCAGGTGGAGCCTAAGTTGTCACTTGGAAAGATGAAATGCCAGTGGAATGGCCAACAAACATTATTGCAAGTATTGATATTGTCAATAGATTTAAAAATCGATCACATTTTACACTTCTCATCCTTAAAAAAAACTATCAATTTTTTCTGCTCAGGTTAAGTTGCTAAGAATTCTTTGGCTTTGCATGGCAGCGAATTGTTCACTTTGTAGTCTATTTGTTTTGTGGTTTGGTTGACACAGGTTAACTCACTCTCTTTAGGATTCCTCTGTGATTTGTTAGTTTAGTGAGTACTTATTTGTTTTTCTATCAAAATGATGTGATTGTAATATACCTTCACACTGAAGGGCTGCCAGATGTTCATCCTTTATTTTTATTTTTAATTCTTTCTTCCTTTCTAGCTCCTCCAGTTCCTCTGGTGTTAGAATCACAGGAGGGACTTCTGGTGATGGAGCTACAGAAGAAGCAAAATGTTTTGAGTAAATTTCAGATTTTCTTAATATATATATATATATATATCTACATGTGTTATGTGCATATATAGTTATCAAACAATTAAATTCTACAAATATTTATTAAGCACTTCCATGTGGCCTGGAATCAGAAAGGCTCACCTTTATGAGTTCAAATCCCATCTTAGATACTTATTAGCTGTATAATCTTTGTAAGTCCCTTAATCCTTTTTGCCTCCGTTCCTTATCAGTAAAAACGAGCTGGAAAAGGCAATGACAAACTACTCTAGTACCTTTGCCCAGAAAATCCCAAATTGGGTCACAGAGAGTTGAATATGATTGAAAAAATGACTGAACAAAAGCCACACATGGTAAGTGCTTAGGGATACGAAGACAAAAACAAATCAGTCCTTCCCCTAAAGAAGCTTGTATTCTAATGGTGCTACTGGTGGCAGTTGGAGGATGGACACCAACACACACTGTCCATCCACTGGGGCAGCTAGGTGGTGCAGTGGCTACAGCAGTGGCCTGGGAATCAGGAAGACTCATTTTCATGAGGCTAAATATGGCCTCAAATCTGGATGGGAAAGTGACTTAACCCTTTTTGCCTCAGTTTCTTTATCTGTAAAAATGAGCTGGAGAAGAAAACGGCAAACTACTCCAGTACCTTTGCTAAGAAAACCCCAAATGGAGAAACAGAGTTGGACACGACTGAAACAAGGAAGGGGGGATGCAAATACCTATGAGATAGCTAGGATTTGTAGGATGCTTGAGGGGCTATAAAACAATTGGAAACTTTTATTTCATTGTATCCTCACAATAGCTCTGGGGGAGTATTATCACGTTCATGCTACAGATGAGGAAACTGAGGTACCCAGAGGTTAAGTGACTTGTCCAGGGCCACACAGTATGTAAGTGTCTAAGGCTGGATTTAAAGTCCAGTGCTCTATCTACTACACTACTTGTTGTTCGGTCAGCTATCACACTACTACAATATATTACTACACTTTTTGTTCAGTTGTTTCAGTCACATCTGACTCTTTGTGACTCCATTTGGTGTTTTCTTGGCAAAGATACTGGAGTGGTTTGTTATTTCCTTCTCCAGCTCATTTTACAGATGAGGAAACTGAGGCAAAAGGGGTTAAGTGACTTGCCTAGAGTCACACAGCTTCTTATTGTCTGAGGCCAGATTTGAACTTCAGAAGATGAGTCTTCCTGACTCCAGGTCTGGCACTCTGTGCAATATGGTGCCACCTAGCTGCCCCACTGCTTACTTAGCTGTCTCTAATCAGGAATCAAGAAAGACTTCACTCACTTCACTCACAAAGAAAGAGGAATTGGGGCCCGAGTAAATCCTTGTTGGAAGACAAGGCTTTTGAGGAGGACAGATAAGAATAGAGTTTACAGAGAAGAACCTTAGTGAATGCACACATGTAGGAGATGACAAGTTGAGTTTGTATAAGAGCTGCTAATCCATTCTGACTGGATGGTAGAATTCAGGGAAGGAGAGAGTATGAAATGAGACTGGGAAGGTAGATAGGAGCCAGAATGCAAAGGTCCTTCAATGTAAAATTTGAAGGAAAGCAGTTAAGTTATTAGATAATCTTATTGATTCTGTCGACCACAGGTAATAACCATCTCCTTATGCCTTGAACTTTGTTCGCCTGCTTCTGGTTTCCATTTTCCAAGAATTAGCTCAAAGCGAATCTTGATTTTCTGCTAAAGGAATTAACTTCTTTCTCTACACCTGGCTGTCCACTCCTCTGGAGAAAAGGAGCATGTATCCTGCTTGCCCTGAGCTCCTGACCTCTTCCATTAATTGTTCTTGCTGCAAGGCCAGTAAGCGAGGATGTTGCCTTGATTGAATATCTCTAAATATTCTGATGAGTTAAGGAGCTTTATTTTTCCATTTCAAGGGAACTTCCCCATTGTGAGAACCCCCTAGAAGAGATTCAGCTGCACAACATTTTTGTTTTTTACATAGTCTCTAAAGGGTATAAAAGTTCTGCCCCAAAGGACCTTGGATCACTCTAGGCTTGGCACAGAGATGCTGATGACCACATCTCATTCAGAGATGTACATTGATGGGGCTCCTCTGATTATGGCACAGTGTTTAGGCTATAGATTCAGAGCTTGCTGTGACTACTTCTGGTATGAAGTAGGCTGCTGAATAACACTTATTCTTATGTATCATTTTAATAAACCTGGCTTCATTAAAACCATAACTCTCATGTATGTTATTTATTAAAACCTAGGATTCAAATGTAAGCAGTCTGTTAGTTTGAGATGATATTTTATCCTAAAGGTAATTTGTGAAGATTTCTGAGCAGAGAACTGATATGGTGAAACATACGCTTTAGGAAGATTATTTAGCTAACTGTATCTCTGGAAGATGAATTAGAGCTGAGGAAACAAATTTGGAGGCTTTTGCAATAATCCAAGTGAGAGGTGATAAGGACTTGAATTGGGGGTGGTATCAACAAGAGTTAAGAAAAAAGAAAAAAGATGAGTTCAAATTCAGCCTCAGACACTTTCTAGCTATGTGACCCTGGGCAAGTCACTTACTTTCCTGTTTGCTTCAGTTTCCTCATCTGTAAGATGGGAAAAATAATAGTATCCTGGGTTGTTGTGAGGATCAAATGAGATAAAGTGCTTAAAACAGCACCTGATACATAGTAAGCATTATGTAAATGTTAGCTATCATTGTTGTTATTCTAAAATTGGAAAGGATAGAATTAATATCACTGGGAGGTAATACAAGCTCAAGTTAGGTGAGAAAAATAGTAAGGGAACTTAGCCACTTTAAATGAATTTCTGTCTCTCTCAAGGTCCAGTCAGATTATATGAAGGGCACTTAAAGGGTGATTATGGATGGGATAGTTATAACTGTTGACTTTAATCTTTGGGAAAAATGGAGAACTGGAGGAAAATTTGACATCTTGAATATTATAGAGACTTGTTCAGATGTGACTCATGATAGTATTATGTCTCTGGAAGGAGGGGATATCTTATTAGAAAGAAATAGAATAGGCACTGGATGCAGGAGGAGAGGAAAGAAGAAGATTATGAATCAAGAAGATATAGTTTTAGACGCCGGAGTTTTGTTGTTGTTGTTGTTTGGGATGGGACAGAATCATGATAGAAAACATTTGGATGAAAATCAACAGGCAGAAACAGAAGCTTTGATATCATCAAAATACTACAGATTGCCCAGAGAGAGAAAATGGATGAAGAATTTAATCATGAGCTTGGTGTGTAGATATTATGTAGTAACAATTAGTGATGGGCAATCAGTTCCACAGCTGGAACACACATATACAATCTCTCTCTCTCTCTCTCTCTCTCTCTCTCTCTCTCTCTCTCTCTCTCTCTCTTTCTGTCTGTCTCTGTCTCAGTCCCTCTCTTTCTCTCTTTCCCTCTGTCTCTTTCTCTCTTCCTCATTCTCACTTTCACTCTCCCTTTACCCCCAACTCTCTTTTTCTCTCTCTGCCAATGGACAGGGCTCTGGACCTGGACCTAGGAAGATCTCAGTTGAAATCCAGCCTCATATATTTATTAACTATCTGACCCTTGGCAATTCACGTAACCTCTGTTTGCCTCAGCTTCCTCAATGATAAAATTGGGATGTATTCATAGCACTGACCTCACATGATTGTTATGAGGATTCCAAAGTCAAAGCAGTTAATACTTTGTTTTTTCAACTCGCTCCAGCAATGATTTATTGTAACCTTAAAAGAATGGGTAACTGCTCTTTAGTGGAGCTTCTATTTCCTATCTGATCCTCAAATGAGAGAGAGAGAAATTGACTAAAGGCTTTGATAAATTCAAGTCAGCAGGCACATAGGAACTATATACCCCAGAGTGCTAAAAGAAGGTAATTGCTGACACATGGTCAGCAGTTACTGAAAGGTTATGGAAGATGTTACAGGATGGATAAAGGGTAAATGAGCTTGTTTTCAAAAATAGGGAAGAGGATTCTGTGGAAGATTGTGGGAAGAAGAATAGAAGAGAGAAGGGCTTGAGCTGAGTAATGAGAAGAAGGAAATAGTGTTAAGTGACTTGCAAAAATCTGGACCATTAAAGTAGGACAGAGGTTGAATTTGGGGAGAAGAAATTTGGCAAAATGTGAGATAAACCAAGAATAAAATTGAAAGAGGAAGCTCTCAGTTATTGGCCCAGCTTCTACCTCTTGGTTGTAACAGAAACAAGATGAAGGACAGCTAAGGAGGATATAAAGGAACTTAGAAAGATTGAAGAGGATTAATCCTTCAAGTGGAACTTGAAGTAGACTCAAGAAAGCTAAGGAGAAGCCATATGGTAAAACAATGCAAGGCAGGCAAGTGACAAAAAGTAGGCAGAACAAACAGAACGTTAAGTGAATTGACAATGCAGCTTGCTAGGCAGGGGCAAATTGGTTTAAAAAATTTTTACTTTTTAAAAATTGTAGAAGAAAAAAGTTTTAACCACATGCATAGGGCTGAATTATAAACACCCATAGTGACTTGCATCTGATGTGTAAGCTGAGGGAACTGGAAAAATGCCTCTCTGCACTCTGAATTGTTAGACAGGAATGAAGAGTTTGTGGAGAAAACAGAAGCAAGACTTTAAAAATACACAAAAGAGCTCCTGAGGCAGATGAGACAAGACCTGACCTTTGTCATAAGGATAGTAAATGGTCGTGTTATATGTTGGAGAAAGAGAAAGAAAAGGGCACCCATACAATTAGAACTTAGAAACAGATTGGAGGCTCTTCCTAGAAAGATGAGGGAGCTGAAGGCTCAAGACAGGAGGAAGCTGCTTGTCCTAAGAATAACAGGACAGACACAGGAGCTCTCAGCTGAGAGATTACCCAGTAATGGGCAGAGGAAGAAGGGAAAATGGCCAATTCCCTGCTCAGGGGAACCAAGGCATCTGCCAACAGGATTATAAGAGAGACGTCTTTTGTCTTCCTGAGGACCGAATCTAAGAAATTCCCAAGATTTACCAAAGCAAATGACAGCTGTCTTCTTCTGGTGAATGACAAGGTCACATGTAATGCCTCTAGAAGGAGCCTAAAATACTGCCCACTATTTGGAAGTCTGGGGCATGACACTGAAGTCCATAGAGGCACAGACTGTTTTCCTCACTTGAAAATTTAATGCAAGAGATATTGCAAAAAATTAATTTGAGTAGTGAACAGATGACTAAGGAGGTTCTGCCTGAGAATGAGATTTGGATTTCTGGATCATGGTTTACAGTACAGTGCTGATAGATTACCTTTAAAAGGTAAAGATGGCAAAAAGAATATCTTCTGACCCTGGCTTTTAATCCTTTTGAAATTAAATTTCATAAGGTGTTCTTTCTGTTTTCCCTGGCCGTATTTAACTTTCTTTAGTGAGTTGATTTTGGATGAAAAATATATAGTACTTTCTGACCTTGTTAATTTTGTGACAGAGACTGAACAGTGAGTGGGGTTTTCTGATTATCAGAACAAGAAGCTGAGTGATTTTTGAAGAACATGTGAAAAATGTCCTGTAAGCCTCTAGGACTGCCAGTATTTTGGACCTACTGCTGATGCTGGAGGTAGATGCCACATCTTGAAGCATCACTGGGGAGACGCTGATCCTGGATAGAAGATGGCAAAATCGAATCCTGCAAGTCAGACAGCTGTCATGCTAGCAGATTGTGCTGTCTGGAGGCTGGTTCGGCATTTAGTATTTCATCTAAAATAATTTACTTGAATAAGGGAAAAATAGCTCTTAAAAACAGACAAACAAATAATCAAAAAGGTTGAAGCTGGTAAGAATGTATTTTCCAGAGTTTTTAACAAACCTAATCAAAAGTGCTTTAAATTAGAATGGATGGGAGGAGGAGATGATTGCCTATGTGCATCCTGAAATTAGGTACTATGGAAAGCAGACACAAAGGAAGAATAGCTACTAGAAGACCTGGAAATTTACAGGAGATAAGGAGCCAGTGGTAAAATCCATGGCCATCCAACACAAGGGGGAAATGTGATTTCATAGATACCATCTAGACACCATAGTATGACTCCCATGATAGCTGCAGCTCTGTAGGGGCATACTTTATTCAAAAGAAGCAGAATGGATAAAAGGGGTGTCGTTCTATACTCACATGAGGAAATTCAGGAACCAGAGGGGAAAGCATGGTGGATGGTATTTGAGTAAAGATCAAAGGAGGGGGAAGAGAAATAATTTTGTTATTGTAGTATATTACAAACCACTTTGACAGAAAGAGGAATAGATTGGAAGACAGTTTGGGAGACAGATTGTAAAACCACCATTTGTGGAGGTATGATATGGTAATGATGGGGAACTTAAATCATCCAGACATTTGCTGGAAGCTCTCTGTCAAAAGCATTTCAGTAAGCTGATATGCTTTGGTAAAGATTCCATCCTTAAAAAGAAGCAGAAGCTATAAGAAAAAGTTACATTATGGATCCGATTCTCCTGACAGGGAGGAACTGTTGATGAAATATAAATGGTGGGAATCTTGGGACTAGGTAACCATGATATCCTAGAGTTTGTGATAGGGAAGAAGAAGAAATCAGGGCAAGTTTCACATGCAGTGCAGATTTTGAGAAAGCAAATTTCAAAGAGTTCAAAGGAAAAACAGGGAGAATTCCATGAGTAAAATCGCTTGTTAGAAATCAGCACAATAGGGATAGGAGAAGTTCAAGAATGAAATTCTGAAGATAGAAAAGGAAATAATTCCAATGAGCAAAGAAAATGGGATTTGCCTGAAAAGACCAATGTGGATATACAGAAACTTCATCAAACAACTCAGATTTTTTAAAAGAAATGTATGAAAGATGTAAGCAAGGCTGGGAACAAAGAACTAAATGTAAGAGTATGGAACATTTCTATAAAAATAGTGAGGAATACTAAAACTCAGAACAGGCTGAGGCTGGCAAGAGAAGCTAAGGCCAACCTGTGGAAAAAAGGAGGATCAAAGAAGGAATATGACCTTTTCTGTGTGTGTGTGTATGTACATATATACATGTGTGTACATATGTTCATATGGTGGTCAAAAGAAGTGATAGAAGGGCACTCTCAAGGTCTATCTTAAGAACTTTGGAACTGATTTGGGACATGAGAGACATGGGCACAGGACCGCTCAGCATGGTGTGCCCACATCAGAGAAGGTATAGTGCTATATGAGCAAAGCAGAATTGAAACAGCTCAAAGGAAATGCAGGATGCGCAAATTTAGAGAATCCACCCAAAATGTTCACGTGGACTATTTGTGCCCCACTTGTGATAGAGCATTCCAAACTTGTATTGATCTGATCAACCACACTCGTATACACTGGAACTTGACTCTAACATTGTGATGTCATTTTGGTCCTCTTCGAGAATGAAGAACAACAACCAACCAACTATAAAGGTATGTGTGTGTGTGTGTGTGTGTGTGTGTGTGTGTGTGCATACATGCATGCATATATGTGTATGTATGTGTATCCATATCCATATATATATATGATTTTTTTCTCTGCAAAAGAGAATGATTTTCACATTTGAAGTGACAACAAAACTAACAGGAAGTTAATGCTCAAAAAGAAGCAAGGAGATGGTAAGATAGTATCCTTTTGCTCTAGTTGAATTCAGGTCACCTGACCTAAATGAACTACATTTTTGAATCCTAAAAGAATGGGCATATATGACTGCTGAGCTACTGTCAGTGATAAGGAAAATGTCTCTCATATATTTGCTATAACTTATGAATAAGATGGAAAAGTGAGACAGAAAGTAGTATTGCTTAATGGAGTCAGAACTGTTGGAATTGTTGGACCCGAAGATCAGGTGCTAACAATTCTATGTGAACTTGGATGGAGGGCTCAGTTGGAGTTCCCCAAGTGATCTCTGTTTAACTCTTTCTCATCAAAATCTTCTAGGCATAAGTGGCAAGCTCATAAAATTTTCATATGACAAAAAGCTAGGAGGGATAGCTAAGATGATGGATGACAGAATTAGGATCTAAAATTTTTGTACCCATCTGATGGAATAAAATCTAATAAGATAAATCTTAGTAAGGATAATTGTAATGTCATATGCTTAGATAGTTAAACACTTACTATAGTACAGGCACTGTGCTAAGCCCTGAGAATATAAATACAAGAAAAATAAAGACAGTTCTTGCCCTCAAGGAAATCGAATTCATAAAAGGGAATGTAACATGTAAAAGAATTCTGAAAGTAGAAGTTGGTGTTGGATGGGGTGAGGAGAGAGAGAAAGTTCCATTGGTGGGGGGCCATAGAGGAGGATGAAGTCTTGAGATTTTAGAGGAGAGCATGAAGAAGAATTAAGGAGTGACCATGGCTCGCCTGAACACTTTCATTAAAATGGAGACTCTGGGAAAAATTAGAAGGGTTTCATGGGCAGAATGGTATTCTAGGGTAAGAAGGTTTTTGGGGAATGAAGGAGAAAAAGTAAGGAACAGAAACTGGAAAAGATTGGAGAAGATACAGCTAGATGGCAGTTAGTTGTGAGAAGATTTGGGGGTTTTAATAAACTTCAAGCTCAATGGGTCAGCAATGTGACATGGTAGCCAAAAAATCGAATGCAACCTTAAGATGCACTAAGTGTGGTATCATGTCCAGTGCATGTAGTCAAGTTGTATATTCTACCCTGGACATGTCAACCTGAAGTTTTATTTTTTTTAATTCCGGTCATCACATTTTAGGTTCTACTTTCCAGAGTTGTTGCAAGGAAAGTATAAATTTCAAAACATTAAATAAGTGACTTATTCTATACACCATTTTAGCTATGGATAGCTCTAATGGTAGAGATTACAATGCATGCAGGCCTTTTCACCCCATGCAACTCTCACCCATAGCCTCTCATAAATCCTGACCACCCAATGTACTACAAAAGACTTCCCTTGGGTGATTTAGAGCACATGGGTACCAGTTTGTCACTTGGCTGTCATTTTCATTCCTCATTCTACCTATATGACCAGCACCAAGTTTTCTTGTAAGTGTATGTTTTCTACCAGGAAAAGACTAAAAAGGATGCAACACTAAATACCTTTCTTCTTCTCTGGCTTCTTTTTTGCATGTTTGCCACCTTTACCACCTTGCTGTGGATATTTTTCTTTAGATTCATCTGGCATATTTTCTTTATCATCTTCTAGTTTCTTCAAATGTATTTCAGCACTTACCTAGAAATGACATTATTTTATTGTAACCAGAATTTTTGTGAAATATAATTTGTTTGGGTTTAGTGGTCAGAAGATTCTCTGATTTTCTGTTAAACTGATGGATGAGGAAGGAAGAGAGCAACTATCAGCCTTTGTACCAGAGAGGATACCCTGCTGGGGCAGGGTGATTATGGCCAGTGTTTTTAAGCAGGAGACGCATGTCAACCTTGCTAATATACAGATGAAACTGACTTCTTGCAACAGAATTTTCCAAACTGTAGATTGTCTTTATGTGGAAGCAATAGAAAGTGTACAAGACTCTTTCAGGAAAGATGATAAACAATAGCTCAATTTACTGGTTATTTTCAAGTAAAACTTGCATAAAAATGCATACATTTTTCTCTATCTCTCTCCTGTATCTTTTTCTTTTTTTCACATCACCTTCATTTTCCTAATATTTTTCACATTCAATATTTCTTACAGGAGGCTTACTCCCCCCATTCCCTGCCCCCTCCCCTCCTAATTCTTACGTACTACAAAAAGTGCTGCTCTTCCTAGTGATCCTTTCTATCTTTGGCTTCCTTAGGATATATGACTAAAAGTGACATCTCTGAGTCAAAGAGGGTTGACATTTTTGAGCATAATTTCAAATTTCCTGAATGTCTGGCCTAATTTACAGTTCCATCAATATATTACTATGACCAACTTCCTACAATCTAGCCAAAATTGACTATATCCATCTTTTGTCATCTTTTCCGATTTGCTGGGAGGTGAAACCTCAAAATTGTTCTAATTTACATTTTTATGATCATTTGTGATTTGTAGCATTTTAAATGACTATTAATAGGTTATAGTTGTTCTTTTGAGAACTGTTTGCATAGGATATAATTTGAAAAATTCTGTTCTGGAACATTGTAGCAAAATTATATTGATAATAGCACCAAACCACCTTTTATGTTACTTCCATGTGAAAAATGATTTCAAATTCAATTCTAGAAAAAAAAAAGAGAGATCGGCTTAGATTAAACTCTTCCTTCTCTGAACTCCTGTTATATTTATAGTTAGTGCCACACAGTTTGGCACTTAATTATTCTCTAATCAGTCTTGTCTCTCTCAAAAATTGTAAACTCCCTGAGATCAGAAGCTCTGAAATCAAATGCTTAGGATAGATGCTCAGTAAATACATGCTGATAAATTGATTATCTTATGCAATATTAATTTAGTGTCTGTTCTTAGTAGAGCAAGGAACTGAATGAATTTTCCTTTAGATCAAATCCCTTTTTTATTGGACCCTTTGGGCAACCTAATGAAGCCTATGGGTCCCCTCTTCAGAATAATGATTTTAAATGCATAAAATAAAATACATAGATTTACAAAGAAAACCAATTATATTGAAATACAGTCATATAGATGTATATGCATATATTTTTATGCATACATACACATATACACACATATGTGTATGTATACACATACATATACGTGTATGTGTATACATATATATGAAAATAAATTAAACAAGTTCACAGACTCAAGGTTAAGAACCAGACTTTAGTAACATTTTTGTTATAAATGTGTTTCAATTTCAAAATTGTACTTTACACTTCTTGGTAAACTTGGTATTCCTCCTATAAAATGCAGGCAATCCGTTTTCCAATGTGCTATTGAAAAGCATGACAAGCTAGTAATTTTCCTTAAATCTGCTATTTCTGCTTTGTCAACATCCCTGTGATGTTGACGATGATAATGATTATCATCTTCTTCATTTTCCTGGGCTGTTTGCCTCAAGGTCTCTGGGTCCCTTTCGAAATTAAAGTGCAAAGGCACTATCTTTCATTACCTAGATAATAAGATGGGTAAGGACTTTGTAAAAGGCATTTTGATGTGTGACAGTTAAATCTAATTTGTTTCCCTGAAATCATTTTGTACTGTCTAATTAGAAGAATGTTTTGCTAAAATTAAGACTACATACAAAAATGACTGGCTGAAACTGGTGTAAAGAAAATGACATGTGTTGAGTTGTCATTGGTGTTCTCTTCTGGGTTTGTTTTCATCTTCTCTGTCACCACAGTAGCTTTCTAAGATTAGGGCTTTTCTTTTCACTCATTTTTCAGTCTACTTCATTACTTTTAAAGTTGCTCTGCTCCTGGGATATAGGGGGCACTATCCCAAACCATGTGAGATGGGGGGTGGGGAGGGGGAAGGTGGCAAGGAGGTATAGGGAGATGGGAGGAAGGGGGGGAAAGGGGAGGTAACTGGGGACTGGGCAAGGGGAGAAAGGGGAGTGGGAAGATGCAGAAGAGGGAAGTGACAGGGGAATGAGGAGGAAAAAGTGGAAGTGGAAGTGGCAGAGGGAAAGTGAAGGTGGCAGGGGATAGGGGAAAGGAAAGGTTGCAAGGGGCTGGGGGAGGTGGGAGAGGGATGAGGGCAAGGGGGAGGTGGCAGGGGACCAGGGGCAAGGGGAAGGTGGCAGGAGCCTAGGGAAGGGGAAGGTGGCTGGGGCAGGGCAGAAGGGGGACAAAGGGATGGTGGCAGGGGCTAAGGGAAGGGGAAGGTGGCAAGGGGCCTAGGGAAGGGGAAGGTGCCTGGGGCAGGGCAGGAGGGGGACAAAAGGATGGTGGCAGGGGCTGGGGGAAAGGGAAGGTGGCAAGGAACTGGAGAAGGGGGAGGTGGCTGGGGCAGGGCAAGTGGGGAGTAAGGGGTAGTGGCAGGGTTCAGGGGAGAAGGGGAAGGTGGCAGGAGCCTAGGGAAAGGGAAGGTGGCTGGGGCAGGGCAGGAGGGGGAGAAAAGGGAGGTGGCAGGGGACAGGGGAGAAGGGGAAGGTGGTTGGAGGAAGGGGGAGGATGTAGAGGATGTAGGGTAGAGATTGCAATGGCAAGAGTGGGATGTGGCAGGGGGGTGGGGGGGAAGGTTGCTTGGGGTGGGGGAAGAAAAGGGGAGGTGGCAGGGTGCTGGGGGAAGAGGGAGATGTCAGGGGCTAGGGAGAAAGGGGAGGTGGCAGGGGAAGGGGGTGATGGCAGGGGCCTGGGGGAAGAAGAAGATGGTGGGGAAGGAGGCAGGGTGGCTGGAGTAGGCAGAGAGCGGGTATGGTCACTAGACACCTGCACTGTGCTCCTTTTTTTCACCCAAATGAGACAGACCTTTCCTGCAGTCCTTTTAAGTTATCTTGGCCTGGAAAATTGTTTCACCCCGTCCTTTTTTGGGTTCTGTTGCTCCAGAATTCATTTTGAGGCATGATTTAGCTGTTTCCAGGGAAATTGGGGAGAGAGTCAGGCAACTTCCTGCCTTCTCTCTGCCATCTTGGTTCCACCTCCCCAAGTGTTGAATTGTCAAGACTTGAACAGCACTGATTCTAAAAGGTCCTGTTTTCCCTGTGGCAATCAACTACATTAAGTTAATCTCTTTTGGAGCAGGAATCCTCTCTTTTAAATACCTCTAGTGGTCAATACGTTTACTGGCCCCCCCTTTAAGATCAAATCCCACAAGTCTTATAGCTAGTACACAAACCCAGGTCTTCTGAGCAAAAACCCACTGTTTTCTCCACCTACAGTGTATGATGATCTGGTCATTGCACACTCCCTTCTGTCATCCCTAACATGATTCTAATGGCAATTATGATGAAGATAGTAATGACCAAAAAAAAAAACACACGAGAAATTTTTTATAATCACTTTAGATAAACAGTTTTCAACCTATGGTAGTTTCACATATTTTCCCCCTCAGAGAAATTCAATATGACTAGAATTCAAGACATGTCCTTATGATTTATTTGACTCTCTGAGAAATAATTCATGAAATTAGCCAAGGGCCTCTTCATTACAGGGTGTATAACAAGGAGGAATGATAAAGGGAAGGGAAGGGCCTTCTCTAGGACCCTGCCACCTTCCCCTCCCCTCCTACCCCCTGCCACCTCCCCTTTCTCCCCAGCCACCTCACTCTTTGCTCTTTGCTGTCCTTATCCCTAGCGTCATTGAATATTGGTTGGACGCCTCATTGACCCTGGCAGTAGGTTTAATTGTTGGACGTACAATGAGGGTTAAGATATAGTCCTAGACGTTAAGGGATTTACAGTGTATTTGGGGAGGTAGATCATATCCATATAAAGCTAGAAAACACTAAAAAGTAAAAGATGTGAAGGGTCAAGTGAATGTCAGAGTGAATATGTGACAAGGATGCCCACAGGAGGAAGAAGTCAGAGAGGCCTGGGGTTGTTGGAACAGATTTTTGGAAGAAACAGAGCTTGGGCTGTGTCTGAAGGGAGGATTTAGATGAGCTGAGAGGAGGAGGAGGCCAACTGATTCCAAGAAGGGAGAGGCAGAAGGGCAAAGAAGGTGATGCCCTTGACAAGTTTGGGGAGCAATACACTATTTCTTTGTTTGGCAAGAGCTGAAGATTTGGGTATGGGAGCAGTAGGGGCTAAAGATGAATAGATTAAAGGCCAAATTGCTGAAGACCTTGAATCTTCAAGGGGAGGGTGGTGGTGGTGAGGTGGAGTCAAGTCTGTGTCATTGGATAGTAATGGATATGAGGCCTCAAAATCATGAAGATCTGGGCTCAAAACCTGTCTCAGGCACTTATAAGTTGTGTAAGCCTGGATAAATGATTTAATCTTTCTCCAGCTCAGTCTTATCTGTGAAATGGAAATAACAGCATCTATTAGACAAGGTTGTTTTGAGGTTAAATAATAAAATAATGAAGTGCTTTCTTCTCTCTCTCCCTCCCTCCACACACACATATATGAAAAAATATAGACTATAGATAAACACACATACATCCACACAATATATGTGCATATTTATACTCACACACATATACATATATGTATGCATATACACACACAGATATTAACTGTTGTTATTATTCTGGCAGCAGTATGCAGGAAGGATTAGAAAAGGGAAAGATTGAGGGTAGGAGACCAGTTAAGAGGCTGTCTTCTCCAGGAGTGAGGTGATGAAGGCCTGAAGGGGAAGGCATTGATGGCCAGGTTAAGAGGTTTGGACTTTATCTGGTAGGCAAAAAGGAGCTATTGAAGATCTCTCTTATTTTCCTCCTACCTACAGAACAGTGCAAAGAGCTCCCCGGGGTTCTTTTCTAGGAAGAACTTCAGCTGAGGAGAAATGCCATCTAGTGTTTCTTAATTCAGGGTATCAGACTCCCACCTATGCCTTCCCCCACCCCATATTTCCTCCTCCCTCCTTGCTTTCCCTGTTTTACTCTTGGAAAGTTAGTTGTCTGAGGGCAAAGAGCCTTGAGAAACCTTCTCTACTTTGAACATATGCTCTAAGTGATTATCAAGAAAAGCAAAGTCCACAGAACTTACCATATGGTTTACTGCTGAATTCGCACTCTGCCACACACTTATGACCGTCTTCTCATCTGCTTCATATTTGAGTTCGACGGCCTCCATGCAGTAATCAGCCCTGCCTCTTTTCAGAGATACTTTACTTTTGGGCTTGTTTATTATTCCATCAGGAGAGGGAACTCTCCGGGGAACTACAGGGATTCTTAGTCAATAGAAAAGAAGATTTCTTAGCTTTGATTCTAAACTTCCATTTTCATGACTAGATGTTTTTGTGACTTTAGCTACCATACTTAATTTTTTTTTCTTTTTGGAGTCTGAGTTTCCCTATTTCACTCAGACTGAAAGTACAGATGCTACTCACAGGCTGACTCCAATATTGATCAGTTTTGACATGCTCCATTTTTCTTACTTGGGCTGGTTCACCCCTCCTTAGGTCGCCTGCTGGTCCTCCACTCTGAGGGTTTGCCGTATTGGAACCTAGACTAAGTGTGGACACTAATTGATTGGCTTTATCCCTGATTTGGCTCAGAATGCCTAAACTCAGGAGATGCTCCAATCCAAAATTTCTTCAGTGGCCTTTCGCATATGTTTTAACCTCAATTTAAAAAAAAATCTTGGGAGAAGAATTCCTGAAGTGGAAAGATGTTCACAAAAGCCCAGAGATACATTTTCTAGAACAATCCTGTCAATGCCAGTAAACAAAATTACCCCAATTAAAACTTCAAAGAAGTAATAGAAGCTTTTTATCAAGGAATGGCTTCTGTGAGGAAAAACTTCATGCATTTTGGAAATTTTATCAGTGTAGACAGACATTCTCCCATTAGAAGCCCATTAGACTTGTTTAGAAGCAGGGTCAATGTATCCCTTAATGTACTTGGGACATTTTATCAGGCTGTGAGAAGAGGAAACCATGAAGCTAAGAGAGAGAGAGACTTTGGATATGGAAGGCAATGTACAAAGGAAAGAACTGGGTATAAATCCACCCATGAAAAGAAAGCAAATTAAGAAAAGTAAAGTGTAAGTTTTGGATAATGTTCAATCTATCCATTCTGGTTACAATCTAGAGGGTTAATTCAGTCAAGGCCAAAGATGTCAAGTCAACTGTTGACTATTTGTTCAATTCAATATATAATTATTGAGTAATTTCAGTGGTGATGGAGGTGAGTGGTAATGCTAGTAAATTAAAATTAATTGAAATGATATAAAACAAAACCAATAATTTGGCTTTCAAAGATGTTTTTATACTTATATTTGTCTAATGGAAAAGACTGCTGGACCTGGTTTCAAGACTGGTTCTGCTTCTAACTAGTTATGAGGCCATATGCAAATGACTTTGCCTCTTTGGGTCTCAGTTCCCTCAACTATAAAATAAGATGATCAGGGAAAATGATATTTAAATTCCTTTATAACCCTGAAACTTTGTGATTATGAATATAGAGTGTGATAGAAGTTGATACAGAATAAATGTCTTTTCATCCCTTCTTTCATATAGGTCTCTTTGTGATTTTGAGAAGTAATAACACATGAAACCAAATCAGGAAGCCATCACATAAAGGTCTGACTAAAGAGAAGGTGGGAGAACTCTTTAGTATTCTCATTCTGCCTGACTCTCTAGTCAGAAATGATCATGTGTTGTGTCTTTTTTTTTAACATATACTGAAAAATGGGTGTCTCAAAGCTGGCGTCTGGATGAGTTTGGTGGCTCACATTTTCCTTAAAAGGGAAATAACAATTTGGGTTTCTATAATTATTCAGAGATGAAGGTGAACTAAAAAGTATCTCTACTTCTTAGAAAAATCTAAATGAGTCTATGCCTTCTACACAGGCCTTCTCACTCTTCTTTGCTCCATCTCCCACCTGCCTGCTTTGCCCTGCCCATCGCCCATGCCTGGACCGCTCTGCCTCCTGGCTTTTCCTTCGAGCTGCAGCTTACGCCTCACCTTCTGCAAAAGGCCTCCTCTGGTCCCTGGTGTTGCTAGTGCCTTCCCTCAGAGATGACCTTCCATTTGTACGGTATATACTGTATATACCGTATATGGTACATGATTGCAAGTTGTCTCCCCCCATTAGAATGTAAGCTACTTGAAGGCAGTAACTGCTTTTGCTTTTCTTTGTATCCTAAGCACCCAGAACAGTGCCTGACACATATTGCCTCTATGGCTATGTAAGCTCAGCAATGATTACTTTTGTTGTAGCATTACATCCCCTTCTTCCTCTTCTTCCTCTAGTTGAGGAACTCTGAAAAAAGAGACATGAGGCAGGACATTTTGGGTTTCTTCTTCTTCTCCTCTAAATCATGGGAATTATATTATATATAATTTTGAGGCTAGCCTTTGACTGATTTAAAATTGATACCCAATGTTAATATATTACTTTTAAACATAATTTGATTCCTTCCTTTTCTCTCACTTAATTTCCAGAGTTTAATATTTTCTCCTGATCAATTTAATGGTTTTCACATTTCAATCTGTTATTTATAAATAATGACCAACAGAATACACATGTATAATATAGTTAACATTTTTATAATAACACTAAAATGATATTTTATATAATAAAACTAATATAATTCTATTGTATTTATATGGCAATTTAATGACTTTTGAAGAATTTCACATAAATTATCTCATTTGATCCTCCCAACCCTGTGAAATAAATGATTTTATTCTCCCCACTTTACCAATAGGGAAACTGAGGCCAAGATATGTTAAGTGATTTGCCCCTTGACCACTTGGTTTAGTAGCATTTGAGGCAGGATTTGAATCTAGATTTTCCTGACTGCTGAGTTCTGTGTTCTATATACTTGTTGCCTCTTGAAGTTTCCTTTATAATCATTTTAGTTTTTTCTCAGTGTTTTGGGGGTCTTTCATGTCTTTCTTTGGGGGGAAGTGAAGGAGGATGGTCTATAAAAGTCAAATATTTACAAGCTGTTTTGTATTTTTTTTTAGTTTGAATATTGTTCCCTCTTCACATATAACATTTGCTTACTACAGCTAGTGAGGCTGTTAGAGGCCTAATAGAACCCATCCAAAAGCCTCTAACCGGATCCATTAACCTGTTCAGATGAAATGCATAGACAACACACTTAGTCTTTCTAATCCTGTTTCCTTACCTATAAGGTTGGGATAATAATGCCTACTGTTTTCACTAAAATGTAGAGCTCATAAAGATAGTAATTTATAAAAGGTCTGGAATTTCAAATAAAGGGTATCTCAATGTAATGTAAAAATACCCAGTTTAAAAAGCTCTATTAAAACACCATAATCTTACTTGGCATAGCTGTCAGGCACACCATCGTCTTCAAGATTTACTAGCGGGACTTGAGTGCTTCCACGTCTAGAAACTTCCATGGGGATTTTGCCTTCCATTCCCCTATAGTAATCTTGAAGAAGTCTCTTTGTGTCTTGGAAACGATTAATTTCCACCTTTGAAAGCAAACATGAAGGTTAACATATTAAGAAATAATGAGACAGCTACATTCTTCTTTTTCCCATAACCATATAAATTGTGACAAGTATTTTCTAGAAGTCAGGAAATAACGTGTATCTAACTTACAGGGTCTAAAGTAATCAACCAATGTCACAACATCTGGCCCTGATGTGACATATTTCCTTATTTAAAAAAAAAAAAACATTTCTGCTAAGTTTCTGAAATTGAATAAAAAGAGCAGTATCTGCACTATGTGGAGTGGACTATATAATTTCTAACATTTTGGGGTCTCCCTAGGTCCCTCAATCAAGTATTCAGTTAATATTTATTGAATACTGTACCAGGCATTGATTCACACATCTCTAAATCTTGTTCATGAGAACCCAGTATGTGGGGCCACTGGCAAGGCAGCCTAATTTATGAGCAAACCTTCATGAAGCAGCACCTCCCCATTCACAGCAGATAGTTGAAGAGCAGTTTAAGTTGAAGAAAGATGGAATGTTGGTTATTGTCTCCATGAATAATCAGCACCAGTACTGGCTACAGACCATATCTGGGTTGGAAGTGTTGGGCAGGACTGTGACGACATCTGTGGGTGACTTGTGGTTTATCTTCTCTGTCTATGGTGATGAGTATACAGTGTTTTCCATCATATAAATTCCTATATGAAATGTCAGTGATGTTGGTGACTTCATTGATTTAAGGCAAACCGATCTCCCATGTTCCTTAAGGAAGACAACTCATTCTTTCTATATGTTCTGGTCTTTGGTGTCTGGTCCTGTATTAGCACAGTCACTGGCCAATCAGATATCCACTATGAGTCTTGGCTCATAGACTCATGTTGGAGTCAGAAATCTCATTGATTGTACTGAGAAGAAATTCAAGTAGAATGGGGAAATAGATCCAGAATGTATTTCAGGGGATCTAATGAAGTATGTCTATATCTAATCTAGATTTATAGCTATATTGTCTATTGCCCCCTCTTCTCTCTCTCTGTCTCTCTCTGTCTCTCTTTCTCTGTGTCTCTGTCTGTCTGTCTGTCCCTCTTTCTCTCTGTCTGTCTATCCTTCTTTCCTTCTCTCCCTCCCTCCTCTCTATATAGATCTAAAGATGGATAAGTAGATAGCTGGATAGAGTGATTTGATAGATATGTAAGTCGATAAACATACTTTGGTAGCACCCTCAAGGAGCATACATTCTTGTTGGAAAGATAGGACATATACAGAAAAAAGATAACTAAAAGTTTGTCATTCCACATGCTCCCCTTGTGGTATGATAGGGAGAATAATACCTTCACCACTGGCACCACTCATGCTGTAGATTACTCAGAAAGAGACATTGGCATATTTGTCTCAAGAGCTACAGAGAAGTTGATGGTGTGGAGTAGAATCACTACACAATCAGTTACAAGTTTAGCTGCTGACTTGTCCCTAGGCTGCCTGAGTCTTAATGCAGTATAGAAAAGCAAGGGTACATGGGTGACACCATAACTCCAATGTGAAGGGAGGCAGAATCCCTTTGACTACTAGGTCTATCTCCAATTTATCTCCATACCAGTCTTCAAACTACAAATCATGGTGGATAATATTTCAAATATTTGCTTTTCTCTATATACACACTATGTAGGATTTGTTCTAATTCCTTAGGGAATTTTAGAGCTAAAAGGATCCATCATTTTATAGGTAAAGAAATGGAAACAACACGGGGTAAGATCTCTTGACTCCCTGTCCAAAGATCTTTCCAATGAATCACACTTCCTTGGTGCTTAATTCAAGTCTAAGAAAATTGAAGCTACCAGCCCTATTGAAATTATCTTCAGGAAAACACAATCCATGATACTATGCCAATAAAATTCTACAAATTATAGTCAGCTACCAAGAACCAGTATGTGTTGTTACAAATAATGATGAGTTTTCTAAAGAACAAAGACGATCACTTCTTTTTTTTTCTTTGTGGAGAAGGGAGGATGGGGTAATTAGGGTTAAGTGACTAGCCCAAGGTCTCTGAAACTGGATTTGAACTCAGGTCCTCCTGATTCCAGGGCTAGTACTCTATTCACTGTGCCACCTGGCCGCTCCAGCAATCACTTCTTCATTGAAACTTAGTTGAAGTGTACCAAAGGACGTCTAAATATCTACACTCATACTAAAAAAAGCACATTTTCAGAATGATTAAATCTGTAGTCTAATTCATGGTGAAAAAAGAGGTTATGAAAATTCTATTAAAGCGTTTTGTGACATGCAAAAGATCATGTTATGATTTGTGGAAGACAAAAAAAAGTTTCAGCTTAGACCCCACATAATCAGAGCTTTTGTAGCAATGTAACAGAAATCAAGGAAGAAATTTAGTTTCTTTGAGCTTGTAGGTTCATAGACACATAGATTAAGTGTTGGAAGAGACTCCAGTGGTTATTTAGTTTAATTCCCTCATTTTGCAGACAGGGAAACTGAGGAGGTTAAGTGATTCATTCAAAGTCATGAAGATAGTAATAATTATTAGAGGCAGGATAATGTGGATTCAAATTAAAGCAACTATTCACATGCTTATTTTAATAATTAGAAGACATTTTAGGTTGCTTCTTTGGATTTAAAATCATAAACATATAAACCTCACTTCTTATACTTGAAAATAACATTTGTAAAATGATTGGCAAAAATAAGATTGAGTATTTTTCTATTTCCTTTCAGAGAAAGTTCAGTAGAGGTTTTTTTTTCAAATTTTCCTATGCCTACTAATCTCAAAGTTTAGCAACAAACATTTGCACCTGTCATGCTTTGATTTATTAAACCAACAGAAATTGAGTCTCCAACTGACAAAACTGTACCCTCCTGGGAACATACAAAAAACCACATTCACAATAAGCCAGATGAAAATCGCTTTCTGTAAAAAGTGTCTGGGATGAATTAGTTATTGACAAGTAACCAAGAATAATATTTTTCAGGATAGAAGAAATCATTTGGCAGTTACAAAATCTTCAGAACATTCTAAATGATGTTATGCTGTTTAGGGCAGTTATTCTAGAAATTGGGAAAATTTTTCCATTAAACTTTTTATTATTTATTTATTTTAGATTGAGTTTGATAATGGCCCAAATAGTGAAATCTTTTTATAATATTGGTGTTGGGTGATAAATCTACTTCCTACCTTAGAGGGGTAACCTTGTTATATTGTTTTTCCCTTATTACAAGTGAAATAATATTGTTACATCAAGTTTTTTTCTCCTTGTCACTGTAGTTATATTTCAGGAATGTAGTATCACTTGTATCTCAATCTGTATTATAATAAAAGTCTTAGAAATCCAACCCAGGGATGGGGAACCTGCTGCCTCAAGGCCACATGTAGCCTTCTAGGTCCTTGGGTACCACCTTTTGACAGAATCCAAGTTTTACAGAACAAATACTTTTATTAAGGGGCTTTGTTCTGTGAAGTTTGGATTCAATCAGAGGGCCACACTTGAGGACCTAGAGGGCCACATGTGTTTCAAGGCTGAAGGTTCCCCATCCCTGGTCCGACCTTTCACCCAATGTAGGAATTCTTTCTATCACATCCCTTACAAATATTTATCCAATTTCTACCTGGACAATTTCATTGTCAGAAAGCTCACTACCTGGATAGCATTTTGCTATTTTGTTGAAGAGGGCTGTTAGAAAGTTCTTATTTGAGCTAAAACCTGCCTTCTCAGACAAAATAATAATGGCTAATATGGACTTGATGTCTAAAATGAATAAGGAGAGAGTCAAGAGAGTATTAAGCTGTCCTGATGAGTTCGAGTCAATAGGCCCAGAAGAACTATTTCTTGGGGGGTACTGAAAGAACTAAATAAATTAATTCAGATAATGGCAGTTATTATCTATCCATCCCAAAATCACTCTCTGTCTTTTCTTAATGAGCTTAGTTCCTGGTAGAGTCTGTCTGTGCTTAAATTCCTGCTCTCATATTAGGGGGCTTGACTGTACATGCTGATGTTTCCTCTTTACTCAATTCCTTTGACCTCCACTCCCACTCAGCTCCAAAAATGTCTTACTGTCATGATCAAGAAATCAGAAATTCCTTTATCTAATGATAATAATTAACATTCCTCCTATGCTTTATGCCTTCTAAATCTCTTATATTTGTTGTTTTGATTGTGAACTCTTTGAGAGAAGAGATTATCATCCTATTGTTTGTATCTCCAATACTTAGCATAGGACTTTTACCTACCTTAATAAAGGCCTTTGCATCCATACAAGCATGCATCCATGCATCCATCCATCCATGCAACCAACCATCCATCTATTCCTTCCTTCCCCCTGATCATTATTTCCAATAATGGTGGCCTGGGAAATACTGAAGACTACATGTAGTTATGACTCCATCCCATTCTGTCTTCCCTAGTGAGTCTAGAAGACTATTACTAGTTTATTCCACTCCCCACTTCTCTCTAATCTTCTATCTCTTCCTTTCTACTTGTTACTTTCTTGCTGACTAAAAAGTCTCTCAAATCCTGGAGAATATAAGTGCCTTGCAGGAAAGAACAGTTTCCCTTATTTTTCAGTACTTAGCATAGTTCCTGAAACAGGGCCAGCATTTAACAGATGTTTGTTGGTTGAAGGATTGACTAACTGATTGTTCTTTGGGGTCTGTGCTTATCCTTGTGCTATTCGACATTTTAAAAAAATCAGTGACTTGGATTAAGTCAATAGAAATATTATAGAAATTGTTAATAGAAATATTGAAACATTAAGAATATTATTAATTAATATCCATTAATAATAATTAATAGCTATTAATAGAACCACTGGAAAAATAGAGTCATAGAAACCATAGGTAATCCTAGGAAGGTGATAGCATGCTCAGTCCTGATCAGACTGCACCTTGAATATTATGTTCCATTTTTAGTTCCACATTTTAGGAAGGATACTAATGAGCTGAAGAATATGCAGTGTTGGGAAAATGACAAAGAAAGGGCTTAGGGACGATGTCCTTGAATGAAGATTGGTTGAAAGAAATCAAGTGATCAATAGGCATGTATTAAGTACATGAAATTTGCCATATACTATATTATGCCCTGGGCATACACATAAGAAAAAGAAATAGTTTCTATAGAGGAGACACCATGTATATAAATAAGTATAATGGGACTTTGTGCATTCCCATATCACTTCCACCCTGTGGAAGACTCCAAAGACTTGCTTCTGGAAGAAGACATGTGGGTGGGAGCAGGTTCTTTCCAGTGCCTGACTAGCAGGAAGTCTGTGTCTATAAATCTGCCTGGCAAAGGCAGAGTGGCTCTCTCTTTCTTGTTGCATGCAGGGCTTAAGGTCTTGTCCACACACAGCACTGGCACCAGGCCCCAAGCTGGGTAAGGGGAAGACCACATTCTTTTCCCAGGCTCTATGGCCCCAGAAATAGTTTTGGGGTTTTAGTCTGTTTCATTTGTCCTTTTTGGTTTTAGGTGCAAGATATTGCAATCCCCAGTCCCAGGAACTTAAGCCATGGCAACCATGGATCCAGAATTCCAGACAGTGTTACTATCAGCCCAAAAGGGAGGGAGTATTTATATGTTTGTTCTTGTGATAAGTAAATATAGCTTTGTAAAAATCTAATCTGACCATTAAGTGGTTGAAGGGTACTGGGGACCCATTAAAATAGAGAGAACACAATCAATGGTGGCTTGGGTCAATGGCAGGGACTAGTCACCTTCAACTCCCTTGGGAGTACCAAAAGACTTTTGAAGACAAGGATGTCTACCATGCTTCATCTTCATGGAAGCTATGTTCACACCACTGGTATACTCTATCACACTGGACCTTAGTGTATGTTTAGGTTAGGGTTGTGACTTGAAAGGCTGGTGCATAGAAGAGTATCATGAAACAGTCTTAGAGACCCATTTTGCTGTCTCTCCCCAGGTGTCTAAGCAATGTAAGGCTCTAAGTAGTTATTTGGGAACATATTTGGAATTTTTATCTTGTTAGTGTTAATCATAATCATTAAATAAAGCTTACTATCTTGGTCCATTGGAGTGAATGTTAAAGAGAAACAGTACTAGCAGTATTAGTTCTTAGAAGACTAGATTGGGAGCTCCTTGAGCGCAGGCACTGTCTATTGTGTCTTTTTGTATCCCTCATATTTAGCTCAGTGCCTTGCACATAGTAGATGCTTAATAAATACTGATTGATAAAATTAGCTATTTTATAAGGACAATAATGGCAGAAAGAGGAATGGCATATAACTATGTTGTAATGACCTGACCAGTCATACCTGCATCAAAGAAAAAAAATGGTTCATGAGTATTCCAAGATGATCTTGTAGCCAGGATTCCTCAATTATATCAGCACGTTCTTGTTCTGCCTCTTCCTTTCGAGTTTCACATATATCCCATAAGCGATCTCTTAAATCCTAAATAGAAAAATAAAGGATTTCATTTTTTAGATGTACAACCTAAATTATCCCAATGCAAATAAGAAATTTTGAAAAAGGACCAGGGTGGGGCAGCTAAGTGGCTCAGTGAATAGAGCATCAACCCTTAAGTCATGGAGGACCTGGGTTGAAATCCTGCATCAGACATTTACTAGCTGTGTGACTCTGGGCAAGTCACTTAACCTTGATTGCCACAAAAAAGGAAAAGAAAAATAGCTGGCCCATAGAGTAAAAGGGGGTGGTGTGTAAAAGTAACTTTTTTAAGGCTGAAAAAAAGTAGACGGGGGCCAGGTTGTAAAGATTAGTAAATGCCAAACATAGGAACCTGATGTATTATCTCAGAAGTGACAGGGATCCACTAGACTTTGTTCAGAAAGGGAATGACATGGTCAGACCTGCACTTTGGGAAAAAACACATAGATAGCTGTGTAGGATGGAATAAAGCAAGGAGAGAACTAGGGCAAAGGCACAATTTAGGAGGCTATTTTAATAGTCCAGGCAAGAGGTGATAAGAACCTAGGTTAAAGTGAGGGCTGTTTGAACAGAATGAAGTGTAGGCAGAAAAGACAAAATGTGATTGGTATGTCACTTAGGATGAGGAGTCAAGTTTGAAAAAAAGATTTCAAAACCATGTAATCAGAAGGGTCATCACCTACTCAACACAAATAGGTAAGTTTAGAGAAAAGAAGGATTTAGGGGGAAAGTGAATTAACTACATGTTGAATTTGAGATGCCTATGGGACAATTTGCTTTGAGACAGACAGTTGGTAAGAGTATTCAAAAGAGATTAAACTGGTGCATATAGATCTGGAAGTCATCTATGTAGAGGTGACAGCTGAACCCATGGAGAGCTGGGGTTTGGGGGCTCACTGCATAATTTTGGGATAACCATTTAATTTCTTGGTGATTCAATTTTCTCACTTGAAAAATAGGAGCAGAATCAACTGTTCCACAGGATACTAATCATGCATGCTTATCAGAATCGAATGAGAACTGGTGAGTTCTCTTAAAAATTATCAAGCACCATACAAATATAAGATATTATAGGACCAAGGTTATTGAAGTTTTTCCATAATCTTTAGTAGTAAGTTATAAGGTGACATGTTACATAGATTTTTATATGGGCAGAAATGGAAATGGATTCTTCTCTGTCATTAATGGTCAGGCAAAAACAAAGAATTGTTCTCCTTCAAAACTTTCTTCCATGTGATAGTTCTTCAAAAACTTGAAGACAGCTACTGTCATCACACTAAGCATTATCTTATCTAGGCAAAATATCCCCAGTTCCTTCAGTCAAGTCCATCAGTGTCCCAAGGAGGGAGGGAATAAGAGAAGAAAGGAAGAAGGGAAAGAGGAAGGAAGGAAATAAGCATTTAGTAAGCTATGGTACTATGTACCAGATGTTGTATTAAACCCTTTCCTATCTCAATTAGAAGCAGACTGCATTCTCTATACACTGACCAGCTGCCAGTCTGCCATGATGAATATTGACTTACGTTGACTCTTTGGTGTAGTTCAGCTTTGGTTTCTTCATCATCCCACAAGTCTTCAGGGAGGTTGTTAAAATCAGACTGCCATTGGGATACAAACTCTTGCTTGTGGTCTGGACGTTGCAGGTACTCCTGGTAATTTAGTCTGTGGTGTATTAGCAGAATTTCAATGGAAAGCAAAATATATTTTATTCCCCTTCCCTCAATAGAATGTGAAATTCTTCATATAATTAACTTTTACTCACCTGATGTCATGTAGATAATAAAGTACGTTGTGTCGCTCATCCCTTATCTGCCTGAGTATTGCTTTGATTGTGTTTATGTATGAATTTTCTATTGTCTCCCAATAAGGCACTAAATATTGAGGTATTTCCTATTAAATAGTAAAACACACAAATCAACATTTAGTGCTCGCAATTCTTCTGTATAACTCATTAAATAAAACCATGTTAACCAAAGAACAACAAAGTGATTTTCAGCCCCAGTGCGCAAGGGTAGTAAGCTGTCATAAGGGCAAATGGCAACTCCATCATATTCTTGTATGCTTTAACAGGAGGTAGTGAGCATTGTTCCTTCCGTATAGATGGCAGGTGGTTAAGAAGGTGGCTGGGACAGGGATAGAAGAAAGCTCTAGGGAACCTCCCATTTTGGTAGCATCTCCTGGGAGAAAAAAAAGCAACAGCCACCTGAAGCATTTCCCTTTGCTGAAATAGCCTCCTAATATTACAACAATATTCCTAAGGTGAAAGTAAGGATAATA
This sequence comes from Gymnobelideus leadbeateri, assembly GCA_011680675.1. NCBI lineage: Eukaryota > Metazoa > Chordata > Mammalia > Diprotodontia > Petauridae > Gymnobelideus > Gymnobelideus leadbeateri. The sequence goes on from WOXC01004067.1 coordinate 787,239, forward strand.
CTATGGAAGGGAGATTTTTCCAGGCAGTCCTAATATTTTATCCTGGATGGTATACCCTAGCATTGCATGCATAAAGGAGAAAAGATCATAATGTATGATACAGTCAAAACTTTCTTTTTTATAATGTTTAATAAGGTAAACTGAATTTCAGTTGCAGGCATATATTTTATTTGATGAAAAAAATGTTGTCCATAGTTGCTTTCTTCATTTACTTATTTACAGAACCACAGAATTTTAGCTGAAGGGACCTTGAGATCTCCTAGTCTACTGTCTCTCCCAAGGAAGTGATCTTTTCTATAACAGAGATCTACTTTCTTCTTCATTCTTCTAATGCTCTTCCTCCTCACTTATGCCTTTTGGACAACCTAGTTTCCCTCAGGCCTTCAGGTTAAGTGCTATCTTCTACAAGATACCTTTCCTGATTCCTCCAATTAATACCATTCCATTACTGGGTAATCATTGTGTATTTACCCTATCTGATCAATGCTCCTCCTCTGTTCTGTTCCCTGCCAACCCCACCTCCCATCCCCAATGCACTGGAATGAAAAAATCTGTGAATGCAATGTTTGTCTCAATTTCAGACTTGTATTCCAAGTGTCTAGCCCTGAACCTGGTGGATAGGAGGGCCCTAAGACATACTTGCCAATTTGAACAGAATTAAGAGAGATCACATTGTTTTTTAAAGGGAGTAGATCAACACATTGCCAGTGTTGACCTACTGTTCCTTATACTGAGCTCTTATAATGTTCTTTTTCATATTGAGTCCCAAACTGCCTGCATTTAATCTTTACCCTTTGGTCCTAATTCATTTTCTGAAGGAAAATAGAACAAATTCAACATGCTTTTCTATGGAATGCCTCTTCAAAAACCAACCAACCAAAATGATTATAATTTATGGAAATAGCATTGAATTAGGAATCAAGAAGTCTAACTTTTAAAGCAGACTCTGCTGCCTATTAGGGTCACTAATTGTGACCCTAATGCATGTTGTACTTGGCAATATTTACAGATGCCATACTACCTTGATTTTTTTCTTCTAGATCAAAGATTATCAACTTGGGGGTCCAAGAACTTTAAGAAATATTTTGGGGCAGCTAAGTGGTATAGTGGATAGAGCACTGGCCCTAGAGTCAGGAAAACTTGAGTTCAAAACTGGCCTCAGATACTTACTAGTTGTGTAACCCTGGGCAAGTCAAAACCCCAATTGCCTTATTTTTTGTTTGCTTTTTTTTGGAGGGGGGAAGGTAGGGCAATTGGGGTTAAGTGACTTGCCCAAGGTTATACAGCTAATAAATGTTAAGTGTCTGAGATCAGATTTGAACTCAAGTCCTCCTGACTCCAGGGCCAGTGCTCTATTCACTGAGCCACCTAGCTGCCCCTGATTGTTTTCATTCTTGGTTTCACTTAGCACAGTGTCAGGCACATAGTAGTATAAACTTAATAAATGCTTGACGACAGATTGATTTACTTATTTATTTTTCCACAAAGATCTAATGAATGATTTTGTCAAATGCATAGCTGAAATCCAAGTATGCTATTTCTATGGTAATAGCCCTAACCTAACATTTTAATAATCATGTCAAAAAAGAAAAAGAAATTACTTTAAGATACTTTATATGATAAAGTTTACCATATGTAAAATATTATTGGAACAATGAGATGAGGAGATGAGATAATGGTGGAAAATAATTTATACATTTAGTTTGCTTCATAGCTCTCTTCATTATGAGTCTTTCATTAGGAAGTATGATTTTACTTTTGTTTGTATCTCAAGTGCTTAACACAGCACACAACAAGCATTTAATGCATTTTGATAATGATTAGCAAGGAAGGCAAGTCAACAGTTTATCGAAGGCTACATTCTTTTTTTTTTTTTTTAGCAGAATTAGATTTCCAGCAGAAATCTGGAGAGTTGGCATTAATAAATGTTTGTTAAATTGGTGTCACCCATCCATTCTACATCTTGAATCTGTGCCAGTTTTACCATTAGTAGAAGGAAAGTATTTTCTGTTTTGACTTGGTTTTGTAGGATGATATATCACTCCTAAGCTCATCAGATGAGTTCATTAATTTACAAATATGTACTGGGCCCCTATATTTGCATAACATTTACTGCAAGCTGCACAAGATTAAAAGTGATATAATCTCCTTGCCCAAAATAAACATATTTTAGTTGGGAAAGCAGAAAATATATCCATAAATGTTGCATATGAAACAGATACAAGGTATATTCCTGACTTTAAGGCCGACCACTACCCATTACAGCATGCTACTTTGCTAGTATAAAAAGAATGCCATGAATTTATTAGATGGTTAGATAATTATGAGTTGGGGTAGTCATAGAACACTTCATTCTTAGTAAAAGTGGCAATTAATCTGAGCATGACTAAATTGTTTTTTCTCATTCAGAGACAGCTAGATAGCATAGTGGATAGAGCACCATGCCTGAAGTTAGGAAGATCTGAGTTCAAATCCAGCCTCAGATGCTAACTAGCTATGTGGCCCTGGACAAGTCATTTAACCTCTGTTTGCCTCCATTTGCTTAACTGTAAAATGGGATAATAATAGCACCTATCTCTCAGGGTTGTTATGGTGAGGACTGAATGAGATAATGTTTGTAAAAAACAAACACCACTTATCACAGTGTCTGACATGTAGAAGGCACCATATAAGTGCTATCTACTTATTACTAATATTATTATTAGCACATAGGTATTAACAGGATTGCAATCATATAAGAATCTGTGAGCACCCGAGAGCTCCTCTGGCCCAACCTTTGTCTGTAAGCAGGTAAACTTCTAAACCATCCAGGCTTGAGGACTGCCCATTTTCATCTTACTTCAGTTACTCAACTTTCAGTCAGCTGGAAAGGCAAAGATTACGCTTAACTTGAAGGATATTATTGTGTGGCCAGGGGAGCGCAGAGAGAAAAGAAGCGTCGTTTTATGGCTATGTGCTCCTCTAGAGATGTGACTCTTTTCCAGGAAAAAAAGCTTCACTGCTTGTGCTTCTGAGGAAAGGGCTGAGCCTCAAAGAACTCATTTGTTCCCCCATGTAAATACTTAACAACAGTTCCCAAGCATGACTCATACAAGTTTCAGTGACTTGGAAAGGAGAAGGTTATGTCCCGATGAGTATAAAGATAATCTCTCAGATGTTCTGATGAGAATTCACTTGGGCCAATGAAAAGATGGGGAGTGAGAGAAAATTATGAAACAAATCTTCCCTTGAATAAGGAAGAAGCTATCCACTATATTTTTTTTTTTTCTGAACTACTGTACCGGAGCAAGTGGTTCATCCACATAGACCCATTCTTCTGACCCTGGTTTGATTGGTGGTGGTCCTGGAGGTGGAGGAGGTGGTGAGTCTTCAGTAGGCGACTTCTTTCCCGGTGATTTCTTGTCTGATCCCTTTCCTTTAGGTGAAATTTAAATTAGATTGGTTCATAGGGAAACTATACACAAGGTTAGAGTTTGAAGCTGAATAAACCTTTGATTGTCACATATTCCAGTGGGTACATTAACTCTCCTAGCTACTTGAGTAGCCTGGCAAATAAATACTACTTCCAAATTATTCATCACCCTTTTTTTTTAAACAACCCACTTGCCCTAATCCCACTAGGTAAAAAGATAGACAATAATTTTGATTTTGTCTTCCTACTTTTGGACATAAATTGTTTTTCACATATGACAAGAGGCATATGACTCTTTTTCAAATCTAGAGAAAAACACTGGTTCCAATATACTGTCATAATAATTTATCAATTTTATCAATTTCCTCTCTTGCATAGGAAGAGAAGGGAAGTGTTAGGACCAGAATTCATGGTGCAGTAGAAAGAACTTGTGGTTTGGAGTCAGAAGGCCTCGGCACCAATCTTGACCTTGCCAGTTTTTACTTGTATTAACTTGGACAAGTTGCTTAATTTCACTGGAACTCAAGTTTTATCATCTATAAAAGACCCTACCAACTTGAAATCTAGGATGCTATGAAATTTGCTTTAGAGACCTCCTGGCAGGATGTGGAGTTTGAGGATGGGAGTGAATATATCTTTTAATTGGGGGGGGTGTGGCATGGTGAGTGCAATGGCAGAACTGAAGAGCCTGTATATTTAAAGATATTTATTAGGTCAAGCCTCCTTAGATTAATAGTGCCCTAGCTATCATGAAGAGCTTTAGAGGGAACCCAAATGTAGGTATGGTGTGAAAATACACAGAGGAATGAGGAAATGGCATAAACCCAGCTTTGCTGGGGCATTATCCTTAGACCCAGGGAAAGAAGACCTTCTTCCCTCTTCCTTATCATTACCATTCTCTCCAAGGATACAAAGCTAGCACTCTCCTGTAGGGCATCAGGAGGAGACATCAGATTCCCTATAGCCTGAAAGAATTTATGTACTTCCCCATGTATGTTAATTCTATTTAGTAGAAAATTAGTGCAAACGGACTTCAGATACCATATTTACAAAATTATCAAAATAACTTGGACCTCTGGGCTCTAATTGCTTTAAGATGAATTATATATTAATTTTTTACCACTTATTATATGTAAGATAACATGAAGATCACATGAAAGACATGTCTTATTCCACATTCCCTGTGAAAATAATATTTGTTGTACTAGGGAGATAAATATGCATTATCTTATGGTGCTGATAGAAGTATGTGGACTTCCAAGGGAAGAGAAATTGCTAATCATTTCTCTTGTGTAGGCTTGGACCTCAAATCACTCTTAATGTATCGGTCTTAAATGAGCGTCAGTTGCTTAATGGAGTTAATATGCAGCAAGAATACCAATCAAATCTTTGTTCAGACAGAAAGAGAAATCATAATTTTTTTGTGTGTCTCATTTGGTTAATTAAAATTGTTAGGGCATTTCCCCTTGTAAGTTGTTATTGTTTCTCTTGGAATTTCTTCTCTGTTCTTTAAGTTGTTATTAATTCATCCTTGAACTATAAACATTTTAGGTAAGGTTTAAAAATTATTTTAGTATATCATGACTGTTGAGTGATGAATTGAACAATTACGAAACAATTATTGAATTCATGTGAATATTTTGGGTATTTTGTGTTTGATTTTTTTCTTAAACTATAACTCAATATTTAGAAGGAAAAATATTGAAAATAAAGAGACCAAAGCAAATTCAGTCTTTCATATATGGAAAGACAATTACCTGAGCCTAGAGACTAAAGGCATTTTGGGAAAGACTTTTTTGCAACTAAAATGTAAATAGTTGGAATGCTTTTTATCCAACAATTTGAATAAAAGACTGCACTTTAAAAAACTATATTTGCACTTTTGTATAAGGTAGAGGCTGCATGATCTTTGGTATAGTTTATCTGTATAGAAGCAGGCATATTTGTGTATAATTATTTTATTCTGTAAGTATATAAACTCTGTCAAAGTCATTTCAAGTATTGGCAAGTAGAAGCAGATATGGAATAGACATAGAATGAAAAGTGTAATGGATATAATTTGTTAGTATGTTATGCAATCTAATACAATAGGGTTTTGGCAAAGTTAAATAATGTGAATGCCATAGAAGGAAAATGCTTGGATATCACTAACTAGGCTAGAACAGGTAAAGATGGAGAGGAAATATGAAAAGGGAAAAAAGGATAGTTTTATAACAAAATTTTATTGCTGCTTGTAGTAAATGAGGGCCTGGTGAAAAATATACTAAGGTATATGAGTAAGCTTCAAGTTTAAGAAACACTAGAGTACAGGATCTGGGGGGTGGTGTGTGGTGAACAATAGCTAGAACACATGTCAAAAGTAATGAAGATGTGCTCATGCAAGTATCTCTTTTTTAATTTTTTGCTTTTTGGAGGGGGTCATTGGGGTTAAGTGACTTGCCCAAGGTCACACAGCTAGTTTTGTGTTAAGTGTTAAATGTCTAAGGCCGGATTTGAATTCAGGTCCTCCTGACTTCGGGGCTGGTGCTCTATTCACTGCACCACCTAGCTGCTCTTCCCCACTCCAGGTATTTCTTCTAAATGATAAATTGTATTAGATGGGAGCATCAACAAATTAAGTAAAATTCTCCTCCACAAAGTTATATTCTTATGCCACCTTGATTCTGGGGTTTTGAAGGTTGTGTCATTACAGCATTATATAGAACACTGAGGAGTTGTAAAAAGGCTTTGAACATGGTCCTGGTCATGGACAGTGTCTGATGACCAGTTTAATCAGGTACCAAGTATCATCATCACCAACAGGATCGCTAATAGGGGAAGAATTCATTAGATGGTGACTCAAGACACACGTAAAATTTCAAAATAGCCATTAGTCCTATGTGGCCGACTTCAGTTTCCACAGAATGGTGACAGAAGGACAAAGGATCAGAAACAAAATTATTTTAATGATTTACAAAGATTGGTACTGTTGGTACTCAAAAGTTGAGATCATTGTTCAATAACCAGTTAATACACTTATAGAGAAGTTGCAACATATCTGTGTTGACTTTCGTAAACATCTACCATCTGTGAGAACAGAATCTAGGAGAAGCAATGAGTGAAAAGGGAAAGCCTTGTGCTGAGTAAGAAGGTGAAAGGAATTATCAAGGTAAGTTAAAGGGAAGTGGCCTTGAGGAGACTGCCAGAGAATGAATTTGAGTAGGATCAGCTTGGGGGGGATATTGAGAAACATTTGAGGAGGAACAATTCTACCTCTAGTTTCTATGAGGGAAGGATGAAGCAGAAGAAGCATTATTAAAGAATTAGGACCCGGAGAGAAGAAATCAAGGTAAAGGAAGATAAGATCACTGGCAAGGTAAGAAGAGAGAAATCAATCAAACTAGTGAAACAAAAAGGGTTTAGTGCTAAGAGGGAAGAAGCAAGACATGGATATAAACACCTCAGGGAGCAAAGGAAAGGAAGTGGGGTGTGACTCTCCAGCTGTTAAGAAGTGATTGACTAGGCATAGTGGTGGCAACACAAGTGATTCCCACTACTAGCGGAAACGAAACTTGGCAGATCATTTGAGTTTCATTGTTTTGGGCTACAATAGGACTAAAGCCAAATTGGGTGTCCACAATGAATCTGGAACAAATATGATTAGTCCCTGGCAGCAGAGCAATACCAGGTTGCATAGGGCTAGGAGCAAACCGGCTTAAGTCATGGAAAAGAGCAGGTTAAATAAAGCTTCTATGCAAGCAGTAATGGGTTCAGCCTGTAAATCACTCCTTAACTTCCAGCCTAGGTAAGAAAGGGAGATCCAGCCTCAAAAAACAAAAAGGAATAAAAATTTATAAAGGTCTTCTTTTAAAAATTATCTCTCTATATAAAATGCATATATATGTCTATATATGCATTTTTCAATTAACATATACATTTTCTTTCCTTTCCACCTATCTCCCCCCTCCTCCCCAATGGAATAAAATAAACAAAAACAACTTGTGACAAAGCAAAACAAATTCTCTCATGGGCCAAAGCCAAAACTGAGTGTCTCCATTAGATACTTGGAGAGGAGGGAGAAGTGACTTGCATTAAATGGTGTGAAGTTTGTATTTTGCCATAGCCAAATTAATGCTTTTTATGTCCCAAGTATAGGCTGGTTTCTCTCTTAGAAGAAAGGAAAGCATGCAAAACAATTTTTCTCCCTACTTAGATAATGCAAGATAATCAAGTGTTCCATTTAAAACAAAAAGCAGAAATGGGGCTTCAGTATAGGAAGAAATAGGTTCTGAAGAAGAGGAAGGGATTCAGCTTCGCAGAAGTTTGGAAAGTAGAGAATGATATGCAGAGTTTGAAGAGAATTCAAAGGAAAACTGTTTTCTTGGATCTCATAACATCGATCAAATTTGACTCTTCCTCAAAGTAGGGAGATGCCTCTTCTTCTGAGAAAGAAGCAGCTCCTTATCCTCCCAGGAATTAGGAACGATAAATTAGAGCCACAGAAGCTGTCAGGTATGAGGTTTTTTAGTAAGGATCAGAGGATAAAGAGAAAAGTAATGGTGGTTGTTAACCCCTTGCATTGATGTAACAATAGAGAGTTCTACTGATTTGTTGACCTAATATGAAAAGAGAAACCTTGTATTTCTTGTCATGTATTCAAGACATAATGGAGAACCTCTCAAGTCTTATCAACACAGATGATTCATTTCTGGGGATTCATATGGGCATAAAGAATATCACCAGAAGAAACAGAAAGCATTGCCAAAGATGTTTTGGGTAAGAGGCTGAAGAAAAGGATGTAGGTTTGTGTTTTCCTTACTTCTGTCCATTGAAAACAAACAATTCTAAGAGCAATTGATTTGGGAAGTTAGCAGTAGATTAAGAATGGGATTTAGATTTCAATCATTCAGTCAAGAAACATTTAATAAGTGTCTATCATGTGCTAGGCTCTGGGCTTAGTGCTGGTGATATAAGATTAGCAGATGGAGAACCAGAAGCAGTTTTGTCATTGGAGTTGATACCCAAGAACAAGAGGAAGACAGCATGAAGACAATTATTTTCTCTTCATTAATTCAGGCCCTTGGCCTGGGTGAATTCCATCTTTGGGTAAAGAAATGAAAACAAAGGAAGACAATTGGGAAAAGATAATATATTGGTAAAAGAGTCAGAAAAAATATTGAAGAAAATAACACCTTAATAAACAGAATTGACCAAAGAAGCACAAAATCCTGCTGAAGAAAACAGTTCCTTAAAAATTAGAGCAAGTGGGGCGGCTAGGTGGTGCAGTGAGTAGAGCGTCGGCCCTGGAGTCAAAAGGACCTGAGTTCGGATCCTGCCTCAGACACTTAACGCACACACAAACAAAACCTAGCCGTATGACCTTGGGCACGTTACTTAACCCAAATTGCCCTCCAAAAAGCAAAAAAAAAATTAGAGCACGTAAAAGCTAATGACTCCATGAGATCAAGAAATAATAAGATGAAGTCAAAAGAAAAAAAAATGGAAATGTCAAATAATTGCGTATATCAGAATGGATTAGAAACCAGAATCCAGCAACATGTTGTTTACAAGAATCATTCTTGAAAGAGTTACAGAGAGTGTTAAAATAAGTGGCTGAAGCAGAATATACTAGACTGCAGTTGAAGTAAAAAAAAAAAAAGGCAAGGGTAGCAATCACAATCTCAGACAAAGCAAAAGCAAAAATAGACCTAATTAAAAGGGATAAGCAGGGAAACTACATTTTGCTAAAATGCATCATAGAAAATGAAGCAATATGATTACTAAAATTTGCACACCAAATGACATAGCAAACAAATTTTAAGGTAAAAGTTAAATGAATTACAGAAAAATAGAGTGAAACTATACTAATTGTCGACCTCAGCCTTCCTCTCTTGATAAATCTAATCATAAAAGAAATAAGAAATTAAGGAGATGAATAGAATCTTAGAAAAGTGAAATATGACAGACCTTTGGAGAAAACTGAATGGGACTAAAAGTCAGTATGCCTTTTTCTTCAGCTGCACATGCCACCTTTACAAAAACATATGATATATTAGGGTATTAAAAACCTCACAACCAAACGCAGAAAAGAAGAAATATTAAGTGCAAATTTTAAAGACCATATTGCAATAAACTTACATTCAATAAAGGGCCACAGAAGCATAGATTAAAAGTGAGAAACTAAATTATTTTTATCCTAAAGAATGAATTAGTTGAAGAACACATCACAGAAACAGTAATTTCATTAAAGAGAATGACCATAATGAGACAACATTCCAAAATTTATGGGATGTGCCAAATCAGTACTTAGGGAAAAATGTGTATCTCTAAATGCATACATTAGTAAAAGAAAGATAGGGCAGATCTATGAATTGAGTATGCAGCTAAAAAAAACCTAGAAAAAGTTCCCAATTATAAACCAAAATGGAAATCCTGAAAATCAAAGAAGAGACTAATAAAATTGAAGGTAAAAAATATAAACTATTAAATGAATAAATAAAACAAGCTCATTTTATGAAAAAAATCCCCAATAAAATAGTCAAACATTTTTAAAAAGAAAGAAAAAAGCAAATTATTTTTATCAAAAACAAAAGAGTCAAATAAAAGTGAACACAACTAGGAGAACATTGTATACAATAAGAGGAATATTGTAACAATGATCAACTACAAAAGACAGCTACTCTGATCAAGATAATGATCCAAGAAAATTCCAAAAGATCCATGTAGAGAACTGATGAACTCTGAATGCAGATTGAGGTATACTTTTTCTTTTTTTTCTTTCTTTTTTTTTTTACTGTACTTTCTTTTACAACATGACTAACATGTAAATATGTTTTGTATGACTTGACATGTATAATCAATATCAATTTGCTTGCCTTCTCAAGGAGGTTGGAATGGCAGAAGGGAGAAAGACAATTTGGAATTCAAATTTCTATAAAATAAATGTTGAACTTTTTAATATGTAATTGAGAAATATTTAATGAAATAAAAATTTATAACAATATTATCATATATTAATATACTAACTTGTGTAATATAATGTTAACATTATTATATATTAGCATTGTCAATGTTGTATGTGATAACATGTTTATTGTGATAACAGGAGATTTCTTAATATTAACTGTTTATTCTCATGTTTATTTTTAGAGTCTGAAAAATGTTATCTATTGCAATGAGGAAAGATGAATTAATAAAACTATTTTAAAAAGTCAACATTTTGGGCGGCTAGGTGGCGCAATGAGTAGAGCACTGACCCTGCAGTCAGAAGGACCTGAGTTCGGATCCGGCCTCAGACTCTTAACACACACAAACAAAAACCTAGCCGTGTGACCTTGGGCAAGTTTCTTAACCCCAGTCGCCCTCCAAAAAGCAAAAAAAAAAAAAAAAAAAGTCAACATTTGGCTCAATCAAGCAAAACTGTCTTAAAAGTGTTTCCTTAATAGGCTATGTCTAACACCAGTGTTAAGATCATATAAGATTTCTGGATAGTTGAAAATCCAGAGGTAACTTTGTTCGATGGTTCTCTGATAATCAATATCAAGGGAGACCTTGATGGTGAGACATATGTGCACTAAGGGTGTTCATTAGAGACATGCCCTAAAGTCTAAATTGAGGAGGGACTCTCTATGGTGATAAGGAGGTTATCTGAACGTCTCTTTTTGTAAATGACACAGCTGTTGAGTATCAAGAGTCAAAGCACTATAGGGCTTCCTCATTATGACCCAAACACACTCGAATAAAATCTGTGCTGCTGTCCACACAGGGGAAAATTCAACAACAAATTAACAAAGGGATGTATGTGTATATGTACGTGTATATAATATACATCTTTGTTATAGAAGTGTATATCTGCATATGTAGATACAGATGCATACATATGTATGTGTACACACACACACATACCCTTGTTGACTTGTTTTTTCATAACCACCTTTGTAGTTCCTCACTGCTTTACTAAAAAGACGGAATTGCACATCATCATCAGTTTCTCTGGGACTGAGGTTAGTCATTCTAAGTAGGTACTTTTAAGAAACGCATTTCCCCCCCTACTCTTCAGTATGCACCCTTACCTTTCAATTTGGCTTTCTCCAGAGACAATAAAAAAAGGTAAACTGCAGCCCAGATCCTATATAAATTATTACAAATTTCAAAAGAGGTTTTTCTATAACTGCAGAGAAATAGGTTGCATGATGTAATCTCTTGAATATATCAAGCAACCTGGTTTAGTCTCCTGTAGACTTCTTGGAATCCCAAAGCCTGGGTTCGAATCTCAGTCTTGACACTTACTTTGGGAGCAATTGCCTTGTAGGAGTTATGGAAATCAACCTCAGTACTTTGTAGCCACAGATTTATGTGGAATTCATGGCACTATTATAAATTATGAAGATGCTCTTCTCCCTTAGCCCCTTTATAAATAAATGGACTCCTTTCTAGTATTTGATAAATCCAAGGTAACAAAACAGAAGAGAAGGGAAATATTTATTCAATAAAAAAGTTGTTGGGAAAAATTGGCTAGTGGTATGGCAAAGATGGGATTAGAACAAAAAGTTTTTAATCTATATTCTATTTAAAATTTTTTATACCTATTTCAATATGATTTCTTTTGTTTAAAAAACCTTTATATTTTATGACTTTATAAACACAACTTCTAGAAGAGTTCTATAAGCTTCACCAGACTGCAAAAGAGGTCCATGACATTTCCAGGACATTTCCAGAATAGGTTTATATTCATAACATAGCACTTTCTAATAAAAGGGGAATCAAACATGCACCAGCATTTCAGAATACACTACTAAAAATGATTTTGTAGAGATATAACCATACTTGAAGGTTGTTGTGACAGTAACTTCAATACAACTGTAAACAAACATCATGTATCTTAAATTTTGCTTTGCAAAATAAATCTGGTCCTCTTGAGAACATATTTCTTTTGACTATACATATTTGTCACAAGAGTCTTTCCCCCTTCTTAATGGAACAAAAGCAGGAAAGAAAATAAATGATTGTTAATAGAAAAAATGTTAATGTACATCTGAGGGGTGGACTGGAGAAAGCTAATCCCAATGTAGGCTAAAACTTTTTCTTAAATTTCTCTATTATTAATAACTTCACAGGAAATATGCACAATGTACACTAATACTATCCTATTAGTATTCTGTTATTAGTAGAAATAGTAATCTATGTTAATCTATTCACTAACATAGTTAGAAAATGCAGAACTAATTTAACTAAGTTTAACTGCTGTACCTTTGCCTTTGGGAGAAGCTTCATCTTTCTTTCCTTTTCTTTCTTTAGGAGGAGACTGTGTTTTACCATCGTCTAGATAAAATTTAACACAGATAATACTGATGAGTCTTTTAAAAAATCCTGTGAAATCATCAAACATTTAAGTGTCACTTATCATAGTGAGCCTCTTATGTTGTGGTACTGGTACAGAAACATTATAGATAGCAATGAAAATCAGAAGAAAAAGACTATGGCTTGAATTTTAGTTCACATAGTATGTTGTCATAGTAGTCTGCTATGCAAAAATATTTGAATTTAGGTCAAATACTGAAATTTTGTGGTGGGTCTTATTGTAAATACAGACCTTGGGTAGGTGTGATTACATTAGCTGAAGGAATATTAATTCTTTCATTAACTTCTAGGTTCCCCTGAATGCATTTCCAGTTGAAACACTACCATGACAATTGGATGTGTAGCATAAATGAGAACCAAGTCATTTGAGCAAATGTAACCCTCTATGTAGGAGGAAATATTCAGGCGTGTCATTTGTCAAATGGCACCTATTTTTCCATTTTGTTTTGATTGTCTAAATAACCTTGTAATAATATCAAATGCTTGGATGCAGTTCAGTAGGAAAAACAAACAATACAGAGGAAGAATAAATTGAAATTTGTTATCTGATACTCTTGGGCAGTTCTAGATATTGTTTCAATTTTTACAAAATCCTCCATCTATACTAATTAAAAATTTGACCAATTCCCCAATGATTTCTACACTTTAGTGTGTACTTTAATTAGAAAACAAAACAATTGACTGATATTGAGTACTGCTGCAAAATTCTTAAGGACCAGATTACAAAGTCATAGGGCTACTGAATAAGGATTTAGATCAGTCTACCCAAAGAATTATTGCTTATTTTTGGAAACTTTTTGTTGCATGAACATTTTTTTCAGATGCCTCTTCCCTAATTTTTAATTAAATTTTTAAATTAACTTTTTAATCAGTGGCTCATCATATATACATGCACATACATACATATCTCTGTCTCTATCATCTTTATCTCTTTCTTGATATGTGTAAATGTCTCAACATCAATCTCTACATAACTATCTGTATCTCTACATCTATCTCTATATCCTAAAATAATCAGGTAGTCTAAACCAGTTTTTAAGTGAAATATTTTTGTAGCAGCCAGCTTTGGATTAGTACCTTTGAATTCCCACACAAGACCTTTTGAGAGCTACGTGAAGGGTCAAAAGAGGTAGTAGGAGGAGGAGAACAAGCACAAAAAGACATTTAGGAAGTCAAGGCTAAAAGAGCTGGGAAGGGCAGCATAAATCTGCTTCCTACTGGAGATCACTTCTTTTGTGTGCTCAGCTGCTCTCTCCTTCTCTAACCACCTCCCCAAATCCCTCTTGCTCCTTTGTCTCTACAATGATTAATTTTTATTTAATGACTTAAACATTTTGCCCTTATATCTCATCTTTCATTCCTTTTATTTCTTTCTGCCTTAACAAGTTGAGTCTAGATGCCAGAACAAAGCATGTTTGGGAGCGACAGATGACCTTTGGTTTTAAGTTACAGCAGCTGTTTCTTTAGGAAGATTTTTCATTATTTACATGAAAGCCATCCAGTGGGTTAACAAAGGCTAGAAATTTCCATCAAGGACTCATTTCAGAAGACGTGCCCTGTATTTATTGTTAGGATACTCTATCTAGTTGTACTGTTAAGAAAACATCTTTAATGTCAATGTACATTATTTTTCCTTTCCTCAAATGAAATATTGCTCCAAGACACAATCATGCCTTTGGAAGTGAATACTTTGGAGGTGAACAAAAAAAAAAAATCACATTTTTTTTTTTTTTTTAGAATCTGGCACTAGTCCTGTCCTTATTCAGGGAGAAAGAAAAAGACAGATACACTCACTCTTTGAAGCAATAACAGATTTATTGTTCCTGCAATGTAGATATTTTAAGAGTACATTTTTGGGGTGGCTAGGTGGCGCAGTGAGTAGAGCGTCGGCCCTGGAGTCAGAAGGACCTGAGTTCGGATCCGACCTCAGACACTTAACGCACACACAAATAAAAACCTAGCCGTGTGACCTTGGGCAAGTTACTTAATCCCAATTGCCCTCCAAAAAAAAGCAAAAAAAAGTACATTTTTAAAAGGTTGTAAACAAACTTTTAAAGCTTTAAGACTGAATTGTGTTAGAAAAAATAAGAATTGCTGCTTAGTTTCTGGTTGGTTTAGACAAATGTGTAGGTATTGCTGCTTGGGAGCAAAGCTGTGGGGGTGGTATGGTGGCTGTAGCTTGAGCCATCAGTCTGAAGAAAGTAGCCTCCTGCTTATTCACAGCTATTCTAAACACACTGCTTACCTCCCAATTCTAGGCAGTCTTTGAAAACTTATTGTTCTCTCAATCTCTATCTCTACAGTGTTTCTCAATTCCTACTGAAGTATTAGGGGATAATAGTTGGGAAGAGAGAAGACAGTGGAGTTATACCTGTGAGTGTCAACATTTGTGCAATAAAAATTAATTTTTAAGATTTTGTTAATATTGATTTTTTATTCTAATACAAACAAGTTTATTTAACTGTAGGGAAAAATCATTCTTTATTTTAGCAATGATTGTGCAATGCTTAAGGGCATCAAATGAATATGACAGTAAAAGAATATAGGACTCTGTATATAGTACATACATGTGCATATACATGTATTCACATGATTCTAAGACACGTGCACAGGCATCATAGGATCATGGGTATCATGTTATCACATGTTCAGGAATTCCTCTCCTCTGTAGTGCACAACTATTCAAGCTGAAACCGAGAACTAAAGAAAGGTTTTTGTGACACATGTACAAACACTTAAACTGCTTTAAATATCATGCATTTAAATGGTTTAGCACTAAAAAAATTTACCAAGTCATTGTGCTCACCTGACATCATTTCAGTGAACACCAGGTTACCATGTCTAAGATTTCAGAGGGAATCTGGACTGAAAAATAGACTTACAAAGGTTGGAGTTTGCTTTTTGGAGGCACTGAGTTGTCAGAATCCTATTTAGGAAATTTCTTCTTTTTTACACAACTTTTTAGTACTAAAACTTTTTTTGAGCTAAAAATGGCCTGGGTTTATTTTATATTTGGACTTTATTGAATACTATGGATGCTTTCACCTATCTATCATCTATCTATCTATCTATCTATCTATCTATCTATCTATCTATCTATCTCTCTATCTGTCTATCTATCTATCTATCTATCTATCTATCTATCTATCTATCTATCTATCTATCTCCATTTCTTTTTAAAGTCAGTGACCTAGAAATGAAAATCTTAACATTTATCTCTCTTTGGGATGTGAACTGAGGACAGGTATTATATTTTTACCTTTATTTAATCCATAGCTGCCACTAGGTGGCGCCATAGTGCATTGAGTGCTGGCCCTGAAGTCATGAAGACTCCTCTTCCTGAGTCCAAATCTGATCTCAGACATTTACTAGCTGTGTGACCCTAGGCAAGTCACTTAACTCTGTTTGCCTCAGTTTCTCATCTGTCAAATGAGCAAATGGAGGAAATGGCAAACCACTCTGGTATCTGCCAAGAAAACCCAAAGGGGATCATGAAGTGTTAGACATGACGGAAATGACTCAACCATAACGGCAACAACATATTCACGGTGCTTAGCATAGTGACATAGATCCTTGTTTTCCAACATGTCTGAAGGAAAGCCCTCTAGAGTTCCTATATGGCAAGAGAAGTAGGATAGCAAAATCCTTCTTCATCACATAATGGCATTGCATTGGCATGCAAATATAAACTCTCTGTCCTATGTAGAAGCCTGGCCAAAATCTGAGACTCTGAGGAGTTTTTCGGTATCAGCTATGTAAGAACTTTCTGAAACAGCTCTGAAGACTGCTCACCCATTTGTCCGCTAGTGGTTGTAAAGGCCATTGACTTCAAGTAAGAGATCCAATCTTGCACTAACCAGAAGTCCAGATGGAAAAGAAAATTTGGGAATAGTACATGTAGTGCTTTAATTGCAGACAAAGGCATAATTCCAAAAATAATATGTTTCTACATTAATTATGAACTATGGCATATGGCATTACTCAAGATGGACAGGTCATAGTAGAGAGTTCTGACAAAAGGCGATCCAGTGGAGAAGGAATTGGCAAACTACTGTAGTATCTTTGCCAAGAAAACCCCATTAATAGTATATTAAAATGATAAAAGATATGGCACCAAAAGATGGAATTCTCAGAAGGTTTGGGGTTTTTTAGGGTTCACAACTACAAGTAGCTCTATAAAGAATGAAGTGGCTGGGACAAAGGCAAAAGAAAGCTCAGCTGCAAATGTGTCTAGTGACAAAAGTAAAGTCCAGTACCATAAAAGATCAATATTGCACAGGAACCTGGGAATGTAAGATCTATGAATCAAGGTGGTCAAATGGGAGATGGAAAGATTAAACATTAACATCTTGGGTGTCAATGAACTTAAATTGATAGGAATGGGTGAATTTAATTCAAGCAATCATTACATATACTACTGTGGGCAAGAATCCCTTCAAAGAAATGGAATAGCTCTTATAGTCAACAAAAAGGTGAGAAAAGCATTACTGGGGTACAATCTCAAAAAGGACAATATAATTTCTATTCAAAGTCAAGGCAAACCATTCAATATCACAGTTATACATGTCTTTGTGCCAATCAATGTATGCTGAAGAGGCCAAAGTTGCTCAGTTCTATGAAGACCTACAAAATCTTCTGGAAATAACACCAAAAAAAGATGTCCATGCTCAGCATGGGGGATTGGAATGTTAAAGTACATAATCAAAAGATAATTAGAACAATAGGCAAGTTTGACCTTGGAATACAAAATGAAGTAGGGCAGAGACTAATAGAGTTTTGTTAAGGTAACCTGCAGGTCATAGTAAACACACTTTTTCAACAACCCAAAAGGTGACTCTTCACATGGATATCACCAGATGGTCAATATCAAAATCACATTGATTATGTACTTTGCAGACAAAGATGGAGAAGCTTTATACAGTCAGCTAAAAGAAGACCTAAAGCTGACTGTGCCTAACTCATGAATTTCTTCTTACAAAATTCAGACTTAAATTGAAGAAAGTAGGGGAAACCATCAGACCATATAGGTATAACCCCTCCTTTATGAATATGAAGGGAAGTGATGAATACATTCAAGGGATTAGATTAGGTAGATAGAATGCCTGAAGAACTATGGACAGAAGTTCACAATATTGTATAGGAGGCAGAAACAAAAAAAAAATCATAGAAAAAGAAGAGCAAGAAATCAAAATGGCTGTCTGGTGAGGCATTACAAATAGCCAAGGAAAGAAGGAAAGTGGAAGAACAAAGAAAAAGGGAAAGATATACCCAACTAAATGCAGAATTCCAGAGAACAGTAAGGAGATATATGCAGGTTTTCTTGAATGAGCAATGCAGAGAAATAGAAGAAAACAAAAGCATGGGAAAGACAAGATATCTCTTCAATAAAATTAGAGTTATCAAAGGAATGTTTCCCACAAAAATGGGCATTATAAAAGACAAAATGGTAGGAACTTATCAAACGTAGAAGGGATTAAGAAGAGGTGGCAAGAATGTACAGAAGAATTATACTAGGGAGATCTTAACACTGATAACCACTATGGTGTGGTTACTGATCTAGAACCATACATCCTAGAAAATGAGGTCAAGTGGGCCTTGTGAAGCATTGCTAACAATAAGCCTAGTGGAGGTGACTGAATTCCAGCTGAACTACTTAAATTCCTAAAAGATGAAAATGTTAAAGTGCTGTACTCAATATGCTAGTAAATTTGAAAAACTCAATATGGCCACTGGATTGGAAAAGATCAATTTATGTCCCAAGCCTAAAGAAGGGTAATGACCAAAAAATGTTCAAATTACTCAGCAACTGTGCTCATTTCCCACACTGGCAAGGTTATACTTAAGATTCTGCAAACTAGTCATCAGCAATATGTAAACTGAGAATTACCAGAAATGCTGGCTGATTTTTGAAGAGGTTGAGGAATTAGAGACAAAATTGCCAACATTTGCTGGATTATGGAGAAAGCAAGGGAATTCCAGAAAACAAAAAGCATATATTTCTACTTCAGTGACTACACTAAAGCTTTTAACTGTGTGGATCACAACAAAATCTGTCAAGTTCTCAGAGATGGAGTACCAGATCACCTTACTTGTTTCCTGGGGAACCTGTATATAGGCCAAGAAGCAATAGTAAGAACTGAACATGGAACAACTGACTGAGATGGAGAAGTAATGTAATGGAAACAACAAAAATAAGCTTATTCAGACCTTGAGAGAGATCAGAGGATAGAAGGGTCCAGCATGCTATGGTCCATGAGGTCTTAAAGAGTTAGACACAACAGAATAATTATATTTTGTGTAGTTGAAAGAAAAGAATCAAGGTGATTTTGATTAGCTAATTTATGGACTTCAAAGACTGGTGTGTTTTATTGCTGATGATTCTCAGGCATATTTGGAGAATAATTTCCCTCAGAGGGTCACTGTTTATTTGAAGTTTTCCATGGATGTCATTCAAGAGTACATTGCTTTTGGACTAGTAAATGTCTAGGCATTTTTCATTTGTCTTTCAAAGTATACCGGTAAAATTTTTCCTATCCAATCTAAGATAAAGATAGTATTACTACAGTATTACTACACTAAAATATTTTATTTGAAATTGTATAACTTGTGGAAAAGATGATTTTACCTCATATATAAGTCACAAAAGTGAAAAATAGCTAATGTATAATATGGAACCTAGAAGTTATTATTTTAAAATATCCAGAATTATCTTTGAATAGCCTTAACAAATTTGAAAAAGAAAAAAAGTGTCAAGTGTTGTTCTTTATATTGAGGAAAGCATAAGGTCAAATATGCCTACAACTTGTCAAGTGGAATAACCTATTCATTTAAATCAATAAGTAAGTGCAATCAATGAATGGCTAGCCCTAACATAAGCAAGTCAGAAAGGAAACGATTTCTGAATTTAGTTCAGTATTCCAAAATTCCAAGGATGAAGCAATTGACCTCTGAAAACCCAGGACTCAGTCACAGAAAGTAAGCGACCTCAATACAAAGTGTTAAACTAATTGTAAAAATGAGATTTCCCCTGGTGATCCTTTTATAGAACCCAGAAAAGTCCCTTTACTTTAGTGAATTAGAGAGGGAGCAATGCCACTGGCCAAGCAATGATTACCTGCAGCCTGAGCAACCCTTAACAACAACGGAAAAGGTCCATAGGATGTGTATTTGAGTGGCTCCAAGCAGGAGCAACATTGCTCTCAGGGACCCAGCTCTCAGGAAGATACACAGAGCTAAAGAAGGAGATGCCACAAAAAGTTCCACTACTCTTTTGGGCAGTTCCAAAGGGTTTCTTTCTCATAGCCTTCCCTTCTATTCCTTCTCTCTACACAACTCATTGGGAGTTGGGCTCTTCCTTAAGACTGACTGCTGCTTGAAGCCACTTACACTGGTTCTTTCTGGAACTTCCACTGTCTTTTAATTTAAGAGTCATCCTGGACACAGACAATTGCTTTCTGGCTAATGTTATTTCTTTTCTAAATCACTTAAGGCACTAGTTTGGAATTCATAAAGGGATCACCAGGTGGCTGCATTTCTATAGGAGCTGAATTATGGGATCCTTAATTTTTTCTTTTTTTTTGCTTTTTGGAGGGCGGAGGGCAGGGCAATCGATTGGGGTTAAGTGACTTGCCCAAGGTCACATGATTAGTGTTAGGTGTCTGAGGCTGGATTTGAACTCAGGTTCTCCTGACTCTAGGGCCGGTGTGTGTCACCTCGCTGCCCTGGGGATCCTTACTTTCTGCAAGTAGGGCCTGGACTTTCAGAGGTCAACTATCTTATACTAGAATTTCTAAGGACTTTACCTGGAAAGGGTTTTGTTTGTGTCTATATGGCAAATAGCAAACCCATGGGAAGAATATGGAATGTACTTGACTTTTGTGGAATGCTCTGGCTCAAAAAAATATTCCTGATACAGAATCATTAATATCAGTACTGCATATACCACTGAAAAACAGACTTCAGAATATTGTTCATTCTTGTTTTAAAGGACACATATCACCTGGAAAACAAACGAATCTTTCCTAATAGAAGCAACTGTGACTTCAGATGTAACTGTTTCCTTTCCTGACCTACATTTTATCTATATTAGCTATGCCTCATTTATCTGACATCATTGGAAAATGAGTTTTCCATATAAGACTATAAATTCCATATGGTCAGGTTGTTATTTAGATATTTTTCAGTCATGTCTGACTCTTTGTGACCCATTTAGGGTTTTCTTGGCAAACATACTTGAGTGGTTTGTCATTTCCTTCTCCAGTTCATGTAACAGGTCAGGAAATTGGGGCAAACAGGATTAGGTGACTTGTCTAGGGTGACACAGCTTTTAAGTGTCTGAGGCCAGAATGGAATTTCATGAATCTTCCTGACTCCAGGCTCACATTCCATCTACTATGCCACCTGGGTTCCCATATGGGCAATATGATATGCTTATCGTTGCATCTGCTCAGTGACCACCACAGTTCTTTTAAATTATGCCATTTTGTTCACAATCTGTGGTTTCACAAATATGAAGATCCTCTCCCCCAATGTAAGGTCCCAAATCTGTCAATAAGCCTTGAAATGTTGTCAGAGGTGCAGAGAGGTTAAGTAGTTGGCCTGTGGCCACACATCTAGTAATTGTAAGAGGGGGGAACTGAACTCAGGTCTTTCTGACTCAGTATAGCACTCAGTTGACTCTGCCAAGCTGTCTCTCTTTAAGCACATTAGGAATCTACTCATATTAAATATAAGGTCAATGGATGAATAAAAGTGGATTGTTATAATCTATTACAATCTTTGAGCATCAAAAGTAATTTTAAAAACCATTGTGGTAGAAATTTTTCTAATATATCACTTCCTGCCTTATTAACCATTAGATTTCACCCAATATAACTGTCTTTTTTCTTGACAACTATGAGTGATAGACATCAATTATTGTACTGGGTTATAAGATATTGGGGGTAGCTAGGTGGCACAGTGGACAAAGTGCCGGCTCTGCAGTCAGGAAGATTCTCCTGAGTTTAAATCTGGCCTCAGACACAAGCTGTGCGACCATGGACAAAGTCAATTAACTCTGTTTGCCTCAGTTTCCTCATCTGTAAAATGAACTGTAGAAGGAAGTGGCAAACCACTCCAGTATATTCCCAAGGAAACCCAAAATATGGACATGAAGAGTTGGACACGATTGAAACCAGTGAACAACAACATAACACACTGATATCCTCATTGAGTTGTGAAGTATTGCTTGCATTTTCATTAAATATTCCCGAAGGATTAGGTTGTTGGAATTTTTCTGTCTGCTTTTTATAATCCCTTTGCCTCCTTCCTCAATTTTAAATTGCCACTTCTTGACATTTTTATTCTGTAGATTGAACTATACTTTTTTTACTTTATTTTTCTTGCTTTCTTTTTGTCTGTGCTTTCTCTTGTAATATGGCTAATATGGAGATACATTTTGCATGACTTTATATGTATAACCAAGACCAAATTGCTTGCCTTCTCAAGAAAGATGGAGGACAGGAGGGAAGAAGAAAATTTGGAATTCAAATTTTTATAAAATAAATGTTAAAATTTTTTACATGTAATGTGGCAAATATTTAATGAAATAAATAAAAGTAAATTAACAACAACAACAAAATTAGCACAAGAACCATATGGATTTATGAGAGAATACTATCAAACATTTAAAGAACTCTTATCTCAAATAAGCTATTTTCAAAAACAGAGGAAGATGTCTAACTTTTTTTCCATGAGAAATATGTAATAATGGATATAATCAAAGGCTAAGAAAGATGAATTTTTTAAAATTGTAGAAAATGTGTGCAAACATAATATAGCTATGCTCAAAAATAAGTTAGGATCACATTTGACATACCAGTAATCAAAATGGTAAATTTTAGGAAAAATTTGCATAATAATTTTTTTTTTCAGGCTAGGGGTAGAGGAAGAAGTTTTAGACCTATAATTTCACCCATCTAGGTAATTAATGAGGAACACCCATCTACTAATTCTGATTATCAACTGTTCTTCGATTGATAGCCTCAGGAATTACCCACACCACTGAGAAGTGCCCAGGTTCAGAGAGGCAGCATAGGTCAGAGGAGAGGCTTGAGATCTTGAGATCTGACTCTGATAGTGGCATTCTACTTACTCACTAAGTCATATGGCCTCTTTATACTAAATCATATCAATGATAAACATAATAAGAAAAGAACAATGATAAATATAACAGGAACCAAATGATCATATAAATTCAGAACTTTAGGATGAATTATAATGTAGTTTCATGTTTAAAAAAATTTTAAAGCATGGAAACAGAAGGTTTTTCCTTAACATAATTAAAAGCATTTAAAGATCAAAATAATGTTTATTGAGATAACAGCTTATTCTCACTTTTATTTTTAGAGTCCTAAAAAAAGTTATTGCAATTATGTTTATTGAGATAACAGAAAGCTTATTCTCACTTTTGTTTTTGGAGTCCTAAAAAAGTTATTGCAATGAGAAAAGATGAATGAATCACAAAAATAACCAAAAATACCTTATTACCAAAATATTTTTAAAAGCATTTGGTTCAATAAAGCAAAACAGTCTTAAAAGTACTTCCCTAATTGGTTGTTTCTTACACCAATGTTAAAATCAGAGGGGTGGCACAGTGAATGGAGCACAGACCCTGGAGTCAGGAAGACCTGAGTTCAAATTTGATCTCAGACGCATACTTTCTAGCTGTGTGACCTTGGGTAAGTCACTTAACCCCAAATGCCTTGCCTTTCCCCCTCAAAAAATCATATAACATTCTTGGATAGTTGAAAATACAGAGATAACTTGGTTCAATGGTTCTCTGATAATCAATGTAAAGGGAGATCAAAAATGTTGAGACATATGCACACTAATGGTGTTCATTAGAGAAATGTCCAAAAATCTAAATTGAGGAGGGACTCTCTATGGTGGTATGGAGGTTATTCAAATGCTTTGCTTTGTAAATGACACAGCTGTTAATTATCAAGACTCAAAGTACTATGGAGCTTCCTGAGCATGATCCACAAGCAATCAAACTAATTTTGTCTTGCTGTACACACAAGGCACAAGATAAAAATAAAAACAAATCAACGAAAGGGTACAGGATATATGTACATATATGTATATATGCATCTATGTATATATATATGTATGTACACATATACATTTGTTATGTGTCTAGATCTGATATGTACATACATATCTATACACATATGTATAAATACCTTTGTTGACTTGTATTTTATATACACATCCATAGTACCCCACCCTCTTTACTAAAAAGAAGGAATTATGCTTCATCATCAGTTTTCCTAGAACTTAAATTGATCATTCTAAGTAAGTACTTTTAAGAAATCTACTTTTTTTCTCCTCCTCAGTAGTTAAATACTTACCTTTCAATCTTGCTTTATATCACTTGCTTACTGAGTTCTTTTTCCAATGACAATGTACAAAAAAGATAAACAGCATCCCAGATCCTATCTAAATTACTATATATTTCAAATGAGCTTTCTCTGTAACCGCAAAAAAACAGGTTGCATGATGTAATCTCCTGAATATATCATGCAACTTGGTGTAGACTCCCGGTGTCCTGAAGCCTGGGTTCAAATCTCATTCCTGACACTTACTTTGGGACTAGTTGCCTTGTAGGATTTATGGAAATCAGTCTCAATACTTTAGCCACAGATTAAATGTGGAATTCATGGCACAATTCTAAGTTGTGAAGATGACCCTCTCCCCTAGACTCTTTGTAAATGGATTCCTTTCTAGTATTGATAAACCCAAGGTAACAAAACATAAGAGAATGGAAATACTTATTCAGTAAAGAAGTTGTTGGCAAAAATCAGCTAGTGGTATGGCAAAGATGGGATTTGACCCAAAATTTCTTAACTTCCATTCCATTAAAATTTTTAAATATATATTTCAATATGCTTTATTTCTTTTGTAAAACTATGGATTTTTATGCCAATGACTATAAATGCAAGTCTAAGAAGGGTTCCATAAGCTCTACCAGATTGCAAAAGGTGTCCATGATACAAAAAATATAAAGAGCAACCCTGGATTAGGTTTATATTGCTAATAGCACTCTTTAGTAAGAGGGGAATTAAATATATCAGCATTTCAGAACACACTACTAAAATGGTTTTGTGGAGATATAACTGTACTTCAAAGTTCAGTCAATTTGTTGTGACAATAGTTTCAAAATATATGTTGAAACAGCCATATTAAATTTTGCTTTGTAAAATGGGCCTTGCCAATGTTAGCATTTATTTCCTTTGACTTTGCATATTTGTTGAAAGGGGTTTTTGTCCCGTTTTCTCCCCCTTCTCAATGGGAGAGAGAAAAATAAAAGCTTGTTAAAAGAAAAAAAATAATGTACATTTGAGGGACGGGTTGGGGAAAGTTAACCCTGATGAAGACTAAACTTTTTCTCACATCTGCCTATTATTCATAATTTTATGGGAAATACACACAATGTACACTAATAGCAAAAGACTATTCACTGACATAGTTACAAAATGCAGAACTAATTTAACTAAGTTTAACTGCTGTACCGTTGCTTTTGGAAGAAGTTTCACCTTTCCTTCCTTTTCCTTCTTTAGGAGACTCTGTTTTACCAGTTACTAAACAAAATTCAACACATAGATGTCATTGATGGGTCTTAAAATATCCTGTGATATTCTCAAACATTTAAATGTCACTTATCATAGTGAGTGTATTATATGGCCATACTGGAACAAAACTATCATAGGTGGCAATGAAAATCAGAAGAAATGGACTACGGGTTGAATTTTGGTTCATTGGCAGTAATATGCTGTCACAGCATTTTGCTATGTAAAAAAATATGGATTTAGGTCAAACACTGAAATTTTGTAGTATGTCTTTTTGTAAAACCAGACCTTTGGTGGGAGTGACTGACTGAAGCAACATGAATTCCTGCACCATAATCAGAACCTTGATAAGTAGTTGTGTGCTCAGCAGCTCTCTTTCCTTCTCCAACCACACCACTCTCCCCATTCTCTCCTCTGTCTCTACAATTGTTTTTTTTTTATTTTAGTGACTTAAAAATTTGCCTTTTTATCTCATCTTTCATTCCTTTTATTTCTTTCTACCTTAACAAGTTGAGTCTAGATGCCAGAACCAAGCATGTTTGGGAGCCACAGATGACCTTTGGTTTTAAGTTACAGCAGCTATTTCTTTAGAAAGATTTTTCATTATTTACATGAAAGCCATTCAGTGGGTCAACAAAGGCTAGAAATCTCCATCAAGAACTCATTTCAGAAGAGTTGCCCTGTATTTATTGTTAGGATACTCTATCTAGTTGTACTGTTAAGAAAACATCTCTAATGTCAATGTACATTATTTTTCTTTTCCGCAAATTAAATTTTGCCCCAAGGCAGAATGATGCCCTTGGAGATGAACACTTCCATACTTTTTAAAAAAAATATCTGGCACTAGTCCTGTCCTTATTCAAGGAGAAAAAAAAGACAGGTACACTCACTCTTTGACGCAATAACAGATTTATTGTTCCTGCAATAATATAGAGAATTCAAGAATACATTTTTAAAGCTTGTAAACAAACTTTTAAAGCTTTAAGACTGAATTGTGTCAGAAAAAATAAGAACTACTGCTTAGTTTCTGGTTGGCTTAGACAAATGTGTAGGTATTGCTGCTTGGGAGCAAAGCTGTGGGGGTGTTATGGTGGCTGTAGCTTGAGCCATCAGTCTGAAGAAAGTAGCCTCTGGCTTATTTACAGCTACTCTAAACACACTGCTTACCTCCCAATTCTAGGCAGTCTTTGAAAACTTCTGATTGTTCTCTTAATCTCTATCTCTACAGTGTTTCTCAATTCCTACTGAGGTATTAGGGGATAGTAGTTGGGAAGAGAGAAGATGTTGGGGTCATGCCTATGAGTTTTAACTTTAATTTAAAAATAAAAGTTAATTTTTAAGGTTTTGCTGATAACTTTTTATTCCAATAAACCAAACATCTTTACTTTCCTGTGGGGAAAAATTATTCTTTATTTTACCAATAATTGTGCAGTGCTTAAATTCATCAAATGAATATGGTAGTAAAAGAATAGTAACACATGTGCATATACATAAATTCATATGCTTCTAGGATATGTGCACAGGAATCATAGGATCATGGTTATCACCTTTTCACATGTTCAGAAATGTCTATCTTATGTAGTGAAAACTATTCAAGCTGAAACCAAAAACTAAAGAAAGGCTTTCTGACACACGTACAAACACTCAAACTGCTTAAATACCATGCATTTAAACAGTTTAGCACTTAAAAAAATTACCAAGTTATTTTGCTCACCTAACATCATTTCAGTGAACACCAAATTATCATGTCTAAGATTTCAGAGCACCTGGGCTGAAGAACAAACTTATATGGGTTGCAGTTTGCTTTTTGGAGGGGCTGAGTTACCAGCATCCTATTTAGACAATTTCTTCTTTTTTTTAAGTAACTTTTTAGTACTAAAACTTTTTTTGAGCAGAAAATGGCCTGGGTTTATTTTAGGTTTGGACTTTGGTGAATGCTATTGATTTTTTTCGCACGTGCGCGTGTGTGTGTGCGTGCGCGCGTATGCGTAAACACACAGACATATATTTCCATTTCTTTTTTGGGTTAATGACCTAGAAATCAAAACCTTGACTTCTATCTACCTTTGAAATGTGAGCTCTGTGAGGACAGGAATCATATTTTTATCTTTATTTATATCCACAGGCACAGTTAGGTGGCATAATGGATAGAATGCTGGGCCTGGAGTCAGGAAATCCCATCTTCCTATTTCAAACATGGCCTCAGACACTTAGTTGCTATATTACACTGGGTAAGTCACTTACCCTTGTTTGTCTCAAGTCCTCATCTATAAAATTAGCAGGAGAAGGAAATGGCAAACCACTGTAGAATTTTAGCCAAGAAAACTTCAATCAATCTTGAAGAGTCAGGCATGGCTGAAATGACTCACTGATAACAACAAAATATTCACAGTGCTTAGCATAGTGCCCGGCACATAGGAACTACTTAATAAATAAATGCTCATTGACTAATCCTGATTTTTCTGTGTGTTTCTAAGTAAAGCCCTCTAGAGTTCCTATCTGGCAGGAGAAGTAGGATAGGAAGACCCTTCTTCATACACAGAGGCATTGCACAGACATGCAAATACAGACTCTGCCCTATTTAGAAGCTTGGCCCAAATCTGAGACAATCTGGGGAGCTATGCAAGAACTTCTGTAAATGGCTCTGAAAATTGCTGAGCCATCTGTTAACTAGTGGTTGTAAAGGCCATTAACTTCAGATCAAGCTTGGGTTTGCATTAAACATTAGTCCGCGTTTGGAGGAAAATTTGGGAACAGTACAATGATTTAGTTAAGGTGTAGATAGACACATTGCTTCCAAAATAAAATAGCACTACATTTTCTGGATCTGAAAGAGAAGAATCAAGGTGGCTCTGGTTTACTGGTATCTGAACTTCAAAAACTTTTATGTTTTGTTGCCACTGAGTCTGAGGCAGGTTTGGAGAGCAATTTCCACCAAAGGGTCACTGTTTATTTGAAGTTTTCCATGGATGTCATTCAAGAGTGCACTTCTTTTGGCTGCTGTATTGCTAAAATTTTTACTCCCCAATCTAAGATAAGGCTCCAATCTAACCTAAAGATAGTATTTCAATATTTAATATCTTAAAGTCTTTATCTGAAATTGTATAACTATTGTGGAAAATACAATGAATTTATCTCATATATAAATCACAGAAGTGAAAAATGGCTATATATATAATATGGATCCTAGAAGTCATTATTTTTTTTAAAATCTAGAATTATATTTGAAGAGTCTCAACAAATCTGAATAAGAAAAAATGTCAAAGATATTCTTTATATTGAAGAAAGCATAAGCTCAAATATGCCTACGAAATGTCAAGTAGAATAACCTATTTGTTTAATGGGTAAGTGTAATCAATCAATGGCTGATCCTAACATAAGGAAGTCAGAATGGCTTTCTGAATTTCAGTATTCTAAGAAGTCCCAAGGGTGAAGGAGTTGGTCTCTGAAAACCCAGGACCCAGTCACAGAAAGCAAGTGACCTCATTACAAAGTGTTAAACTAATTGTATAAATCAGACTTCCCCTGGTGATCCCTTTATGGAACCCAGACAAGTCCCTTTAGTGAATCAGAAAGGGGGCAATGCCACTGACCAAGCAATGATTGTCTGCAGCCTGAGCCACCCTTAAAAGACAGTGGAAAAGGTCCCTAGGATATGTATTTGCATGGCTCCAAGCAGGAGCAACCTTGTGAAGGGACCCAGCTCTCAGAGCTAAAGAAAGAGATGCCACACAAAAAGTCCCACTATTCTTTTGGGCAGTCCCAAAGGGTTTCTCATAGCCTTCCCTTATATTCCTTCCCTCTGCACAATTCACTGGGAGTTGGGCTCTTCCTTAAGACTGACTGACTACTGCTTGAAGCCACTTACACTGGCCCCCCCCGGAACTCCCACTGTCTTTTAATTTGAGGGTCATCCTGGATGCAGACAATTGGTTTTTGACCAGTGGTGCTGTTTCCTTTCTAATTCACTTGAGGTACTAGTTTGGAATTCATAAAGGTGGTTGCATTTTTACAGGAGCTGAATTATAGGATCCTTACTTTCTGCAACGAGGGCCTGGACTTTCAGGGGCCAGCTCTCTTTTACTAGACTTTCTAAGGACTTCACCTGGAAAGAGTTTTATTTGTGTCTGTATGTCAAATAGCAAACCCATAAGAAAAATATGGAATATATTTGACTTTTGTGGAATTCTCTGACTCAAAACAATATTCCTGATTCAGATCTAGAAAAACAGACTTCAGAATATTGTTCTTTCTTGGTGTTATAAGACATAATCACCTGGAAAACAAATGAAACTTTCCACAATTATGATTTAAGATGGAACTGTTTCCTTCCTTGACCTACATTTTATCTACTTATTATCTATACCTCATTAATCTAATATCAGTGGAAAATGAGTATTCCACCTAAGACTATAGATTCCACATAGGCAGGTATGATATGTTAATTATTTTGGTACTTGCGCAGTACCCACCACAATTCTTTTAAATTATGCCATTTTGTCCATAATCTGTGATTTCACAGATGTGAAGACCCCCTTGCTCAATGTAGATCCCAACTCAGTCGTGAAATGTTGAAATGTTGTCGGATGTTCAGAGAGTTAAATAAGTGGCCATGGTCACACATCTAGTAAATGTCAGAGGTGGGAGCTGAACCCAGGTCTTTCTGACTCTTAGTACAGCACTCAGTTTACCCTGCCATGCTGCCTCTCTTTGAACCCATTAGGAATATTTTTATAATGAGTGATTGGTTAATGGATGAATAAAAGCAGATTTTCAAGTTTATTGAAAATGTTAAGCTTCAAAAATAATTTTAAAAGCCATTTTGTTAGAAATCCTTTACCTTATTTAATATTAGACTTAACACCATCTAGCTTTTTTTTTTCTTTTTAACTATGGGTCATTATAAATATCAGTTATTGTACTGGGCTATATAACACATTGGTGCTCTCATTAAGTTGTGAAGTACTGCTTGCCTTGAAAATATCCCCAAATGATCAGACTGTTGGCATTTTTCTGCCTTTTTTTTTCTTTTCGGAGAGGGGAAGGCAGGACAATTGGGATTAAGTGACTTGCCCAAGGTTACATGGCTAGTAAGTGCTAAGTGTCTGAAGCTGGATTTGAACTCAGGTCCTCCTGACTCCAAGATCGGTGCTGCTTTAGTCACTGCGCCACCTAGCTGCCCCGTTTCTGCCTATTTCTTATAATTTCCCTCTATAAACTGTCACTTCTTGTACCATCTGCACTGCTGTTTCTAGTCAGCTGCCTAATTTTATGCATGGTTCTATGTCAGCAGTCCTATGGTATCACCATGCCTGTTGAACTGAGTAGGAGTGCCCGGGCTTTGCAACTTTGGGTTTGTAGCTCGGTCCCAGGTGGCTGAGGCTGTCAGAGGCATGGCTTTGGTTGGTGGGCTATTACTGTGAACCTAATATGAGACATGAAAAATAAGGATAAGTCGTTCCATCAATCACCTGAGCCTTTCCTTTTTCTACCTTTCCCTTTCCCCCGCTTTGGAGAAAGTTCCTTTTCTTTCTCTGGCTCAGGGGGAGGCGGAGGTGGAGGCTCAGGACGGGGAGCTTCTTCCTTCTTTTTCCTCTCGGCTTCCTGTTCTTCTAGTTTCTTTTTAGCTTGAAAAAAGGACAGATAGAAAATGTTTTCTATTAGGTGATAAAGGATCACATTATTCAATCTAAAAATTTCAAATATATTATGTTAGGGTGAGTGAACTGGGGAATCCACTAATCTGCTAGACTGTGGCACTTCCCATGGCACTGGGTAGGCAGGCTTTGGCTCTATGCAGAAATACATGGATTCTGGATCCTTGCAGTGGGATCAATGGCTTCTAACTGGTATTCCTGTATCTTGGTGACCCAGGACTGTGACAAAGAGCAAACATCCCACTCTAATGGGCTTATAAGACTCAAGGAGATATTGATTCCACCTTTGTTGGAACAAAGCCAATGTCAGCTTTTGTATATTCAAGCTGGAAGTGGGAATCTAGGCATGACATACAGTCAAACAAGCTAATACCATCTTGGCTCCATTAAGTGACACATAGTTTCCAGAAATAACAAGGTGGTGGTCTCACTGTGCTTTGCCCTGGTAAGACATCTGGGGTATAATGTAATGTTCTAAAATGTGACAGTTACCTTTAGCCTCTTTTTTCCTCAATTCAGCAATAAAATACTCTTGTATTTTTGTGGCTAAGGTCCTTTTATCTACTTCTGCATTGACTTTGATTAGAATGTCCTGTTTTTCTGAAAACCATTTCTCCAATTCTGGCCAATTGTCCAAGAATCCTAAGATTCTGCAACATCAAAAGGTCAGTGTTATCAATTTGTTGAACAATCTTTAAGTTACATTTTGAAGTTTTTTTTAAGGGGAAAAGGTGAAATGAGCACTAATAAAATTGTTTAACCTGAAAAAAATTAACCCTAAAAAGTCAATTATATGAAGCTAAAAGAAATGTTCACATCAAAGCAATATACATATTCATATCTAATACATATACGCATACATGATCAGTACTGTTAGAAGCAATGCATTTTAAATTCTCAGTGCCAATATTATCGTGATATATTTCTTTCTCATACTTTTGAGAAATATTTACATGGAAAAGATGCAATTAGAATTGTTCACCATTTCAAACATGGTTTGACCATCTTATTCATAGCTAAGTAAAAATCCAAGGAAGTGGCACAGACTTCGTCTACACACACGGACAGAAAACTTCTAAGTATTATTCTGACCATCACTGTTAGACTTATCAGATCAGTTCAGTTCTCTCCTTATTACATGGTGTTGCATATAATGTTTTGTTGTAAATAGAGACCTGGGAAGTTATAGATACTCTGGTTGGGCTATTATGTAGATGAACTCAGCTTGCCTGAAACCAAGAGCCTGGAACAATTCTGGGAACTATTTTGTTTCCATGAGAATAGACAGTCTTAATGCAGTTCCAATGATTCTTATATGAACTAACTCATTCTCCCTAGCCTTATGGGGCTATCTAATGGATGTGGCTAAGTGGAACTGATTTCATCTACAACTCCTGTTTTTAGGAAAACAAAGTTCCAATTAAATAAAAATAATACAGTATTTAAACACTTTTTTACTATGCTAATTAAGTATGAGACATTTCTTTTTAAAAATTAATTCATTTATGGAAATTTTTTTAGTTCTAAATTGTCTCCCTTCCTCCAGCTTATCCCCCACCCACTGAAAAGGCGAGCAACATAAAAATTATAAATATGAAGTCATACAAAATATATATCCATATTAGCCACGTTGCAAAAAAAAAGTTTTGAAAAGCAAGAAAAATAAAGTGAAAAAAGTATGCTTCAATCTATCCTCAATTTCCCAGTTATCTTATGGGAGGTGGATAGAATTTGTCATCATGACTCCTTTGGAATTGTATGGTATCAGTTATTTTTAATCAGAGCAGCCAAATATTTCACAGCTGATCATTGTTACAACGCTGCTATTAAAGTGCACAATGTTCTGCTAGCTCTGTTTACTTCATTTAGCATCAGTTCTTCTATGTCTTCCCACATCTTTCTAAAACCATCTTGCTCATCATTTCTTATAGTCTAATGGTTTTCTCTCATAATCATATACCACAACCTGTTCAATCCCAACAATGGGTAGCCTCTCAATTTTCATTTCTTTGCCACCACAAAAAGAGCTTTAGGAAATATTTTTGTCCCCTTTTCCTTTTTCTTTGTTCTCTCTGGGATATAGACCTAGCTGTGGTATTGCTGGGTCAAAGGATATGCACAGTTTTATAGTGCTTTAGGCATAGTTCCAAATTGTTCTCCAGAATGGTTGGAAGGTTTCACGACTCCACCAATAGTGTATTAATGTTCTTGCTTTTCCACATCCCCTCCAACATTTGTAATTTTCCTTTTCCATCATGTTAGTCAATCTGAGAAGTATGAGGTGGTACCTCAGAATTGTTTAAATTTGCATTTCTATAATCAATAACGATTTAGAGTATTTTTTGAAGGAGTATAGATCACTTTATTTCTTTGTCTCAAATCTACCTATGTATATCCTTTGACCACTTATCAACATTTACCTCTTATTTTTATAAATTTGACTGAGTTCCCTCTATATTTGAGAAACAAAGCCTTTTCATAGAAATTCACTGTACATCTTCCCTCTCCCAGTTTTTTTTTTGCTTTCCTTCTAATTTTGGTAGCATTGATTTTGTTTGTGCTAAACTTTTTTAATTTCATGTAATAAAAACTATTCTAAATGTAAGAAATGTCAGAGTTTGATCTGATGAACATTCAATTATTTTTCATGTCTAAGTTCTTACTTCTCAGCAAGGATCCCATGTACCAAACCACCAACTGAACAAATTTTTAAATTTTGTTATTTAATTTTTACTTATTTTAAATTTAGAGATATAACCCTTATACATAAAGTTTAGTATATGTTATATCAGTTATTTATAAGTTACTATTGGGGCAGAGCCAAGATGGCGGAGTAGAAACAGCACCTCCAAGGCTCTCTCCCCCCAGATTAGCTCTAAACTCTGGACAACTTCTGGAGCCCCAGCACCCAAAGAATGACACAGAGAAGCTAACCTCCTGCTGAGGACAGCCCAGCAGCCCTGCAGGAAGGGCCAGTGCAGCGCTCTGGGAGCCGGCAGCGCAGCTGAGCCCAGGTCCCCCGGTTTTAGCCCCAGGGTGGCCAGGCCAACAGCTGGCTGGAGGGACCCCAGAACACCAGCAGCTGTGGCGAGTCCAGAATGGTCAACACAGACATGCCTAGGACAACGTGAGAGGTTAGTGCCCTATGGACTTTGGGACCAGTATTTGGGGAACATGTCAGCTTCCTCCCCTGGGGGCTAGAAGCTGCTGAGGAGACATGCCATTTTGCAGTTTTCAGTGGCAGCTTCAGCTCCTGGCCTGCAAACTGTAGGGAGATCCATTGATCAGTCTCGGGGGGTAATCGCTCTTGCTTTAACCTCCCTGGATCTGGATTGTGATCTGGGGTGGAGGTCGTGGGGTGGGTTTCCAGCTTGCCAGAAATGGAAGTTGCCCCCCCACACATTTGGGACAAAGCTCCCCTGTCTGGTGGCAGAGTTCTACTGTGGCAACAAGCCCAAAAGTCAAGTAATTAAGTGGCATCATGCCAAGGCAAAGGAAACAAAATAAACAGAAAAATGAAACATTAGACTCCTATTTTGGGGGCAAAGAGGATCAAAGCATGGAACAGTCAGAGGACTTTGAGGTCAGAAATCCTGCTCCAAAAGCCCCAAAGGAAAATATGAGTGGGTTACAGGCCATAGAGGACCTTAAGAAGGACTTTAAAAATCAAATAAGAGAAATGGAGGAAAAATTGGGAAGAGAAATGAGAAGAATGCAGGAAAAGTATGAAATGAGGGTCAACAGCCTGACTGAGGAAAACAACACTTTAAAAAATAGACTAACTCAAATGGCAAAGGAGGCCAAAAAGGGCAATAAGGAGAAGAATGCCTTAAAAAGTCAAATTTGCCAGATGGAAAAAGAATCTCAAAAGCTCACTGAGGAGATTCATTCCTTCAGAGTTAGACTGGAGCAAATGGAAGCTAGTGACTTTATGAGAAATCAAGATGCCGCTAAACAGATCCAAGCGATTAAAAGAATAGAAGGCAATGTGAAATATCTCATGGGAAAAACCACTGACCTGGAAAACAGATCCAGGAGAGATAATTTAAAAATTATTGGACTACTTGAAAGCCATGATCAAAGAAAGAACCTAGAAATCACCCTTCAAGAAATTCTCAAGGAAAATTGCCCTGATGTTTTAGACCCAGAGGGCAAAATAGAGGTTGAAAGAATGGATCTGAAATTTGAGGTCTTAAAATTAAATGTTTCAAATGTATATTCAAATATATAAATACTATTATTAATACTCTTTTGCATGTAATTTGGAGATAAGATGTGCAGGCATTGGGGCACAGAGATTCACCTTGCTCTAATGGAAAAGTCGAAGGGGGTAAGGGAGAAGATAATGGGAGAGAGCAGGATGAAGGAAGCGATATCTTGTGGGACTGCTATTCTGGGAGGGTGGGTAGGGGAAAAATGGGGAAAAAAATTGTAACTCAAAATCTGGTGGAAATGAATGATGTAAAACAGGAGTTAATAAAGCATTTGCTTAAATAAAAAAATAAAAGTTACTATTGCAAGATTGTGGTGCAAAATAGCTTTCAAGACTTTTTGACCATGTTTGTATACAAAAAGGCCAGGAGTATGTTTAAGCAAAGATAGCAAAGACCCAATCTCAGCTTGTCTCTCTGACTTTCTCTATCCCTTACCTACACGGGAGAATGGAAGAGATTTGAAAACTGAAGAACTCTGAACCCCATTGCTATCTGGTAATTATTGGCAAGTAGCAATGGCTAACTTGTAGGCTATCTTTCATAGACTGAAAATTGGATATTATGTAGCATATTCTCTATAATCAAGGATGAGGTCTATGACAGAGGCACTCAAGGCTCTGGAAGAAGGAAGAGGAGTCCCAAGAAAGAAAATTAAGTTCAAGAACATCAGCTAATTAGGAGGACCTGATTGTTTATTCCAGAGTTTATTGCCTAGGACTGAACTCTTTTCCTGGGAGATGATTAGAACTCAGAAGCCAAGAGTCTGAAGGAAAAAGACAGGGGAAGCTTTTTGCTGGCTCTTGGGCAGGGATGTCTGTCTTTTCTAAAAGAGACAACGCCAATCTGTAGTCTTTATACTGCCAGAGCATGGCAGGACTAGCTTTTTTCTTGAAAAAGAGATCACCAAGGATTACATCTGAGCCAGGGGAGGAGCAACAGTTGATGGTTATCCTCTGGTGGACACTACATGTTCACCAAAGCATCGTCCTGCAGAGACTGCCAATAGCAGGGGAGCAGCATGATGACATCAGAGATCATCTTCTGTCCTGTTGTGTGCAAGGCACAATTTCTCCTTCAGGGAATGCCACGTTTCCTAATGTACCCCCCCTCAATATTCCTGCCTTGACCATATGTGCTCCCTTTCTGACTGCCTTATCCATATGCATTTCTTATGTGTATAGCTAGTTCTCCACATGCCTACACTTTCCCCACTGATGCTGTGTGTGTGGGACATGTGTTCCCCAGGTTTAAAGGAGAAACACTTTGTTGCTACTTTAAAAAAAACAGCTACCATTTTATTAAATGCCTTTTCTATGACCTAATTATGTGTCCTCTGACTGACTAAACAAAAGTAAGCACATTAGTAGGAGCCCATAAGTTATGGTTTTAAGGGTTATGGGTCCAGAGAGTACTTTGAATCAGGAATCGTCATTTCCTGGGGGAAACTTGTCCTTTGAGTCGGTGAATCTCCTTAGGTAATACCCCTTTTTCCTTTAGGATAAAAAAGTAAATATTTAAATCAATGCATTTTCTCCCCAGTTTTGGTATTTCCAAAGTAGCTGTAATTCCATTTATCTAAGTACTGGATCAACAGTAAATAAAAGAAGGAAAATTAGTGTTAAACTGACCTGTGTTGTATCTGATCCCTCAAGAGCTCAGTCTTTTCTTTATCTTCAGAAGATAATTCTGGACTTTTACTGCCCGTTCCAGAAGTTGTTTCAGGGGCACTTTTTTCCTCTCCTGTATGAAAATTGTTTCATTGTAAAGAGTTAGAAAGCTCTAAAAACCTAACATTCCTGCAAAAACAAATGGCTATCTAAAATGCTAATCAGATACTGGCCAGTCCTTGCCCAGAACTAGCTAACATTTTTATCAATAACTAAGGAAGGTGGAATAGAACTTGTCACTTCAGTTTGCACATTGGGTAAAAGAATCACAATTTGAAATTTCCTTGAGTAAAGGTGAAAACTGGTGAAAAATTAAAAAAAAGATTAAGTTTAAATACAGGATAGTATAGCTCAATAAAGAGGAAAAAACCAAACTATATATTCAGAAGAGGAAAGTAAAGTTTAAAAATGATATAGGGATACTAGTGAATAAAAGGCTGATTAATGGTTAGAAAAAAACAAACTCTATACTTTATAGAAGAAGTATGATAATGGGATTAAAATGGGAGTAAAAATAGAGCATGAAAAGTTGAATGTAATCCTTCTGAACTAATGGACATACCATTTTGGATAAAGGAAAAATGTAAGGAACCTAGAGTTCTGAAAAGAGACATAAAAAGTAGAAAAAACTTGAGGTGTAGTTAAAGGAATTACAAATGTTTAGCATATTGCAGAAAAGGTTGTGCGATAAAATAATAATGTTGGAGTACATAAAGAATTCTTTGACTGAATGGATGAATAACAGTTCTTTAGCATGTCCTATATATGAAGCACTGGGCTAAATACTGAGGATACAAAAAGGAAAATAAAACCGTCCCCACTCTCAAGGAATTTGCATTCTAATGAGAGAAATATTGCACTTGGACAATTTCAGTTGTATGACAGATGGAAATGTCCCACTACAGACCATATTGGTCAGCTATTTTCTACTTCTAGCTCCACTCAGGAAATGGCAAAAGGAAATGGGTTCAAAGTACAACATGATGCATCTAGGGTGTTTATAATGAAGGATATCTTCTGCACATTAGGGTTATTAATATTCAATTGGGAAGTGAGAAAGATTATTAAGGAAGTATCTTCTCTACTGGTTTTTAAGAAGCACAGATTTTCACCTACTTGGGGTGTTACGGGGGAATCCTACCTAAAAAGGAGATAGTTAATAAACTAAAAGACTTGTCAAAACCCCTTCTACCCTATATTCTACTGCATTAGACTTCTTTGGAAAGTGAAGAAATGATATTGTCACTCAGATAAAAGTATCATTGTAAGATATTAGAAAGAATAATATCTCCATCATAGCTCAAAATATCTAGCCCTGAAAGCTCCCACTTAATTTCCATTGCAGCAGACACATTTGGGGGGGGGGAACTCTGTTCCGTTCCAGGTTAATAGCCTGGGGAAGGAAAATATTAAGGGATTCATGATAGTTGTCTTCAAATATTTAAAGTACTGTTCCATGGGATTGAGGAACAAACTTGTTTTATTTGACTCCAGACAACAGGAGTAGCAGTAATAAGTGGGAGCTACCAGGAGGCTAATTTGGACTTATAATCAAAGCTAGCCAAATTTATAATCAGGTACTTTCAGAAGCTGTGGGCTCCCCCTACTAGAAGTCTGGTAATGAAGGTTGGAAAACCACTTGTCTGGTATGTTGTAAAGGTATTCCTGTTCAGGCTAGATTGGATGAGATGGTTTCTGAGGTCCCTTTCAATTCTGAGGTCCTAAGAATAGGAACTGCTTGATTAAAACTTTCATACCATTTCAAACTGCTGGGTGAAGCTAAATCAAGAACATTAGGTTCAGTGCTTTCCATTTCAAATCTAGACATGTTCATTTTTTTTTAAAAAGTGAATATAACTCTGCATGAGGGAGATGAGAGGTACTACCCTAGAATCTACTTGAACTGATACTTTGGATCCAGATGATTGTTGGATTATTTCATGGAAAATGTTGAGAGAAAGATTCCAGAAAGATAAAGGGTAAGAAAGCAGGTTAGGAGGTCATGGGGCATCTTCTAGGTATCTGCCTTCCCAGCTCTTGTTGGGAAGAAGCTATAGTAAGGAGAGGGGTATGAGGGTGTTTGTTCCACTGAGATCAGAGATGGTGATCTCCCTCTGTGCCCCGAGAGACATTGCCTTCTCTGCTGTCCTCAAGTTGAGAAGAGAATGCTACCACTCTAAATGTTCAACGCCCCCAAGATCAGCACCAAAGTCATTTTCTGTTACTATTGTCAGAAGCACCTGAATGACTGCTAGTTATCCAACAAACTCTACTTCTCTTCCCTTTCACTCTCCTCACTGCTAAGTTGTCTATTTCCCTTCACAGAAAAGAAAGAAACTAATGGCCACTAACCCTTGTTGTAAAATCAATGTGAGAATTGTGGATGGAGGCTGAGTAAACTGGTCTGTTGGGAAACATGAGAGATACATTCGGCCTCCTCTAGAAAGGGACAAGTCAGAAGACTGTAGAGTGATGACATCCTTTTCATTACTCTGTGATCGGGCTCACTAGACAGTTCAAAGTTAATTTAAAGGAGAAAGGAGAGGGGGAGAGAGGGAGAGGGAGAGAGAGAGAGAAGCTGAAATGAATAAAAAGTCCCTTCCACTAAAGAAGCTAAGCCCCTAGAGCACATATGAGCCAGTTTGCCATGAAGAGAGAAGAAGTTGTCTTCTAAATGTACTTTGCAGAAGCCCCCTTGGATACCTTTGTCAGTGTGTATGCTGTTACTCCCCTATACATATTACCACCTGCAGAAATCACCAGTAGGTGAACCCTTCACTCCCCTCACCATCATCATTGCCTTCCTATTTATACCTACTATCTGGCATCTCCTTATATGTGTACCTGTATATGACATGTAGAGGCCACCTTGCTTGGAGTTTTATCATTACTTTGACCAGCAGTCACTTAATTATTAATACATGCATATATACAAGTATACACACTGACGTGTATTGTTATACTTCCTTCCCTCATGAACCTGCCTCCAAACACATTCAAAAGAGAGATTTATTTAGGATACAATTATCTTGGGGGTATTACTTATTTCTGAAACAAAAGCCCATCTTTTTAAGGTCAATATTATTCTGATTATATTGAATAGTTACAACTCATGGAATATCAGAGTCTCCAAGAATTTAATTTGTGGGTCAATAAAAGATAGTATCCTGAGAATAAAGCTGAATAATGGAGAATTATGCATAAGACACTGCAGAAAAGAAATGTGGCTGAAGGGAAGAAGGGTTGGTCATGTATCAAGGGCAAGAGAAAACTGATATACAGTTTGTGGTTGTTAAGCATTGTCAAGTGGATTTCCCGAACAGCCTCATCAATGAAAGAAGGCTGTGTGGGAACCTTAGCTAGTTTGGAAACCATTTGACAGAGATAATAATAATGATATAATATGACATGACAGAATATAATATAATATATAATACAATACAATATAACATAACATATCACAACACAATATACTATACTATACTATAATATGATTTAGTAG
This sequence comes from Gymnobelideus leadbeateri, assembly GCA_011680675.1. NCBI lineage: Eukaryota > Metazoa > Chordata > Mammalia > Diprotodontia > Petauridae > Gymnobelideus > Gymnobelideus leadbeateri. Next base: position 827,638 of record WOXC01004067.1, read on the forward strand.
CCAGAAGAAAAATGGGTGAAATCTTGCTTATATCAATGAGATAGTTAATGACTTTAGTCAAAGTGACACCACAGAAATGTGCTGGAATTATATGAAACATCTCAGTTGCAATATCCATCCTAATTAAAATAGCTCAGTGTACTAGGAAGACTTCTGATTTGGAGTCATAATGTGTAGTTTGTTGTGAGAATCAAATGATAGAATGTGTGTAAAGTCCTCTGTAGGTTTAAAGTGCCATGCAAATGTAAACTATTTTTATAATTATATAAATAATATCAAGAGAACATCTTTCAAGCACGTTATTTTTTGGAGGGATTCATTTGGGAAGTTGCAGTTGGCAGGGATTTTTACCACCAGCTTCTCATATTAGATACTATCAATGTATAGATCTAGGGCTATAGGGCTCAACAATAATAGTCATGGTAGAAGAGTTAGATTTAGATGGTTCAAGATTTTTTTTAAAATTTATTGAAATTAGGGGTGGTTAGGTGGCATAGTGAATAGAGCACCAGAGTCAGGAGGACCTGAGTTCCAAGCTGGCCTCAGACACTTACTAGCTGTGTGACCTTGGGGAAGTCACTTAACTTCAATTGCCCTGCCTTCCCCCCTCCAAAAAGCAAAAAAAAATATTGAAATTTATTTCATGAAATAAATGGTCACACTGCATTCAGCTTTTCAATGCATAAATGCTACAATGCTCTATAAAATTTCTTTAATGAACTGTTCAACTTACCCATCACACGATTCAGCACCATTGTATCAGTTATGTCCAGCAACATAGCAAAATCAAGTGCAGGTGGGGGAGGAGGGGGCTCTTTGGGTGCTGTAGGATCATATGCTAATGTTGACTTTTTGTAATTCTTTCCTTCATGTTCTTGTTGATCTGGGTTGAACCCTGTAAGAGCTTCCTCAAGAAGTTTTGCTTGATTTACTGTCATTGGAAAACCATCCAAGATCCATCCTTTTTCTATTGGTACTTGACTAAAGTTTGGAAGAACATGAACTCATTAATATTTAGGAAAAAAAAGAATCATGACCATAATAATAAAAGGCTGATTGCTATCTTTTGTGGAGTTAAATCAAGTGCAATTAGAATATTATAGTGTAATAAAAAACTATGAAAATCTCATTACATATATTTCAATTTTATAGAAAAGCAGATTAATCTTTCTAAAGCATTATTGCTATTACATCACTATTGTGTTAAAAAAAAAAAAAACCTTTAGTAGCTGCTTCTTTATGATCAAGTCCCAACTCTTTAGCTCTGAATTTAAGACCTTCAAAAACCTGTCTCTTGCTTACCTCTCCAGACTTACCTCTCACTGCTCGTCAGCAAGCCACCTTATTTTTTTTAGCTAAACTATTAGAAATATATGCTTGAAGTTCCGTGCGGCAGTATGTGCCCCAAATGCTAAGCTATGCCAATCATCAGAGCTGGGCTTCATGGAGGGTACCTGTACTGTCCATAATTAAATACGCTTATAAATCCATCAAAGACGGTAAAAGAGGATAATTCTTACTTAATGGCATCCACCATGATCTGGATTAACAGCACATCAGGGATACTTCTTCCTTTTTTCAGCAGCTTTTCACACTTCGCACCAAGTTGAGCACGGTTACTAAGCTGTGGAAACAAGCAATTAAGACTTACGATGCATGCAATCAAAGATGCACATCCAAAGTCTGGTGTGATGATACCAAAATGGCTGACATGATTGTATCTCATTAAGAAGCAGCTATAAAATCTAAAAGACATTTAGTAATTGTGAGAATATAATTTGGTAATTCTAAGAAATTCACCCATGGTCAGGCTTAGATTTTGGAAAGTAAATTTTTTTAAGGCTTCATACAATAGCTCATGAAAAATGAGTTCCATGGCTCAAAGAGTAGACTGAGGATCATAAGTTTTTATCCAGTCTACTACTGAATTGGGCTGTGTCTCCTTAGCTGAAACAGGACGAGTTTAGGGGGAAACTGTTCTGAGAGTTTATTATCTTCCCAGTCTAGCTGGGCTCATCCAATGACCCAGAATCATATGTTTATTTGGTGTAATTTCTGCTTTAACACTTCTACTACAATTTTCTTTGAATGGGTGCTGATTTTTACTTTAGGTTGTTAATTAGTTCCAATTAGCTGAAATGTAGGCCAGGAATATTGCTGAAGAAGACTGATTAGCATGACAGTGCCCTAATCATTCTAGGATATCTTGGTTCTATTTGATGAAACCTTTATTCTGAAGGTACTTCAGGAGAACTCGCTAACACTGAGAGGGACAAGTCAAAAATAAGAATTTTAGAACTTCACATTCACTTGTGAGAAACTCATCCATTTCATAAATATTGACTTAGGTGCCTGCTATCTACAAGAATATAAGGGATACAAAAACAAGAACAATATCATTTCTACTCTCTAGAAGCTTCTAATACTAATAAAATCCTTGGTCCTATAGTGCTATGTTGTACTATAACATCTAATACCTATTGTCTTTGAGCTATATAAAAGACTGCTACAAGAACTAATGAATATGTATCACACCAATTACACAAAATGGAACATCTTTTTAAAATCAACATTTCAATAAATAACTCCCTAAAGTGGTATAATTAATTTCTACTTACAAGTAGACAGATGAATAGGTGACAGTACTAATCATTATATATAAAGAGTGGGATCCCAAAGGCTTATTTACAATAACAACATATTTTTATTAATTTATTCATATTTTTGAAAATTTATTAAAAAAGTAAATTATGGGATAAAAAAGAAGCTTAGTTTCAGTCAAAAAAATAAGATGCAATTCAAAATTGAGTAGGTGTGTTATATGTTTATGAGGTAATGAACAACTGAGAGAACCAATGCCTTCAAAGCCAAGTAAGTAAATATAGTTTTCTATATAATATGATGATGATTTTACTGACCCTACATCAACAGGCAATGAATTCTGGGACATTTTTATTCCAAGTGTGATATATATGAACTAAGTCATTAAGATGCTCAATTTTATAACAGCACCTACCTGTAACCACTGTTCTGGGAATATAATGAGATGATATTTGTAATATGTTTTACAAACCTTAAAACAGTATAAATCCTGTAATAATAATAGCTGCCATTCAATAATCATCAATCAATCAACAATAATAATTATAATTAGTAGTGATAGTAGTAGCAGTAGCAGCAGCAACAGCAATAATAGTATTTCCAAGAACATATATTTGTGAGATGCCTAAAGTAAGGAGTCTTTGGCTTTGGAAAATGCATTTTCCTGTGAAAATCTACTTGGAGAATAGATCATTTGAACAAATAAAGATGTGAGGCTTTAGGGATAAGGCTGAGCCTGTGATTTCATTGGCATAGGGAAATAGAGGGAACCCCTCTTCCAATAAAGGTTGGCACTTTTTCTGAAATTACACTTTTAGAGGGTTGCCTATTGTTAGAGCCCCGAGGCATTAAGGGATTTGCCCAAATGTCACACAGTCAATTTGTATCAGAGATAGGCTTTGAAGCCAATTCTGTTTCTCTACTATGTTGCCTCAGAAGTTTTGAAATTTACAACACTTAATAAGTTTGCCCTATGGTGGAGAATAAGAAAGGAAAAGTGTGACTGAATTTCTTTAATATAGGTGCATAGGTGGCAGATTCATAGCACTTAGACAGCTTTAGTAAAATAATTAAAAAGAAAAGAATCATAGAAAAATATTACGATATAAATACAATTTTCTCTGATTAGAGTTATTTAAAGATAAATTCTGGCAGGTAGAAAAGTAAAGGGGATATGCAAAGCAAACATGATCACAGTCAAAATATGAAAGAGGAAAAACGTGAGAAAATACGTAATTTTTACCACTCAACAATATATTTCAAATGTCTGCATACCCATTTTGGAAAGATTCAATAATAATTTTACTGAATTATAAATAATGTCAATTATATTTATTTTGTTACCTGTATAATACACAGATAACTGGAGAGTTGATAAAGCATCTTTAGTGGCTGGCAAATCTGCCAATACATTTTCTCAGAAGAGAAAATATATGGCTGATTCATTCTATTAAGATAATGAGAGAAGAAGACTCTTCTTTTTTTAAAGCAATTGGGGTTAAGTAACTTGCTCAAGGTTACACGGCCAGTCATTATTTATGTGTGGGGGCTCATTTTCTGAGGCTGGGACTGATCCTGGATCAATCATCCTGACTCTGGGGCCAGTGCTCTTACTCACTGCGCCACCTACCCGCCCCAGGAATAATGATTTACTTGGGGATTTTCAAGGTCAAAAACAGATTGTATTACTTACTCTTGCTATATTGCTTGCTTTCACATCATGCACTGAATGTAATTTCTCAAGTTCTTCACCTAGGGACAGGAAAAATGATTAGAAGAGTTTTTCTATAACATTTATAACTAATGGCTAAATATATACATTTGCTATTATATAGGGGAAGCCATTCAGTATATCTGAAATATTTATTATTTTAATTGTTCATGAAACTGTAATAGTAAAACCATTCATTATAGTGACAGGTAGCCTTTCTCATGTTATTCAGACCTTTGTTGATGTTGTTTTTAATTTAATGCTTCCTATCTATTTATTTATTTTCAGTTTTTTTAATTTTTCGGCCTAAGAAGAAAAAAAACCTAAAGGATTTACTCACCTTACATGTCTATGGGCAATGACCACATGTACAAATTGAAACTACTTTGGAATTTATGAAGAAGTAGTCATGTAGGTTTTCTTTATGATTGATTTTAGGAAAGAGGTTTGTAGAATTTGAGTTAAATACAATTTTGTCCAGGTGAAAAAAATTACAACTTTAAAGTTTTTACTATTTACACCTAGATTTTAAGTACCAGTACAAAGGGGAAAAAAATAAGACAAGATTGCCCCAGAGAAAGATACCAAGACTAAACCATCTTGGGAATGGTATGTGAGGCTAAACTTAATATTTAATTCTATGCTGACAGTGATAGTGAAGAGTGAGTCATCAACTACAATACTTTTGATAATGTGGTAGTATACTTGTCTTTACCATCTGCCCTGCTGATATGCCTTCTGGACACATGGACTTTGCCATATGACCCGTAGCTGAACTCATATACACACATACACATATATAAACACATACACGTGACACATTGTGTGTGTGTGTGTGTGTGTGTGTGTGTGTGTGTATGTTGTTATCCTTAATTAGGCTGTGAGCCTCTTGAGAAGCAGGGACCATCTTAATTTTCTACTTATATATCCAAGTGCTTAGCATTGTGGTTGACATATGATAAATGCTTTCTGTTCTATCTGATGGTGCTGATGATGTGATGATTGAAATCTGAACAGCACGGTAGAAAATTACAAATCTATTTAATATAGTAAAGTCACTTTGTATTTTAATGCTGAGTTTTCCTGAGATACTCTACAAAGGGACTGAATGACTAAGAAGCAGATCCCAACAAAAGTAAATATTAGATTTTGGGCTAGCTAAATTTATTTTTGTCTGAAATAAGAACTGAATTTTTTTTAAGTTGTCTATTATTCACATAGCTTTAAGTAATAGGATTCTATTTCCTGTCTATATAAAATGAACTAGGAAATGGTAATCAGTGGCTATGTTCCTATACCGGTTCTGGAGCAGTAGCAGAAGATCAAATCACAAGACTTCCCTCTAAAACTTTAGAGTTTGGGTTGCCAAAATCCTAAGTTTCTTTTCAACAAATTATATATAACAATCTAAAGAAAAATGAAGGCGAAAAAATCCCAATGGTGTTTCTATGTTTTATTTCCCAGTGGAACATAGAAACTTTCTCTTTTCTCTATGAGCATCCACCTCTCCACAGCTAACCCTCCCAATTCACTATTGCTCTCAATAATAACACTGCATACTCTTCTTCCCACCTGGACCAGCACTCTCTACCTTGGACACCCAGAATCCATGCCCTGAGTGCATAGGAAAGTTAATTTACTCATCTTTGGAGCTTTCTACCTAGGTCCCAAACAGTTGGTCACAGGTTGCAGATCATGTTTTGCCCTCATATTTCACTTAATCTGCCCAACATCCCCCAGGGCATTTTGTTATTTGCCTGCCAATGTACACACATGCCCCTCTTAACCCTTCTCCCTTAACCCCACACCTTCTACCTCTTTATCTGGGCATATTAGGGCCTGCCTTACAGGGCTGACATCAAACTCACCTCTCCAGCTGCCTCTATGGCACTCCAATTGCCTTCCACGATTCCTGTCGCCCCTACGACACGGCTTGCCTCCACAAACCCCTCTCCAGCTGCCCCTACAGTCTGGTCACTCTGGTTGCCCCTATGACCCGGGTTCACCCCCACGAACCCCACAGGGGAGCCTGCTCCTCTGAGAACAGACAAATGAGTCCTGACACCAAGATGTGAAGTATCTTGCCATTTAATCTCTTTCTCATTCACAATCCCCACTTCTCTCCTTCCTCCCGCTTTCACCTTGCCTCCCTCCTTTTACCTTCTTTCCCCTCCCCCGACTCTCTTCTCCCATGTGCCTCAGCAGTAACAGGCTTCTCATGGCAGGGGTTCCCCTGTTAGCAGCACCTACTCAACCCTAAAATTACGGGAGTAGAATACACGCTCAGGTGCCTCCAACCCTGCTTGAGTTGCTCTGTCCTTTGCCTGAGTTTTCCGTGGGTTCTCAGAGTTTGGGTAGAGTCTTAAAGGGCCCCAACATGGGCACAATAATCAAATCAATAGTATTGCTTCTGGAAAGGACATGTAAATTAATTGATCTATATGTGAATTCTCCACTTTAACTCTTTAGACCAAAATACCCCTCCCTAGCTACCATTAGTCTATACCTGTAGTCTATTTATTAGAACATCATCTACTTAAAGTAAGGATTGTCTTTCTTTTTATATTTGTATCCTCAGTGCTTACTATAGTGCCAAGAACATAGTAAATGCTTAATAAATGTTTCATTCATTAATTCATTCAGTTAGTCATTCATTCATTCACCACTCTAAGGATTCAATGGAATATTACCTTCTACACGAGAATATCTTTTGGCATGTATTGTTGTTACTGAAGATGTCTCTTCTGGTTCCTTTTAATAAAAACAAAATTACTTAATTTTTAATAAGATTAATGATTTCAATTTTCTGTAACTTAAAGCTTGAGTGACAAAATGCATATAACTAATCATATCCCTAAAATTAGTGACATTAAAGGAGTTTCAGAGATTTTGATTATAATTATGGGCAATATACATGGGACCCTAGGGCTGAGGAATAAACAATATTTTAAAAGTCTAGATCATCACAAACAGCCCTTGATCAAGCAGTGCCAAGATCTGCACTGTTTGGTAGCCATTAGGAAAACAGAGAAAGGTAGATATGCTTATTGTGAATATTTGCTATCAACAATAAATGGATATCATAGCATCATCAAAGAACTAAAAAACCTCTCTCTCTCTTCCCCTTTCTTCTTCTCTCTCTTTCTTTTTCTCTTCTGTCTCTCTTCCCTTCTTCCTCCTTTTCTCCCCCCTCTTCTTCTATCTCTCCCCTGCTTCCACCTTTCTTCCTTTCTCTTTCAATAGTAAAATTTTCTTTTACACATTAGACCTGAGCTTGATTCCCTGTTTACTTCCTTCAATACTTTAAAGTATCCATACTTTCATCAACATAGGTACTAATAGCACTGAGGTAGATCTCCACCTCTCTAGACCTCAGGAAATAGTCATCATGACTATCTATGGGCAAAAAAAAATCATCACTTCCTGACCAAATTTTTAGTGGTGGTCCACTAAAACAGAATGAGGTTGGTGTTCAGACTAGCTGCTATCGCTTACCAAAGTCTATACTCTAAGTCCTTCCATGCAGGAAGACCTTCTAGAATTTGTCCTTGATTAGACGATAGAACTCCTAAATAGCACACTTAATTTGAAGCAATATGGTATCGTGGAAAGAGTATGGGCTTTAGAAGCAGGAGCCCTGATTTTTGGTTCTAGCTCTGCTATTAATAAGCAGTGAAACCTTGAGGAAGTGACTCAACTTTTTGGACCCATATTTCCATAACTACAAAATGTGAGGATAGCCAAATAATCTGAAAGGTCTCTTCCAACATTAAAACTCTATAGTTCTAGATATGAAAAATAGTTAGGATTATACTTACCAGAGTCTCTTTTTCAGATGCCTCTTTATCTTGCACTTCCACTGGACTTACAGTTATTGTTTCATTTATAAGGAAAGCCTGAATAGCTTCTTGAACCAGAGTGTCAATACAAAGAATCTCAATATGGAAAGCTAAGATAAAGTGAAAAATTTTGAGTCAGTTGATTAAATAAATTAAAAATGTTTATTGAGTGTCAATTATATGCAATACATGTAGTTTTTCATTTAGGTTTTAATAACACTGTCTTTTGGGTCATTGGGATCTATGCCCTAGAATTACCTTCTAAATAAAATTGCTTTTTTAAAGAAGATTCTTTCTGTATATTAGTAATTAAATCCCCTGAGATAGATTGGTATTACAGCAAAAACCTACCCAATTATGAATAGTATTATATATAGCAAGTTTCCAACACATAAAGCTATGGCTAACCAAGAACATAAACTATTAGGGGGTAGTACCTAATTCACCAAGAACTACTTGGAAAAATGGAAAGATGTTTGGCAAAACTTAGGTGTGAATCATGATCTTTCACCTTATGCCACATGAGACTTCAAAAAGAAAAAGACTTAAATATGTTTGATGACCTAAATGGAAAAGGTGGTCATTCTGTAAAAAAAAAACTTATGGATTGAAAAGAGTTGCCTTTGACACTTGTGGTTAAGAGAAAACTTAAAACTAAGGGATAAAAGCAATCATAAGAGAAATTTTCAATTATTTAAAATCACAGATAACTTTGAAACAAACAGAATAATGAAATCAATGCTGCAAAAATGAAAAGAAAAACTGTAAAGTGTAACAATTACACTGCATCAAATATCTTTGATTTCTCTTAGTGTCAAATCACCCAAAATTCTGAAGTCCCAAATATATAGGAAGTGACATATATGTCCAAAAATCATTGACTAATAAAGAATGGTATAATATTATGAACAGTTTTCAAAAGCGAAATTGCAAAACATGTTAAAATGACTCTAAACAAACTTTAGAGCTACAGAATGTACAAAAAGACAGAGAAAAACAAATCTCCTACTGAAGGAAGCCCAGAAGGCCAGCAGGAAGGGTTCATCACAGTGTGATGGAAGCCAAGCACAGTCTTGACTGAGTTGTGGTTTTAGCCCCAGGGTGGCCCCAACCAGTGGCAGCTGGAGCAGACTTCATAAGAGTAAATCACCAGCAGCTGTAGCAGTTTCCAGATTTCTCAATCCACAAAGGCCAAAGACAAAGTCAGAACTCCTGCATCAAAAGCCTCCAAGAAAAATATGAACTGGTTACAGGCCATGGAGGAGCTCAAAAAGGAGACTGAAAATCAAGTAAGAGAAGTGGAGGAAAAATTGGGAAGAGAAATGAGAATGATCCAAGAAAATCATGAAAAGAGAGTCAACAGCCAGCTACAGGCTACCCAAAAATACACTGAAGAAAATAACATCTTAAAAAATAGACTAACTCAAATGGCAGAAGAGGTTCAAAAAGCCAATGAGGAGAAGAATGCTTTAAAAAGCCGAATTTGCCAGATGGAAAAGGAATTTCAAAAACTCACTGAAGAAAATAATTCCTTCAAAATTATAGGGGAGCAAGTGGAACCTAAGGACTTTATGAGAAATCAAGATACTATAAGACAGATCCAAACAAATGAAAAATAGAAGGCAATGTGAAATATCTCATTAAAAAAAACACTGACCTGGAAAATAGATACAGGAGAGATCATTTAAAAATTATTGGTCTACTCAAAAGCTATGATAAAAAAAAAGAGTCTGGACACCATCTTTCAAGAAACTGTCAAGCAAAATTGCCCTGATATTCTAGAACCAGAGGGCAAAATAGAAATAGAAAGAATTCACCTATCACCTCTTGAAAAATATCCCTAAAAGAAAACTCCCAGGAATATTATAGCCAAATTCCAGAGTTCCCAGGTCAAGGAAAAATTACTACAAGAAGTCAGGAAGAAACAATTTGAGCACTGTGGAAATACAATCAGGATAACACAAGACCTAATAGCTTCTACATTAAGGGACTGAAGGGCTTGGAATATGATATTCTGGAGGTGAAAGGAGCTAGGACTAAAACCAAGAATCACCTACCTACCAAAATTAAGTATAATGCTACAGAGGAAAATATGGTTATTCAATGAAATAGAGGACTTTCAATCATTCTTGATGAAAATACCTGAGCTGAACAGAAAATCTGACTTTCAAATACAAGAAACAAGAGAAGCATGAGAAGATAAACAGGAAAAAGAAATCATAAGGAATTTATTAAAGTTGAACTTGTTACATTCCTACATGGGAAAACAATAATTGTAACTCATAAGACTTTTCTCAGTATGAGGATATCTGTAGGGAATATATATGTATGTGTATGTATATATGTATGTATAGGAGGATGTATGTGTATATAAATATGTATGTGAGTGTGGGCATTTGTATGTTCATGTATACATAGAGGGCACAGGATGAGTTGAATATGAAGGGATGATATCTAAAAAATAAAATTAAAAGGTGAGAGAGGAACTTATTGGGAGAAGAAGAAAGGGAGTGATAGATTAAGGTAAATTATCTCATATAAAAGAGGCAAGAGAAAACTGTTACAATGGAAGGGAAGAGTAGGAAGGTGAAAGGGAATGGGACAACCTGATTCTCATTGAATTTGGCCTAAGGAGGGAATAACATACACACTCAATTAGGTATCTTACCCTACAGGAAAATAGAGGGGTTGGGGATAAGAGGGGGGAGGATAGAAGCAAGGGCAGATTGGGGAAGAGGATAGTTAGAAGCAAACATTTCTGAAAAGGGATAGGGTCAAAGGAGAAAATAGAATAAGTGGGGGGGGCAGAATAGGATGGAGGGAAATATAATTAGTCTTTCACAATATAACTACTATGGAAATGATTTAGGTAACTACACATGTACAATCCATATTGAACTGCTTATCTTTCCAGTGGTGGTGGGTGAGGAGGGAAGAAGGGAAAAATATCTGGAACTCAAAAAACAAATGCTTAAAAATTATTTTTTACATGCAACTGGGAAATAAGATATACAGTTACTGGGGTATAGAAACCCATCTTGCCCTACTAAAAAGTTAGGGTGATGAAGGGGGAGGATATAAGAGAGAACAGATTGGGGGGAAGGGTATTTAGTAGGCTTGCTATTTTGGGATGGGGGGTAGGGGAAAGGTGGGGAGAGAAAAAATTCTAACTCAGAATCTCATGGAAATGAATGTTGAAAACTAAAAATAAATTAAAAAAAGAAATTGCAAACCATCAACAACTATTTGAACAAAATTCTCCAAATTTTTAATAGTAGGATAAAAGCAAATTGAAACATCTCTGAGGTTTTACTTAACACTCCCCAAATTGTACAAAATGATGTAAGATGGCACTAATCAATTTTGTTAGAGATTTTGGAAGACAGTGTTGGTAGTCTTTCAAATGGAGAAAACTCTAGAAAACAAGTTTGAATTGTTGTAGAAAAATGACTAATCTATCAATCCCACTATTGGTCATATATCCCCAAAAAGTGAAAAACAGATAGGAAGGCACCATATAAACCAAAATATCTCTAGTACTACTTTTTCTGGCAGCAAAAGAATGGGAAACAAAGCCAGTACCTTTAATTGGAGCATGGCTGAAAAATTGAATTGTATCAGGGAACTGAAAACAATGTGAAATAACAGATATGAAGAATTCAAGAGAAATGTGGGAAATATCTGTATAAATGAATGAAAAGTGAATTAAGCAGGATCATGAGAGGCAAAAACTGAGAGGCAGCCCAGGACTGTTAGGCTGAGGTTTACTACTTTTTTTCACATAAAAAGAGAGTGTGCCAAGACTATGGTTTATCCTCTCTTATATGTGACTGGGGACACAACATTATTTTGGATAGTCAGTTTGGCATCAATTAGATATTAAATAATAAAAAAAACCCTACCTTCTGCTAAAATCTTCAGAGAGCTGGTTTTTCCACTACATGTCTTTCCCAGCATACATCCTTTAGTTGAAAAGGAAGGAATCTGAGGCACATAAGTAATTTGTTTTGGAGGGTAAACCTTTTCATTAACTGCTCGAAGCACATGACCCAATATGTTATTATTGGGAGGTATGGCAGACTCAGACATGTCTTCTGGGAGGGTCCACTCTCCGGTAAGGGTCTATGACAAATGTAAATAGGAAACATGTTTAGTGACTTGTATAATACATAAAATGTATGTATTATATAATAAATAATATTATATAGATAATATATAATATAAACAATATATGGATTATATAGTATAAAAGATAGTAGTATATGTTATACTAGCAATTTATATTTTTAATTTCTGAATCATCTATATAATAATTCATAAGTTCTTTATAGTAATTTTCATGAGTAAAAAATACTCAAGGAAAAACATGAGCATATCATATAAAGACCAGAAAGAAACTAGAATGATCATAACCTCATATAAAGGAATTACCTGAATTATACTACTTTTAGGTATGGATATGATAGAGAACTCAATCAAAATGGATTCTGATAATTACTACAGAGGAAAAAAAACTGCGTATGTAAGGACCAAAAAATAGTAATTCATCTAATATCTTACATATAAACAAAATTAATCTGAAGTAATTAAAATTAAAAAATTTAGAAGAGAGCAAAAGGTAATATTCCTGATTATACTTTCTATAAATTACTTTTTAATTTGCATAGAAATACTTGGAAGAATATATTAGTACAGTTATTCAAGTATTTCATGTTACCATCAAATTAATTTGAAACCTGTGATGACTAATAAATACAAAAGAGATCAAAATTACTATAATTTATAATCATACTTCCCTTTAAAATAGCCTGTGATTTTCACAAAAATATCCGGGAGGAAATATAGGAAAAATGTAATAACTTTTTTTTTTATCATTTGAAAACCTTCAAAACTCTCTTTAGATTGTATGGGATAAAGTTAGCAACTATGAATTGTCTCAGTTTCATAGCCCGTTGATAAACTTCACATAGCTATCTGACAGTAGAAACACGAACTCTTCTGAGCATATTTTTTGGAGTTTTAAAATTCTGGCACACATAAATCAACTATTTATTGCACTTTTAAATGTTTTATCCTATAGTGTAATTTCTTTTTTTTTTTTCTTTTTTTTTTCTTTTTTTTTGGAGGGCAATTGGGGTTAAGTAACTTGCCCAAGGTTACACGGCTAGGTTTTTCATTTGTGTGGGTTAAGTGTCTGAGGCCAGATCTGAACTCAGGTCCTTCTGACTCCAGGGCTAGCACTCTACTCACTGTGCCACCTAGCCGCCCCCTATAGTGTAATTTCTATAGAAAATCCAACAAAGAAGACAAATCATGTCAAACAGTAAAATCTTAGAAAAGGCTCACAAATATTAAGCCCTGTTGACTTGACATAGATATGATCTCTCCTCTGCCCACATTATGCCCTTTCTTCATACCTCCAACATTCAAATCCACGTTAGGCAACCAAATATGCGTTAGCCTAGTGACTTTACTAATTTATTCTTACTTTTCTAAGATAATTGAAGCTTTGAGGTTTTTATTCCTCTCTCTCATTAATAGGCTCAAAGAGTACAAGTATTTGTTCATAGCAAATAAACTTAGAGTTCCTCTACGAACATGAGTTCCCATGAAAATCAAAACAATAAAAAAGCATAGGAAAAAAGAGCACAAGGAAATTATTTTAAAAGTACTCAGTTCTAATCAGCTTAAATGTCTTTAGCTACATTCTGATTTCTTTTAGTATTAATATGCTCTATTACTTATCATCTATAATGGACAGTCTTAACATCTCCCAGTAATTTTTTGAATGAAATTTCATTGAGCGGAGCTTTTAAAAAATTATATCAATTCTAGATATTTTTTAAAAATGGTAATTTGACCAACAAAAACAGGACAGTTCAACAGATCTTAATATCACAGGATTCAGAGATGGAAGGGAACTTTAGGTTCACTGAGGCCAATGATTTATCATTAGATGACAACACAGTTTGATCCCATATTAAGCTACAAATCAAAGTTTCCAAGTTGCATTTTTCTATCCTTGGTTATTTCTCTCTTTGGCTATTGTAGAAGGGATACTGATATTAACCGTTTAATAAAAGTAACGTGCCAATTTCTCCAAATATCTATGCCAGAGGTGGGGAAACTACAGCCATTAATTAAAGGCTATTAGGATAAATCCTATAGAATCTTTATTTTATTCTGTTCAACATACTTCTCTGACAATCACCAGTACTTATATTCATATCATATCAATGTATTATATATTAAATGCCTGCCTATTTCCTTGTCTTCATTTTTTTTACTACAATGCCCCTCTTAACCTCAGTCTCTCAATATCTATCATCCAACATTCTTGGTTTAGCCAAGGAGACAGTATTATAAATTAAAACATATTGCGAATAGCTGTGCCTATTTTCTTTGTGTGTGCCAATATCTTTGATATGACATCACTTGAGATCTGGAAATAATTTCTGTTAACCTGAGATAAAGAAAATATTTATTAAGGAAATGAATCTTTTAAAATGGTGAAACAAAATTTGTTTTTATTACTTTAATATTAATGTTTTACTGACTTAATAATAACATGCAATCTAACCAGGAAAACAATTTTAAAGCAAGAAATGCCCTTAGGAATACTTTAGTCTAAACCTTCATTTGCATATTTGAAGACCAGCAAAGGTGAGGAGCTAGTTTACTAACATATAGTTAACTAGTAGCAGAGAGGATTAAAATCTAGGCTCCCTGACCCCCAGTGAAATACTCTTTCTACAACATGCTGCTACTTATCATTCCAAGTCCTTTTACTTTGGGTTTGATGCTCTTTGATGTATAATTTTCCCCTTTTCTATACTCACTATATGAATTATTTGTAATTAGACACAAATGGATATACATGCATTCAAAATGTTTACCAGCTTCTGATTTAATATTTTATAATTTTTATCCTTTAAATCATAAAAAAAGCTTTATGCTTTAAACTTTGTACTATTTGTTTAATTAATTGTTGCCAGTCAAATGCTAAGTAAGAAAGAAAAAGGACGGCGACAAAAATTTTTATTTATAGGCAATAGGCTATCTTAAACCTAAGCAAAACATAGTATAAGTCAGGTAGAAATCTTCTAGAAGGGCACTGAGTTCAAGCTGGGCTGAAAATTAAGCCCTCAAACATACTATTTAGCTTATGTTATATTTGATCTGGTTTTCTATCCACTGCACACCTAAAAGATTAATTATTGACTGTCTTTTGCTTCATTTTGACTGCATATGTACCATCTGTAACAATCTTCTAGAAGAACAAATCCCATGCCCTTGATGGAATCAGGGTCTCCTGATACTTCCTACTGACACTTTGACTCACCTACTCAAGAAACAAATGCCTGTGGATCTTTCATGTCCTCTCTCCTAACTCCTTCATCCCTATGTACATAGCAGGAAATGTAAGTGGAACAAAGAATACAGATTCCACACAAGACTGAGGTCACAACCCTTCTCACTAATAGCACTCCTGAGGACCCCTTTTCATACTTTGTCTTTGTTGATCTCATCTTTTGTTGGTCACCTTCTTGGGTCGGTTCTTCCCTATTTCAGTGAACATCCCACACCATAAAATCTCTGCCACCTTTGGGACTGACTTATACCTGTATATGCTAACTGATCCTCCATCAGGTATGGAACCTCCCTGGAACTGTGGTATTTGTCAAACTCTTCCTACTTATATAGATCACTTCTTTTTTTTGTCTGCAACCTGCCACCATATTCTGATCAGAGAGTTTCCAAAGCCTGTTCCCTTGGCCCCAGCCAAGAAGTAGCAGAAACCCACTCAGGATGAGTATGCAGACTTGTGGGCTAAGATGTGCATGCTCCAGGTGCCCTCACTGCCCAGAATTTACCCAGCTGCACCACTTCATGATTGCTAAATAAGGACTCAGAGAAGCTGTACTGCTTCTTACACATTTAGCAAGACATAAGGTGAAGAACACTGGGATTGCATCTTGGGAGACTTGGGAGACTGGGTTTGCATATTGGCACCAATGTTCAAGAGTAAACATGGACAAGACTCTTGGGCTTTTCAAGTTTCTGTTTCCTCATCTATAAAATGGAATAATAATATTTGTTCTTCCTACCTTATAGGATTATGGAGGAAGAGCTCTGCAAATTTCAAAATGGCTTATAAAGGTAAATAGTAATAATTTCTAGTAATCAATGTAGTCAGCTTTACCCTACCCTGCCCTTTACCCTATCCTTATCCCTATGCCTCTGGCTTTGGCATAAAGGCACCTCTTAACAAGATTTCCCAATTCCTAGAGGGGAATGTTCTGGTTTTGGTTCAAAGGGCTTAGTCATTGACTCCCTCATCTATACTGCTGTTGAGAGAGACAGAGTTCATTTGGCTTAGGTTTTACATCTGAATTTGTGGAAGGGGGGTTTCTTCAAGTACATATAAATCACAAAGTTGTGCTAATTATGCTAACAACAAGGGGAAGTGCATTGTCCAGATATTTTTGTTTTAGGCAGGGAATTAGTTCAGTCACTGATGATGAGCTTGCTTGAGACACTGAACACAGAATTAAAGGGCTTTCTTGATTTCTGGTAGACTCCCACTTGATCAAATGTTCTCTGGAAAGGAGAAAGGTCCTAATGGGTTCTTTATAATTAGGAGCATGGGTTGGGAATACAACTAACGCTCTGGTAAAACTCTGGTAATGTTAGGGATAGTCCTCAGAGTCTGTGTTATTCTATAGTTGGTACATGTTTATACTGTGTTCAGCTGGGGCGCTCTGTAAGATCCTATACCAGGGGTGGGGAACCTGTGGCCTTGAAGCCACATGTGACCTTCTAGGTCCTTGGGTGTGGCCTTTTGACTGACAAAACAAATCCTTTTATTAAGGGGATTTGTTTTGTGAATTTTGGATTCAGTCAAAGGGCTGCACTTGAGGACCTAGAGGGTCACATGTGGTATATAACTATTCCATTTGGTTCCTATTTTCTAGGATCCAGGGCAAGTTACTTCCCTATTAGAGAACAGCAGAAGCTGGCACCAGTAAACACGGACATTCCTTCTCCCATCTTCAAGTTCAGGTGAATACGAGAAATATTTTATTCATTACAAACTTGAAAAATTCTGGTACTTCATGAAGCAGATAGGTAGTGTGGGTAGATAAAGTATTGACTTGGAGTCAAGAAATCCCAAGTTCAAATGTAGCCCCAGACACTTGCTAGCTTTGTGACTTCGGGCAAGTCATTTAACTTCTATTTCCTCTGTAGTTTCTTCTACAAAACGGAGATGAGCAGCATCTACTTCCCAGGGTTGTTGTGAAGATAAACTGAGGTAGTATTTGTAAAGTGCTCTACAAACTTTAAAGTGCTCACTCTCTCTGTTTTTTATCATATTATATAATATATAAATCTATAAAGTACTATACACACATATGTGCATATGTGTGTATAAATATATAAGTATAGTATTAGCTAATATCATATTTATTATGCTGTCTTTTTGAAGGAACGTACAGAATCTAACCCTCTACCTGGGGACATTATATGTAGAAAGAAATGGCTTAAAATCTTTGGGATTATTACCCATAATATGGTTTCTCTCCTGCTTAGTATTCTCTTTAAACATTATAGATATAATCCATGTACAGATAAATTAAGACTACATTTCCCAAGAATCCTGAAATTCCTTGGCTATGTCTTCATATTTCCATAAACCTTGGAGTTAGGAGACTACTTCTCGTCATTAATCCTATAGCCTGTCTCTTTCTTTTTGATAGAAAGTACCTCTAATCCATTTGACACACTGGAGTTATATTCATGGCAGGACAAAAAGAAATATGGGCCCAGGTTAGGGACAATCTCAAACAAGTCAAAAAGTCTTCTATGTAAAAACATTTGCAGGAAAATCCTTTTTTTTTAATAGGTGGCTGAAATAGTTCTGCCATATTAGCCTTATGACTGCCTCTTAGAATTGAAACACAATCTCAGGGAGTTTTTGTACAATATTGTCCAAATTTACCTTTGTTAGGGTTTGCATCAGAGGCTTCCTAAACTATCTCCCAACACCTGCTACCCCCAAGGAAAAAAAGTAGGTTCATCTGAATTTCTCATTTCTTTGTAGGGAAGAAACACATTGTCTATATTTTAAATTATATATTAGAGAATATTACTTGTAAAAATGAAAGGGAAGGATTGTGTCCTTGCATTGATCATATGGCCATCCAATCAGTTCAGTAACATTCATTTTCCTCTATTCCAGGGCTCTTCAGATATCTACAAGTCATCTGACAGCTAACCATAGCATACCTCTGCAGACCCTATAAATACAGTCTGGATGCATATGGGCAACAAGTAGAAAGTGGCATTTTGAAACTCGGCACTGGGGTTCTTTGAATACTTTATTGAATTATGATAGCTCTAGAATTTTCTACCATGTTTCTATGATATCAAACACTTGGGCTGCTCTCCAGTTACCAATCTTTTTTTTTTTAAGTATTTTTTTAATTAAGTCATGTACATTTTTTTTTTTTTGCTTTTTTGGAGGGGAGAATGCAGGGCAATTGGAGTTAAGTGACTTACCCAAGGTCACGTGGCTAGTAAGTGTTAAGTGTCTGAGCCAGATTTGAACTCAGGTCCTCCTGACTCCAGGGCTGGTGTTCTATTCACTGTGCCACCCAGCTGCCTCACTAGTCAACAATCTTGATGAAATATTGATCTTTTCATCATTTCTCCCACAATACAAACATTCCCGGAAAACAGGCTGTTCTGGAGTATATCCAAAGTCACTAGTTATATATTCACTTAGAATAATGCATAATTTGAAGACAGAAACCTGAAATTTTAGAAATCCTTTTCTATGGATGACTGATTAAATGGCACCAACCAAAGCATGGGGATGTGCAGTAATTTCTTAGGTTCCCCAACTTTCAGACATGAATTTCCTCCATGTAGTAGTTATCACAGTCTTGTTTTTAAAAAATGGCACTGGGTTTTGGTGGGCTTCTGGTAGCTAAATTTGCCATTAACCAATCTGTTCCTCCCTCCAATAACTGCCTGTTCAAATCCTAACCTGTTTTAAGGCCAAGTTTAAATGTCACCATCTCCATCAAACTTTCCCTGATATTCTCAGCCAGAAGCACTCTTTCCTCTTCACTTTTATCACATTTTCTTTATCCCTCTTTTATGAAGTTCTTATTTGAACTTTACATTAGTTATTTGCATAGACATCTATTCCCTTCACCCCTTCATTCTCCTCTGAGGCTGAGGAACCTTATCTTATTTATTTTGGGACCATCGTTAGTACCTGTCAACATAACTTACATAGAGTAAATGTTTAAATGGTTTTGTTTTATTATTATTAAAGGTAGTCTTCCTCATTGGCCTTGGTTTATAGCATTTGAATTATGGAACTGTTTTCTTCTGTGGGCCTTAGGAAACCCAAAATTGGCTCTAAAACTTATTTTTTAATCCTTTTGATAACTGATGCCTATATGATAGAATTTAGGATAGGACTACCTTGGAGGAGTACTGGTACCCATTTGAGAGCAAGAAACATTTACTATAAAATTTCATAGGCTGCTAGAATTAAAAAAAAAATCTCCTTACCTTTCCTTCCCCCAGCCCACCAAAAGTGCCACCATCCCAACTGGAATAAGTGGATTCTATTTATTATTTAATTTTTTTTTTGAAACATCTCACCTTAGCACTCAGGACAGCAAGAGAGATTTTTTTTCTTGCAATGGAGAAAATAATCTGCTGTAAGATACAATATTCCCATTGCTTTTGACATTTGCCAGTTTCATTAGAAGTGCCCACAATGTTGATATTTTCAGATAAATATAAAAAAGTCCTATAACAGGAGTTTGATGTGATATGTTGGCAGCAAATATTTGACAAAGGAACCAGGTAACAAACTGATCTTTATGCCTACTAGGACATATAAAAGTATGACATGTATTCTCCTTGGTTTAATTTAGTTGCAAAGTCTGTAGCTACAACATAAAGAAGCCATGGAGGAACAATAAGGCCCCCTTGAGACATGATAATCAATCAGAAGACATTCTAGTGGTCTGTTATCAATGTGACACCTGTGTCTGAACTAAAGTCATGCAAAAGGATCCTCAAGTGATTGATACCAAAAATCACAGGAGAGTATATCTTAAGATTTTGTTTTTGACCTTTTCCCCATTGTGTGATTATTCTGATTGGTTCCTTAAGCAAGAACATCTAATTTTTTTTTCATGAACCTTTACCACAAAGCTTCTGCTGGAGCATTTGAGATAGTGAAAATCAATTAAGGACATATAAAATAATTGCTCTGCCATGGTGAGGACCTTGTTGAGGTAGACCCAGTGAATATGGTTTCATAATTTTCTCTAGCTCCATTCAGAAACATAAGAACGAAGGCTGAATTATGGAAATAATCCTACATTGAGATGACAGAGCAAGATCTCTGATGGGATAAAGGGGCAAGAGACTTGAGAAAAGATGATGGTATATCCTTGGACAGTTTTACCAATGGGTCAAGATCAGGAAGGGAAGAGAGTATAACCAGCAAAGGAATGGGAAAGAATTAATATATGGAAGTCATGACGAGGATGAATAACAATTTGGAAATTTCAGAGCTTGTGAAAATGGCCATCTCTGCATGCAACTGTGGTAGAGTAGAGGAGTATGGTCATGGGAAACAAGGAAATTGAAGAAGTTTGAAAGATTAATAGCATGAATGATGAAGTCTACTAATATGAGCACAGGGGTTGAAGAGTAAAACAATCTATTAGCAAAGAACTGAACTCTGAGAAAGGAAGGAGACTGTCCTAAAGGTGGTTAGACAATGGTTATTAGAATTTTGATTGAGTGGTAGATACAATCTGAGTGAACCTCAAAGTTCTCACTCAGGCTGCTAGCTAAGCAAAAAAAAAGTAATGCATTTCTCTCCACCATAATCAGTGAGCTGAAGGGTAAGAGTCAAAGTATAACCAGTGCTGGAAAGAATAACCAGGAAAACTATGCCATCAACAGCAAGCTAGGTCTCAGCAAGTCCAATAAAATGGAGGAAGCAGGAAAAGAAAAGGTTTAAAATGAAATCTAAGCATAGAAGAAAGGTTGGGTAGCTTTAGAGAGAGGCTGGAGAGGGGGCAGTTTAAAGAGGAAGGGAATAAAGGCATAATAGAGGTAGGAGTAGAGAATGGGATTTGAACAATGACCATCACAGATATAGAACAACTGGATTTCAGCAAAGCATTTGAAAAAAAAATCTTACATTATCTCCAGGATAACATGGAGAGCTATGGATAGAATAATAGTACAGCTAGCTAGATTTAGAATCAATTAAATGGCTAAAGCCAAAGAATTAATAGATTCATGACAGCTACAAGTGAGGCTTCGAGTAGAAGTCTTTGTTCTTGGCCCTGCTTTGTTCAACACATCCCAATCACAGCATTACATTCATTTAGATCTGAGAAGGACCTTAAGTGATCAGACAGTGATAGAGGGTGTGTTTAACACATTTTGATAGGGTAAAAAGCTGGGAAGACTTGTAAACATCTTGGATTACAGATTTGGGATCCCAAAAAGATTCAATAGGCTAGAATAATATCCTAAATTTAATAATGACATGTTTTGATACTTTGGATTCCCATGCTTTCCTCCATATGGGTGCTTTTTCATATATACAGATTATAACCGATGTATGTCTTCTATCCATGCAATTATTATCTGCATTCTTCCAAAAATCCTCTGCTGGGGATTTATACAATTTTAGGAAGGATGGGAATAAGCTGGAGAACATATAGACCAGGATGATGAAGTGACAGGAGGTAGTATCATTCTAGCAATGTTAAGACTTTAAGTCCAATCCTCCCCACCTCCCCTTATTTTTCTAATGAGGAAATTGAGGTCTAGAGAGGTTATATGATTTTTCTAGGGTAACACTGGACAGCTAGTGGATAGTGGATAGTAGAAAGCGCAGTGGATAGAATGCTGGGTCTAGAGTCAGGGAGACTCAGGTTCCTGAGTTAAAATCTGGCCTCAGACTTCCTAGCTGTGTGACCTTGGGCAAGTCACTTAACCCTGTTTGCCTTAGTTTCCTCATCTATAAAATGAGCTGGAGAAGGAAACAGCAAACCATCCAGTATTTTTGCTAAGAAAATCCCAGATGGGGTCACAAAAAGTTGGACACAACTGAAACAACTGAACAACAGCAGAAAGGGTAACATAGCTAATAAATACCTGAATCAGGATTCAAAACAAAATCTTCCTGACTCCATGCCCATTTCTCTTCCCACTATACCATGATTTATGGCGACTGGTATGGAACCAACTCACTTATTTCTTCTTGTCACTTACGTTTTCTAACACTTTCATAATGAAGTTTTGTCTTTTTAAACATAAAACATCTCAAGGTGCATTTCCACACTCCTTTGAGTGAGACTGGGAAGCCCGGCCTCTAACCAGCACTCTGGAAATGACACATTTACTCCTCTCCTGTCCTTGTGTGGAGAGACATGGCTTTCAGGGATAGACAGTAATTTCTACTCTCCAGACCTCCATGCAGATGAATTAGGTGATAGAAGGTACATGGATTGTAGATTTGAAAGGCCTTTCGCCTTTGGAAAATTAGACTGGGAATCATTGGGAGCAGGAAGTGTTTTTTTCCTTTCTTTTTATTTTTTCTCCTTTCTCTTTATCCTCAGTGTTATACAATGCCTAAAACACAGTACGCACTTAATAAATGCTTACTGACTGACAATCCAATAGAATCTACAATTCATGTCTATAGTTCATGCTGAGTAATGCTCTACTTTACCATTTAGCTTATCTGGCCTACATATATCAATGAATCAACTAATAAACAGTTGTGGTTAGAGAGAAGGTGATTAGTTTCCCTAGATAGGAGGGGGTTGATAAGTTATTCATGTAATTAGGTAATCCAACCCAAAGTAGACTAAAAAGAGAAAAGTAAAACCACTCATAAAGGTGGCAGAACCAAAGTTTGAGTGATGCCCAGATCTTTGAAGAATAGGAGAGCTTAGCAGTTATTCCCAGAGTGTTTTCTGGTGTCCTCCCTCCCTTCCTTACTTTTCTTTTCCTTTCTCTGTTTCTCTCTCTTTGAATCATCTGTTTTTCTCTTTCTTTGCTTCTCACACAGGATAAGAATGCCATTTATGACCTAATCACAGTAACTGATAATGTACATACACACCTGTCTATACACATGTGTGTATTTAACCAATTACTGGACGACATTAAGGCCATAAATGACATTCTTACCAAATCTGTAGAAGACATGAATCTGGGCGGTGTGGCTAAAACTTTGTATGACAGAGTAATAAAAAAAACCTCAATTGACAAGAACAATGGATAGAATATGGTAGGGTAGAATTTAATAGGGTTAATTATAAAATTCTATTATACTTAAGTTAAAAAATGCATTTTAAAGTTAGAGGATTTGAGTTCAAATTCTGATCGTGAAATTTACTATCTAGGTAATCTTGAGGAACTCCATTATCCACTGTGAACCAAGGTTTCCTTATCAGTAAAGTAATGGGGTTAGACTTGTTGACCTCTGATTTCTATTGTAGGTAAATGCTATATACGATTCTAAGACATTCAGATAGGGGAAATTTGACTAGACAATAGTTTGTATGAAAATTATCTGGAGGTACCAGTAAGACTGCAAGTTTAATAAGTCAATAGTTTTACATGTAGCCAAAAAAAACCCCAACCAAAACAACTATTGTGATTTTAAACCATGCTGGGCAAGAAATAGTATTCAGAATCAAGGAAGTGATAATCACCCAAGACTGCTCGAATCAGACAGTGACTTAAGTATCATGCCATATTTTAGGAAGAATATCAATAATCTAGAGAATACCCAGGGCAGAAGGAGTGATCAGGAAGTCATGCAATCTTAGGAAAGGTGGAATAAGAAAAAAATGAATGGTAACTGTCTTCCAATATTTCAAGGCTGTCATTTATTAATGGAAAAAGTTTGTTCTTTTTGGCTCCAGGAGAAAAAAACTAGGAACTGTGGGTAGAAGGAGCAAAGGCTGGTTCAGGCTAACTATAAGAAATGTAACTAACAATTAGAGCCATTTAAAAGTTAAATTAATTGCCTCAGGAGGTAGCAATTTCCCCCTCACCATAGGATTTCTGATGAAGGCTGAATGGTCCCTAGTTAGTGATATTGATCTTCATATAGGTATGGGTTGGACTATAAAACGTTACAAGTTCATTGCAATTCAAATAATTTCCACATTGAAGTGTTCTCTGCTGTTACATCTTTCCAGTCTTCATATTTTCATCCACTTAATTTCTACTTATAGGCTTAGCCTTACAGGCTCAGGGTCCAATTCAGTCCTTGGACAGCAACTCTATCAAATAGGAAGTTCCATATAGTCAGTCTTGCTGTAAATGCCACCTGAGATTTATTGCAATGCAAAAGTCAAAATAATTCATGTTTGTTATATTTCTCTTTAAAATTGACGATGTCGATTGAGATCATTGCCTAACAGATAGGGCAGCTAGATGGCACAGAGGATAGAGGGCTGGGCCTGAAGTCAGGAAGACTCATCTTCCTAAGTTCAAATCTGATTTCCTAGTTGTGTGACCCTGGACAAGTCACTTAACCCTGTTTGTCTCAGTTTCCTCATCTGTAAAATGAGCTAGAAAAGGAAATGGCAAAGCAGTCCAGTATCTCTGCCAAGAAAAAGGGGGTCACAAAGAGTCAGACAAATGACTGGACAACAACACAACCCTCTAAGAGGTGGTTCCAGTTTGAGGTATCCTTTTGTATTGTTTCATTTGTAAGTCAACTTCTGATGGCCCTTAAATTTGAAAAGCATACTCTTCTACATATCATTTGATGGTAATGCAGGAACTTGATTTAAAAATTAAAATTATGAAATAATATTCAGAAATCTTTTTAATGTTATTTATGATTTATTGAGGAAAAAAAGACTCTTCAGATTTTAAGTTCTCTAGCCTTGTTGATAACTATTTGGCAGGAGAAGTAGTCAGCCAGGCAACGGTCCATAAACATTTATTAAGCACTTACTATATATGCCAGACACTTGCTAAACACAGCAAGGTAAGACGTCCTTTAGAAACAGAAAAGTTGTGAGCATTATGAAACTGTTACTGACTTCAGATTTTCCTTATTTTATATTTAAGGATTTATTTATTTATTTATTTTGGTATAGGCATTCGTTCCACTCATACTGCAGCATCTCAGGGCTGGAAAGGCCCTGACAGGACATCTAGTCTAAACTGTATCTAAATAAGAATCTCATATATACCATGCTTAATAATTGGTCAGCCAGCCTTTGCCTAAAGACCCCATGTGAGGGAGAACCTATTATCTCCCAAGGCAGCCCATTCTAATTTTGGATCAATCTAATTACTAGGAATTTTTCTCTCCCTCATATCAAGCTTAGATGCATCTCATTAAATTTCTACCTATTGTTCTCAGTTCTGTCCTCTGAGGCCAAATAGAGTAAGTATAATCTGTATACATGACAGCCTTGAAGGGAGTTATTATTCTCCATGCTAAATATTCCTAATTCCTTAGACTCATGCTCATATGACATATAGACCCTTCACCATCCAAAGCATCCTTCAGCTTAGTGATTGGTCTTCCAAATATGGGGCAACCAGGGCAATGATCAGTAGGACCATTATCTCCCTTTCTCCAAACACTTTGCCTCTTGGTGTAGAGTAAGGTCATACTGGTCTTTAGCAACTGATTTTCTAGAGCTGCTACAGCTAAACCTTTCTTACTCAATGTCAAGGTGGTAATGAGGATCTTTGACTAAGGCTGATTCTCAGATACCATGTATGGTATCCGTCACTGGGTCCTTACTCAAAGCCTTTCCAGCTTAGTCTAACCAGCCAGAACTTTTGTTCTATTGGACTAGTTCTTTAAAAGACTAGGGATGCAACAATGTAATGAAATATCAAAACAGGACAATGGTGAAGGCTGAGCTTTCTCATTTGTCAGAAATCTTTCCCATGCTTATCCCTTATACATTGCCCTAATTGGGTGAGCTACGAGATAATACAATTACTTGATATGTTTTTTAAAAAAATGAATTTAGAAATAATGAAAGCAACTTATTGCTTTTACTAACCCACAGTATTTTGCCAATCGTCTTATAACAACCTTACAGATTATCCAGGACTCTTCAAAGAAACTGTAAAATGGCCACATCATATAATTTACAAGGTAGAAATTATAGGGCATAAGACTATAAGCTTTGTTTTGACTTGTATACTTAGAAAAGATTTTATCTCAAAAAAGTTTTAATTTTAAAAACCTGGGAGTTTGACATAATTGACAGTTTCCTCAAAACAAACTTTAAAATATAAGTTAGACAAATATAAATGTGCACATTACTTTATTTTCTTTAAAAGGAAAGTTATTTTTACAATTTGACCTGTTAATGTGTATGCATAAAGTAGGACTTTTGTAGACAACTTTCATTTTTAAAAAAACAGCAAAGGTAGTGCTGTCAGACATTTACTTACTCCTAACAAAAGCTGATAATTTTCTGCAAAAGCAAGCATACCTGTTGGTTTAGGATGTGGGTAAAAAAAGCATATTACTGTGGTAAGCATTTTACACACACACACACACACACACACACACACACACACACACACACACACACACACACACACACAAATCTTTGCTAAACTGAAGCCTGTGCTAAGTGCCTTGACTTACTATTAAGAAGAAAGCAGAATGTCAGTATTTTGCTGTTTTGGCAACAGCATAAAATTAATTTTCACCTGTCAATAAGCACAATACGCAAAATTTCAGGTCAATATTTAACATTTAATTATCTTTTTATTTTCTGGAGGGGGTAAGGCAAGGCAATTGGTGTTATATGACTTGCCCAAAGTCACACATCTAAATAAGTGTGTCAAGTGTCTACTTAATTATCTTGTAAAAGAAGGAAGAGTTGTTTTGTAAACTGAGTCTGGGACATTCCATTACCAGTTATTAAACTTTTGATGGACATATTTGGTCTAGTAAATCCTACATCTACACCAAAATACTTATGTAGAATATGTTCATATAATTCTAGAAAATCAGGTTAATTCCACTTAAAGTTTGATGAAAATTTAGCTCTATAGTATTTTAAAACATTTGTTCCATTTTCTCTTTCTACCACTGTTGGTAACTTCTTTCTCTAGGACTGAACACCATGGTGATACTTTACACGCTACCTAGTTAGGGGCCAAATCATCTTCATTTTTCTTCTCTTCTGAAACTCCTTTCCTTACATTTCACACTGGACTCAATGTCCCATGTCTCTTGTTGAGCTTTCATTTCTCAGTCTGAACTCCTGTATCCCCTTACTCTGTCTATAATTATTGCCCAATTCTTACCATTTTGCCTATCTTTTTTTTTACCAGTTTAAATATGCTAATAATTACATCCTGATTTGTCTCTCTAAATCCCTCTATGGAAACAACCAATGTATTTTTTCGATTTCATTACTAAACAGTTTTTAATGGGGCTACCTGAAACAATGGAAAATGACAGAAAAATGAAAAAGGATAGTTTTATGACAATGTTAAAATTCTGAAATCTAGCCACCAAGATTTATTATTTTTTCCTCTTCTATACTGAATACTTTAAAACCATGACACTTCCGTGATTATTAAATAAATTTCAAAATGGTGCTGACACAATGTTTCCATTTAATTACCATTGCAATTAAAAAATAAAACTAAACAAGAAGGCAAAGGACCTGTAGAACTATACTAACTCCTATTTTAAAAAATAATAGCACTAAAATCGAGTGAATACGTCACAACAGAATATTAAATATTAAAAAGAAATTGTTTATTCAAGTAGATTTCCTTTAATTGTCCTGCATTAGGTAGGTACCTTATACTCCTCATAATCATTGTCATCTAATAAAGTCCTCTTGGATAGTTCTACTCGTTGCTCTGAAGTTAAGCGAGATGGCAAGGGGTCAATGGAGGCTTGATCATAAATTGGTTTCCCACTAAAAAACAGCTCCTTCCAATCACGCATAATTTTAACTGGAATAAGACTACAGAAAGAAAAAATACAGGAGATAAATTAGTGACAACTTAAATACCCACTGGAAATAAAGTCTTTTTGTTATCACGCTAATGTCATTCATTTTACTTCAATGGGCATAAATAGAAAGTAACCAAAAGTGTCTATAAAAGATGGAAAATAACAAAATCCCTTAGATTTCTGTATGTTATCCATGGTTTAACAAATAATAGGAATAGCAGTGCCTATATAATGGAGCCAATTTAACTGAACAAAATTTGTTAAGCCTCTAAAAGTAAAAAGCCCTGTTACAGGAGACTGGAGAAGAAAGGAATGTCCACTAATGCTGTACAATGTTTATAAAGCTTATGATGTATCAAAGGTTATAGGAAATATGAGTATGTGTGTGTGTGTGTTATATTAGAGAGGTTAAAAAAACAAAGCAAAACACTTAAGGGCACACAGCCTGTAATGTTATTTCAAGAAACAAATACTTTTATATAGTTTTTTTTTCACAATTTGTAGACTGAAAATAATATTTTTATTAAATATCAATTCTAATATATATTTTTCTCATCATGATAGCAATATATTAGCAACTGCATTCGATCAGATGCTTTATTGAGTAATATTGGCGCTCTGTTCTTTATTGAAAAAAGTTCAGACTCCTAAGCCCAGCTCAAGACTTCCCACAATTTTGTGTCATCCCACACTCTCCCTCCTCTCTTCAATTCCCCAACATACTGCACTGAAGCCAACACTGACTCTCAGTCAGGCCCTGTACATGCTCCCCCAACATGGTGCTGTTGCCTATTTCTGTGTCGTCTTCCCTGTTATCTTTGCTTGTTGATTATATCTAGGTGTTAGGCCCAGTTTAAAAACAAACTTGACCATGAAGTCCTCTTTCATTCAACAGTCTGTAAAATTCTTACTTACCTCACTCCTCCAACCTCTTACAGCTCTTTCATTGTACCTTTAAATGCAATAGTCTTATCTTTTGTATATGTTATCTTTGTATGTGTTGTATTCCTCTGTTGAACTGTCTGTCCCATAAGGGCAGGAACTATATCTTAATTTATTTTTAGCATCTCTTTCAACTTTTGGTGCATTTCTCTGAATAAGATATGTATTTAATGAATGCTATTTTATATTAGGCTTAAAAAGTAATGAATTTTAACTTTAATGAATATACTGTCATTGCATCTTTCATAATGAAAGTTTAAAACTGCCATTGGTTTCTATAAAAGATGACAATTTATACACTGCTAAAATACATTACTTAACACTTGTAGTCACTGCCTTCCTCTTTAGTTATTTGATGAATGTATTTGCTTCTTCACTAAAGTCAGTTTGGGATTGTGATGTGAAACATACACACATACACATATCATTATCATTACAAAGCAAAGGAAAATATCTACATAGATCATATCTACACAATAAAATACATACAAGGCCTGAGATGAGTTTCTCGCTTATCTGTAAGGCTGATATAATCTTAGCTCGTATACAGAGCAACTATATTTCAATTGCCTGCTATCATATCAACATCTTTGTAGTCATGGAGTTCTTTTACCCATAGAATCACAAAGTTTTACAGAGATAGGAGATAATATTGCTGAGTTCAGAAGGCAGGTCTGGAGTGGGGAGTACATGAAAGCAAATCACTTGAAATAAGTCTGAAAAGGTAGACTGGATGGAGATGATGAAGGGATTTAAATGCGAAGCTGAGGAACTGGTATTTTATTCTAGAAGGCATGAAAAATCCTTAACCATCTATGCTTTGGGGAAGATTACTTGGGTAGCTAGGTGGAAGATAGACTGAAGGGAGATACTGGTAGCAGAGAAATTAGTTAGGAAGATAGTAAAGGTAGAGTGATGATGCAAGGCATGGTGTTAAGAACTGTTTGCAATTGTTCTGGGAAGCCAGGGTGCTTGTGAGACTTCACAGAAGAGAGACTATTGAGTTAGAGTAATGGAAGAAATAGTGAAAGCCATAGAGCACCTCTGGTCTAAATCTACCTTGGTTCTACTGAATAATGTTTAGGATACATTTCTGTAGTTTCTTTGCTAAAATTTTACTTAAAATTACAGAAAATACTGTCAAGGGACTGTCTAGAACTAAAGGAAGCATTTTAGTGATAATTTCTTTCTTCTCCAGATGTTCATAAGCCATCCTTTTGGTCAAACAGGAGACAACTACAATAGTAAAGGCAAAAGGTAATGAGGGCTTGACCTAAATACTATCTATGTAAGGTGAGAGAAGGGGAATCAATGTGAGAGATGTTGAAGAGAGAGAAGTCAAGACTTGACAACTGACTAGATGTGGGGGAGGGGTGGTAAAGGAAAGAGAAAAGTTGAGGTTTAACTCTGAGGTTGAAAACACTTGTGACTGGAAGGATGATGGTAATCTGAAAAGAAAAAGGGAAGTTTGGAGGAAGGGTAGCTTTAAAAGAAAGATAAATTTCATTTTGGATATAATGAATTTGAGATACCTATCATACATTTAGGTAAAGGTATCTAGAATATACATGATAACCAAAATAGAATTAAGATAATACATAAAAATTATAAAATGGAAGTGATTGTAATCAATGAAAGGCAGCATGTAGGGGCTTGTAGGCTAGCTTTGGAATGAAGCCAATTTGAGGTGAAATTCGACTACTAGACAGGCAAGTCTCTAATCCTGTGAGTACTCTAAGAGAGACTTAAAAGTTGTATCGGAGAGCCCAGATGGCAATTACAGGCAACCCAGCTGAACTCTTTCCACATTCCTCTCCAAACAACTTTAAAATAACACCTCAAATCAAATTTTGGAGTGGCTGAGACAACAAAAGGTCAGGGTGAGACATTTTTCTAGGCTAAGAACATTTAAAATGTTTCCAGGAGAAGTTTGTTTCCCCCAGGGTGGAAGCTTGTATGGATTTCACACATGGTGCTGCAACCAGAGCCACAGCAGCTTCAGGAGCTGTCAGCCCAGAGATGGTGAAAGGTTTGGACAACTAGGCAGAAAAGAGACCACAGGGGTTCTTTTGTGGACACTGGGTATAGCTGCTACTGACTGGCAACTCTATTGCCTATACACAGTTTAATGTTGTGGGTCCAAGGTGGAGAATACTGGGGGTTGGTCACAAGGAAGCAGGGGCCTTGGTCACAGTTCCAAGGCAAAGATATGCCAGTGCTTGTGTCTGCAAAGGACAAGGGCCCTTCCTGGGTAAGGGTCAAAGTAGAGAGCAGGAGAACAGTGACTATACCTCTTTGACTACACCACAGGAGAAACACAAAAAAACTTGTGGACCCCCAGAGCCAGTTTTGAAAACAGTAGGACAAAAAAACCTGAAGCTTGGGACAGTGCTTCCCTACCCCCAGCTAAGCTGAGTCTAATTTTAACATAAAGTTCAAAGTCTAAAAATAGGCTGGGAAAATGAGCAAACAACAAAAAACACAATTTGACCATAAAAACTACTATGGTGGCAGGGAAGACCAAGACATAAATTCAGAGGAGGACAACAATGTGAAAACATCTACAAGCAAAGTCTCAAAGAAAAATGTTAATTAGACCCAAGCCCAACAAGAATTCTCAGAAGAGTTAAAAAGAGATAAGAGTAATAATGGAAAAAGTGAGGGGGGAATGAGAGTGATGCAAGAAAATTGTGAAAAGAGAATACCTTGGTAAAAGTGGTATGCAAATACTTAAGAAAGTAACACCTTTAAAAACAGAATTGGTCTAATGTTAAAAGAGGTCAAAAAAAAGTTCATGGAGGAAAAAATCCTTAAAAAGCAGAATAGGTCAAATGGAAAATGGGGTACAAAAATTCACTGATGGAAAAAAAATCTTAAAAAAGATAATTGGCCAAATGGAAAAAGAGGTGCAAAATCTCACTGACAAAAACAATTTCTTAAAAACTAGAATTGGGCAAGTAGAAGCTAATGACTCCATCAAGAAATAATCAAACTCAAAAGACTATAAAGAATAGAAATGTGGGATATATCATCAGAAAACAACTGACATGGTAAATAGATCAAAGAGAGACAATTAAAGATTTTCTACCCGAAGGCCATGAAAAAAAAAAGAATCTAGACAGCATATTTCAAAATATTATCAAGGAAAACTGCCCAATATCTTATAACCTGAGGATAAATAGAATTGAAACAATTCACCAATCACCTCTTGAAAGAGATTCCAAAATGAAAACTCCCAGGAATATTGTAGACAAATTCCAGAGCTCCAAGGTCAAAAAGGAAATATTTCAGGCAGTCAGGAAGAAACAATTCAAATACTCTGGTGCCATAGCCAGGATAGTACATGTTAAAGAAGCAGAAGGCTTGGAATATGATATTCCTGAAGGCAAAAGAGCTAGGATTATAACCAAGAATAACTTAGTAAAACTGAGTATAATATTTCAAGGGGAAGATGGATATTTAATGAAATGAGGACTTTCAAGTATTCCTAATGAAAAGAACATAGTTGATTGAAAATTTGACATTCAAATAAAAAATTCAACAGAAACATAAAAACACAAAAGCCTAGAAATTCTATTTCAAGAAAGCATAGTGAAAGCTGACTAATCTATTAGAATCAGAGGGCAAAGTGAAAAGAAGAGGATCTATTGATGATTCTCTGAAAAAAAATAAAAGGAAAAGTTATAGATAGATCATAGTCCAAATGCAGAGGTTACATGTCAAAAAAAAAAAAAAACCCAAGCAGTCAGAAAGAACAGATTCAACTACCAAGGAAACACTGTCAAGATCACACAAGACTTGGCAGCTTATATTTAGAGGACATCTTTAACACAATATCCCAAATGGCAAAAGATAAAGGCTTATGTCTGAGAGTCTTACCATACAAAACTGAAAAGAGGGCCATGGGGCTAATAGATCTTTAATGGGATAGAGGACTTTCAAACATTCTGAAGATACTAGAGCTGAGAAGAGACTCTGAAATACAAACACATGGATCCAGAGAAATCTAAGAAGGTAGATTAATTTGAGTAATTGAAGGGGCTATATGATGATGAAGCACTAATACTGTAAGAAAGAGGATAACAACTGTCCTATCAGATACTCAGGCAGAGTTGAATTAAAAAAATGGCCCTAGGAGTAAATTGGTTCCATTCTAAATGCCTGAAAAGATGGAAGAGGAAGAAAGTGGTGCAACTTGCTATTTCTTATAATTGAAGAATGGTTGAATAAATCATGCTACAGCAATATAAATGTAATGGAATAGTATTATGCCATAAAAATGATAAGATGATTTCATTGAAACCTGGGTGATATGAACTAATGCACAGTGAAATGAACAGAACCAGAAGAACAATTTATACAAAGACAGCAAAACTGTCAGAAAAAAAAAAAAACTTTTAAAGACTTAAGAACTCAGATCAATGCAATGACAACAGAAGGCCAATGATAAATCCTGTTTCCCACCGCTTGACAGGGAGATGATGGACTCGATGTGCAGAAAGAGATATATATTTTGGGAAATGACTCTAGTGTTGATTCACTGTGTTTATACATGCTTCATTGTTTCAAAGTTTTTTCTTATTTTGTGGGGGGTTGGAGGGAGAGAAGATCATCAGCAATATGTATATCATAAAAAGAAGGCCATTTCAACTTAAAAAAAGAGTAGAAGGAAGCATTGGTAAGCAATAGTTTTGAAAGTAACTTGTAGATATATTTATAAACTTTTTTGTTTTTAAAGCAAATTGTATGAAATGGAGACTCACAGCTGCTGGGAATATGGAAAGGCTTTCTTCTTCTGGAGTTTAAAAGTATTTTTTTTAAAAGTATTAAAATTAAAAAAGAAAAGGAAAAACACATAAAGTTTCCTTCTGAATAATTTGGAAAATTATATCCAAGTTTGCTACTTATATTTGTAAATGGATGCCAATGGGAAGGAACAATCCCTCTCCTAGGGGAAATGTGAATTATTCTTCTTTAAAATAAAACTGAGTAGAAAGGCTGTCTTGGAATCCAAGAAATAAAATGTTTGTAGGACCTTTAATCTGATAACAAGTATTCACTAGCACACTATATATTTGGAATGTAAAAAAAATCCCAACACCATGCAGTGGAAAAGTATTAACTGAGAGGAGAAACAACAGAGAGTAAAGGCCAGGGCAGTTTCTGAACACACCCCTTCATTTCTGGTTGACTGCCATCATGCTTTTTTACATAAGAGTTAAAGATAGAAAGTTTTAAATGTTATTTGCAATGAGGCTACTGTTCTAGAGCACTAGCCTCCTTGTCTAGGGAGAAAAATGTTTTATATATTGACTATTAAAGAACAGGAATGTAGATTTGAGCTGTAAACAAAATTTCACAGCTCTTAGTGATATTCTACCTTGAAAAATTTTTATATTTTGTTACATAAAGCAGCTACATCCCAGGGTTGATGTGAAAACCAGATGAGATAATATTTGTAAAGTCCAATACCTGGCACATAGTAAGCACTATATAAATGTCAGCTATTTCTGTTCCTGTTACTACTATTACTACTACTACTACTACTACTACTACTACTACTACTACTACTACTACTGATGCTGCTGCTGTTGCTGCTACTACTATTACCACCACCACCACCACCAATACCACTACTGGTTTCTATAATTAGTAGACTAGAAGAATTAGAATTTTGTTCTCTTGAGATATCTCTCTTCTTCCCCAAACATCTCCAATACTGAATCTATTCTTCCCTCTTAATTGCTCTAAGTTTGAACTATTGGGGTTTAGCTCTGGGAACTACTCTGGAAGAGGAATTTGGGACTCAGTTGACTTAAAACTCCAGACCTAAAGGAAAGCATGAATGCCCTTAGGGAATCAACCTACAAGGGTTAATCCACAAAAAAAAATGCAGGACTCCTAGCCACAAAACTCCTACTCTGGTCTCTGACTAAACAGTAGCATTTTAAATGCAGAACCTAAAAGAAAAAAGTTATTATGATTCCAGTCAAGTTAGTAGTTTTAGCCTTAAGAATTTCACAATGGGGGTGACTAGGTGGTGCAGTGAGTAGAGTGCCAGCCCTGGAGTCAGGATGGCCTGAGTTCGGATCTGGCCTCAGACACTTAACACACACAAACAAAAACCTAGCCGTGTGACCTTGGGCAAGTTACTTAACCCTAATTGCCCTCCAAAAAAAAAGGCAAAAAAAAAAAAGAATTTCACAATGGGGAAATAAAAGAAAAAGCCTACAATGTAATGCTAAAGTCTCACAGAATTAATTGATGCTTCATGTAGAGAAGCTGATGAAGCAAGCATGAGTCTGAATGACTTACATATATTTGGGAGTATTGCTGAAATACAAATTTAGTCAGCAAAGACAGAAATTGGAAAAGAGGGGAGAAATTAAATAGTCATATTGACATACAGACAAGAAAAGGCTAGCGCCATACTTAAGTAAGATTCTCCATTCACATTAGAAAAATGAATTAGAAAAAAAGCAAGATGCATGGTAATCTAGCCATTTTACAGCTGATGACCTATAAGTTAATTATGTGAGGAAAGAAATTTCACATATATGTGTGTGTGTATATATGTATGTGTGTGTATATATATATATATTTATATACACATATTATTTATCTCTATATCAATATCAATCCAGAGATATATAGGCAGGTAGGTGGTATAGTAGAGTGCCAGCCCTGGAGTCAGGAAGACCTGAATTCAAATCTAACCTCAGACACTTAACCTGTGGGACCCTGGGCAAGTTACATAACCCTGTTTGCCTCAGTTTCCTCATCTATAAAATGAGCTGGAGAAGAAAATGGCAAACCACTCCAGTATCTTAGCCAAGAAAACCCCAAATGGGGTCAAGAAGAGTCAGATACAACTGAAACTATGAACTAATGAACAACACATGTGTGAGACACATATAAATATAAACACATAAATATGTACTTATGGAACTGGGTCTTGATAGTTTTAATAATTTAAATTTTTTTAAGCTCCTTGTTATCAGAGTATTTTATAACGTCATTGATTTGCTTTATGTAGCTATTAAATTGTTTTGATGATTGCTACTTTTATTTGGATTCTACTAGGACAAGGGTGGGGAACAGGTGGCCTGGAGGCCACATGTAGCCTTCTAGGTCCTTGGGTGTGGCCTTTTGATCGATTCCAAGTTTTACAGAGCAAATCATTTTATTAAGGGGATTTGTTCTGTGAAGCTTGGATTCAGTCAAACAGTCCCACTTGAGGATCTAGACGACCACATATGGCCCCAAGGTTGAAGGTTTCCTACCCTTATACTAGGATGCTTATGCAATGAAATATATGTGTGTGTGTACACATATAAATATATATTCATATATTTATAAGGAGAGAGAGAGAGGGGGGGGGAGGGAGGGAGGGAGGGAGGGAGAGCACAGACAGGGAAACTTTGACTAGACATCAAAAGTTCAATAGGGGCAGAGAACAGATGGTCCACTGATGGCTGGATACCACACTGAAACCACAAAATAATTACATGTTTTCTGACATTTACACAGAGAAGGAAATAATAACTGGCTATATCTCTATATAGCTATATATAGTTTCTATATGCAACAGCTATAAAGGGTAGAACTCTCTGAGTAGGGTAGGATCCATTGGTGCTATAGTTCTTAATGTTTCCTTGTGACTCTAAATTGATCCTGGTTTCAAACACTGGATTGAACGCCTCTATTTTAGTATATGTAAGTAAATTAGAAGAGCAAATTGGTGTTAGAAAGCATTATTGATTTAGTGGTCATGCTGATGAATCAGTATAGTTAACACTGTGGACCTTTATAGAGGTCATACTGTCCTTGGCTCCAGACTCTTTATATTTACTTATGACATTGCCACCATCAATAGAAAACATAAACTTGCCTATCTATTTCTCCCCCATTAACTATTATGGTTCGAAGGTATAAGCATGTGCTTTCAAAAGATGGACAATGGAGGAAATCAGCTGTTACTTATTCCATTGAATCACGGTATGAACATCATGTATGCATGCCTTGCATTTTGCTTTTCTACTTAAGATTTTTGTTTCCCAGGAATTTGATTCTCTCTGTTCTGTAGCCCTCTCTCAGAGATAAAGTGATTCATCTCTTATGTATTAAGTTTTCCCCACTCCCTACCTTCTCATGAAATGCCTTGCATAATAAAATGCCAGAAGATGTCATTAGCACACAGTTAGGACTTAGCACTCAGCCTTCCAGAAAGATTTACAAAACCTCCTTCTTGCTAAGAAGTATATATAATTGTCTCCATACTGGGGCAATGACCTGCTTATTGTCACACACCTTTGATTACTGGGGACCATAGTGTATGATAAATTGAGACTTGAGGCCAGCTGTGCCAAAAGGTCTGCCATTTCAGGACTAGTGTAAATAGACTGTGGAGGGGGCCATTGATTTTTACCTGATCTTATGTATCTTTCAATACACATCTCTAATCTTATATAAGTCGCTTATCATGTTGGTTATGGCACCTTGCAACTCCAAAGCACGTGGTTAACCAGACTAACACATATGTCAAAACTAATAAGCCCCCAAAGGAAGTGATTATCACTATCTCCCCTCTACCCTCCTGCTTAAAAACAAGTAAGCCTCCAAACTTCTCTATTTCTTTTGAGGATACTCTATAACCCAGTTTTATAACCCATGAATCCTTTTTGGCTTTTTTCCCAGCTGATATGAAAGTCACTGTCAATTTTGGTAAAGTCTGTCTCCTTCTTGATATACACCCAATCATCATTCTTATTCAAACTTCTTTCTTGGGATACTGTAAAAGCCTGGTAATTGGGCTCCCCACTTCAAGCCTCTTTTCTCTCAAGTCAATCCTATATTTGCCTCAATACTTGGATGGTTTTGTGATTGCCTCAATGAAAGTATGCCATCCAGTGGTCTACATGGCAACTGACCAATGCGTTCTTGTTCTTCTTGTTGCTGTCATTTTCATTCTTAGATGCATTTCTGAATGCTCCCATAAAACACCCTTAGGAGGTCTAAGCAATGTTTTTAGAAACGTCTTCTTTATCTCTTGACATCACA
Source organism: Gymnobelideus leadbeateri (assembly GCA_011680675.1). Taxonomy (NCBI): domain Eukaryota; kingdom Metazoa; phylum Chordata; class Mammalia; order Diprotodontia; family Petauridae; genus Gymnobelideus; species Gymnobelideus leadbeateri. Next base: position 865,829 of record WOXC01004067.1, read on the forward strand.
TGGATTCCTTTGAAGCACATGGCCTGTTTACATGCTATCACTTCCTTTGGTTCACATACCTCTTTAATCATATCCTTATACATTGCTTTAATGACCTCTAACCTATTCAAATCTTGCATGCATCATGCATCTTTCCTTTAAGATTTGGCTGGCCTGGAACTGTATTTCTTTGTAGATTATAGTCTTTCATGCTTCACACTCATAAAACGTTACTGGAGGACTGCTGGTGTTTAAAGGTAGGTCTTTGTTTCAGAGGGAGGCTTGGGGTTAGAGGTTCATTAAAAACGATACACAATATTGCAAATATAATCTAATCCATTTGTTTCCTATTCCATTCTAGAACCAGATTTCTGTTCATTTGTATGGTCAGTCCAAGATCAATGCTCTGGTGGACACCCTCCATAGGGTGTCAGTCTATCTCAAAAAAATATTCTTTGCCCATCTGTTTTCCTACAAGTAGTCTGGCTGAAGTAATTTGTGGATCATACTTAGAAAACTCTACAAGGCTTGATGACTCGGCACTCCTGATCAGGAGACTACAAAGCCTCTTCCATTTGGATTATGTTGGGTATTCTCCATGATAGCAGCATTGCTTTTGCAAGCATATGTTTACCTATTTCATTTTTCATTGAATATTTGTGATTAGACGGTCAAACAGAGTGGTCTCTTGTTATCTATCTCAATAAGGAAAGTGTGACTTCAATAAAAGCATAGGACACATCTTTTGGAGGATGATCTTAAAGGTAGCAATATACATTACACACACATATATGTTCTATGGTGTTCTTCAAATGGCATTGTTGGTTTTTAATCAACAAATAACAAATAGAGCTGGATTTTGTATTCTTTGAATATTTCTTCCAATGATATGACTGTAAAAAAATGATCAGCTATAAAATAATAGATTGTAAAAGTCTTCCTGCTCTCTTTTCATCAAAGATTTCCTTAACAAATTATTCTTATAAAGCTTTTGTAAAAAAGGAACATTACTTATATTAGTTGGTAATTACTGGCACTTTTTCCTATCATTTTATTTTGCCATAAAGAACATCAAAATTTGGGGCGGCTAGGTGGCGCAGTGAGTAGAGCGTCGGCCCTGGAGTCAGAAGGACCTGAGTTCGGATCTGACCTCAGACACTTAACGCACACACAAACAAAAACCTAGCCGTGTGACCTTGGGCAAGTTACTTAACCCCAATTGCCCTCAAAAAAAAACAACAACAACAACAACACAAGATACCAATTTAAAAATAAATATATCTAAAAAAAAAGAACATCAAAATTTTTTCATTAACCATTGATATCCTTTCTTTCACATATCTTGAGATTCAATTCCTCAATGACTTCATAATTTTATCACCTCCATTTCCTTTATGTATACTTGGTTCAGTTCAACTTTTCTTCTTTATTTTCTTTACAGCTATTTCTACATCCTCATGCAGTACATTGGAAACCGAGATGTTAAGAGTTCAAATACTTTCATTCAGCCATCACTAAAGGAGGTGACAGTTTGTTATAGTAATTTCCCATTTTTCATGTATGTTTTCCTAACATCCTCTTAAATCCTCTTTGGATGATTGACTTACTTAGGTTTCAAGTCAATTTTGACCTCTACCACTTAAAGATACTTTTATGATCAAATATTCTACTACCATTCTTTTTATGATTTTACAAATGAATTTGTATTTTAAACCTAGCTTTATATTAGAAACTTGTTGGAACTGTGTCTTCTAGTAGTTGTATGACCATGGGTCAAAGTCCTTTAACCTCTTTTTTTTTTTGGAGGGCAATTGGGGTTAAGTAACTTGCCCAAGGTCACTCGGCTAGGTCTTTTGTTTGTTTGTGCGTTAAGTGTCTGAGGTTGGATCCGAACTCAGGTCCTTCTGACTCCAGGGCCAATGCTCTACTCACTGCGCCACCTAGCTGCCCTGTCCTTTAACCTCTTAATGAGCATAACAATAATTCACCTAAAAGGACTTTTGTGAGGATCACATAAGTACTATTTATAAAACATTATTAAAGTAACTAAATATTAAATTAACCTTAAGTATTAGCTATTAGTTACTATTAGTAACTAGTAATTAGCATTACTATTAGTAGCAACTGTTAGTAGTAACAATATTAAACAAGTGTTTCCTTTGATTGCCATATATTTCTGCTTCGCAAAGAGATCAAATATTTACTTGACAAAGTAGCTTCCAGGATAATTTAGTCTTTCAGTTATTGGATTACATTGGTTAAAGTCCCTTAAGAAATAGTCATAGTCTGTGTCAGTGGCTGTTCTTTTATCTGTTTTGCTTTTTTTTGCATGGCAGGAGTTATCTTGCAATTGCAAGACATTTTTTCCATTTTTATTCTTCTAATTTTGTGCTGATTTCTATCTTTGCTCTAACAATTAAATAATTTGACTCTATACTACCAAACTAATTCAAAATGCCTCCTGTATACAAGTTTTTTTTTCTATTCCTGTCATTGTGTGTGTGTGTGTGTGTGTATTATTATTTTTTTTAAAGCAGTTGGGGTTAAGTAACTTGCTCAAGGTTACACGGCTAGTCATTTGATTTATGCGTGGGTGCTCATTTTCTGAGGCCGGATCTGATCTCGGGTCATCCAAACTCCGAGGCCGGTGCTCTTACTCACTGCGCCACCTAGCCGCCCCTTTAGGGCAGTTGGGGTTAAGTAACTTGCCCAAGGTTACACGGCTAGGTTTTTGTTTGTGCGGATTAGTTGTCAGAGGCCGGCTCCGAACTCAGGTCCTTCTGATTCCAGGGCCGGCGCTCTATTCACTGCGCCACCTAGCCGCCCGTGTGTGTATTATTTGATGCTTGACATATCAAGTGCCTCAACTCGTTTGAAAAAAGTATTCATGGCTTATTGGCTTAAGATTCTGGTGTCATCTTTAAAGCTTCCTCTTCTGTCTCTTGAGTCATATTTTCCAACCTATTATTTTTCATCCTAGTCTACACCTTCCATTACATTGAAGGCACCAAATTTTAAAGCACATGCTGAATCAATTTGGAAGGTCTTAACAAGTTCTTCATGGGATTCTTCTATGTTTCCATCCTCTGCAACAGATGCTGGTGCCTAAATTTCATTGTAGAGTCTTGTGAAAATGTCCATTATGAATACAACATTCTTAGGTAACAGAAAATCTAGTGAAATGATATTTCTTTCTGTAAGATCCTTCTTATTGGTTTCTCTACTATCAGGCTCTTCCTTCTTTAATCCATCCCCTCCATTCAATTCCTATAGTAATCTTCCTAGTTACAATACTACTATTATGTCACCCCTCTGCTCATGCACCTTGAGGACAAAAGACAAATTTCTCAGTTTAGCCTGTTAAAAGGCTTCCCTAAAGACCCTCTAAAGGCATATTATCTTTTCCTCATTCAAATCTTAAGGTCTTTCCCTGTTACCTGGCCCTTGCTTCTGTGTTTTGTTGTTGTTTTTGCTTTATTTTATCCTGCTCCATTAGTTTCTGATGATTTGACTTTTTTTTCTTGGACTATGGCTCCTTATTGACTTTGCCCTCCAATATCTATGATACTGAGTCTTTTCTGTCTGACTTCTGATCTGTTATTCCATGAAGAACAAGCAAGGGTCAGGAAGTCCAAATGGCGGTTTATCTCAGACTGATTCCCAGGCCTTGCTCTCATACCTAATATATTCTTGATTACTTAGACTTTGTTTCAGTTTTAATCACTTCTCAGCCAGAATCTAATATCTATGTCTGAGTGGGCCCTAGTGTGACAGCAGAAATGAAACATAATCTTTGGAAAATTTTCCCCACCCTTTACCTGAATTAAGGAAGGGAATTCTATAATTGAATATATAATTTTATATACATGTAGACATATATATATATAAAATTAATCTCTTCATGTCTTTTTTATGAATATCTTCATAAACATTTTATGCTATATTATCTAGAACATTGCTGAAATCTCTGGGGAATACATAGGTCATTAAAAATCTCTGAGTTTCAGTTTTCTTATAGATAAAATAGGAATAATACTTGCAACATTTAATTCACAGGGATATTGTAAGTCTAAAATCAGAAAATATGTGGAATGTGCTTCACAAACCTTAAAGCACTATGCAAATTCCAGTTATTACTATTACTATATGACTACTACTCTGTTTATCATAAGAATCCCATGAAATTCACAAAAGAACTGGATAAAATTTTTATTATTCAGATATCATAAAGGCATAATTTTAGATATGCTTATAGCTATAATGATAATACTTTCAATTCCTGAACACTTTTTAGTCTTTTAGAAAGGCCAAAACATTTTATTCTCTTTTGTAAGTTGGTTGTATAGAGCTATCATTACCAAGAGAAAACGTGAGGTACAGATAGAAACACAGTGATTGTCCAAATTCCTGTATCTTACCACTGTCTGAGTTAAAAACAACAATGAAGGTCTGAAGAGGCCAATCCAGTACTTTTGTCAAAGAACTTGAATTCATTCTAGTAAAGGCCTAAGACTTTGCCAATACTGTCTTTTTTCTCCCTGCTTATTTGTTCTCCATTGCATTGATTATTAAAAGCACATACTTACTTATGAGTTAAGCTTCGATATTCTGCTACTTTAGTTGAGAAATCAATGATGTCATCCAGTATTTCTGCGCACATTGAATAATGCTTTTTGTAACGAGCTTGGGCCCTTTCTGCCGCTACTTTTTCATGAATTTCTACTTCTTTTTGGGCTTGTTCTTCATATTCAAGTTTGGCTTGTCTTGCAAGGGCCTGAGACACAAAATGAATAACTTTGCAAGTAACTGTTTAATTTAACCAGAAAAAAATGATAACTCAGCAAACTTCTTTGGAAAAAGCAGAAAAACAGTGAAACTCAATACATATGTCTAAAAAAAGGCAAAGTAGAAGGATGACACAATTACCTAGATAATTTAGATTATAGGGACGAAAGAACACTCCTGGTCAAAATGAACCAAAGTACTATGTTATTCACATTACTTTGAGTTTATATTACAAAGATTTTTTTTTTTCTAAATGGGAAAAGGTTAAGAATAAAATCATCACTCTGATTTTCCTAATACCAGACTGATTTCATCTTAATTAAGATTAAGAGTGTGGTCTTTCACTTCAATGGGTACCACTGAAGCATTCTAGAAACAAAATTGTCCTTTCTTAAAATGCTCCAGAAATTGCTTTTATTTTTAGGTACTCTAACATATCTGACCTATAAAAAAACAGATTGGTTATTGACTATAAAGATGGCCACTACAAAACAAGCTTCCCCATCTGGACTGAACTTCATTGTGGAGATTCAGTCATATAGCACTTAGCCTAAATCCCATTCTTAGACTCTCTGAGATATACTATGTGTCTTGGTTCTGGAGTGGCAATGGGACTGACCATGGTGCATACAAGATACTTAGGGCAAAATAACAAAGCCAAATGAGATTCTGACTATATTCCCTGGCAGTAAAACAGCAGTACCCAAAATAATAATGTGGAGATAGGAGACAGAACCCAGACCATCATTTCTAAGCTGTTGTAATAAGTTATCCAGACTTGGCCCTATATACTTCCTCAATCTTCCATACACCGGAACCTTGCCAAAAAAATGACATACCTGCACTGATCAAGAAAAGCTGGTGTAAATACCTGCTTTTCACCTAAAACAGGTAAGAATGGAGCCCTTGAAATGTATGTCCTATATCCATCCCAGGTATCTCCTCTGGCTCTGCATATGTCTCTATTATCTTCCCTTCCGTGGGTCACCTCTACCTCTTCTCCTAGGAAAAGATGCCTTGGTCTTTATGGCTCTTCTTGATAAAATGCTGACTAGTAGCTAATTCACATGCCTAGTCCTCTACCTCTTCACATGGCTAATTCTCAGAACCATATTCTTTCCATATGCTTAGGTAATGCCAGTGTCTTCTCTGATGTTTGCAATCTAGAATCTCCCTTACCTCACAATTGTTTTCTGAACAGATGTAAATGAGAGCTGTAAGTTTCACTGATGAGGGAATTTAGGAGGATTTGCCAGTTTTAGTTAAGAGACATAAAATACTGAGTGAATTTTCCAGGTCAGTAGTTCAATTTATTATGTTTTTGGATCGCGTTCATATAGAAATATAAAAACATGACAACAACAACATTTCAGTTTTACTATACCTGAGTATAAGCAGCCTTTATCAAAAGAACAGGGGCAGCTATCTAAAATTCTATTCTCATCTATTTTATATATTATATCTCATCCAAAGTCTAACTATCCAAACATTACAGTATATAGGTGAAATTCAGAATGGAAGACAATTTAAACATTAAAATCTGTAATTTAATTTCTCTGGATGCCAATCTGTTTTCACAGGCCACATGTATGAGACTAGAGAAGTGAAAGAGAAGCTAGGTGAATTTTGGTTATAACTGAACTACTTGCCATTTCCTATTCCTGACTTGCTCTTGCTTCCCTCTAGACTGTCACTGGGACCCTTCTCAGTCTCACATGCATTACTTTGCAAACAAAACAAAACAAAACCCCAAAACACCCTCTAAGCAATGCATTAAATTCTAGAGGCACATTACCACTCTTTGACATGTGGCTTAGGAAAATGGATCAAAAGGAAACGCAAAAAAAATTAAGGAAGAGATATTTTACTGCTTCTCTGTCAAGAGCATCCTGGAAATCTTTCAGTCGTCTTGCTTCATATTGTTTTTCTCTGAAAACTCTGTTTTGCCATAAAACTTCCTTTTCATGACGAACATGCATGAGCTGCACAGCAATCCGACGCTCCTGCTGAGACTGTCTCATTAGACGGTTAATGAGTTGTTCTTCTCGGTAAGCCTCCTAGAAATGCAACATTGTAATATTTGGTTATTAACAAAACTTAGTAAAATTGCAAAATGTGTTATGCTTATAAGCAAATGATTTAAACTGTATGTTTCTTTAAGCAATGTGTGATATTTTACATTTTAAAATCTAAATTTAATATTTAATTTTAAAATTACATTTTACTTTTAGAAGTTGTAGTTTAATCTTTTTCAATCGTGGTTGACTCTTCATGATCCTGTCTGAGGTTTTCTTGGCAAAGATCCTGTAGTGGTTTGCTGTATCATTCTGCAGATCATTTTACAGATGAGAAAACTGAGGCAAATAGTTAAGTGACTTGCCATGGGTCACAAAGTTTGTAAGAGTCTGAGACTGGATTTGAACTCAGGTCTTCCTGATTCCAAGCCTAGTGCTCTATCTACTGTACCACCTATGTGGCCCAGTTCTAAAATAGGAGAGTGCACAACATCTCATTAAGTTTTGCAAATACCAAAGTGATGTGTCTGGATATTTTAAAATCATTATAAGGAACTTAACATATACAAAATGCAATATTACTTCCTCTGAAATTTGATTACAAATAATCTGTTTTTAAAATTTTTGAATCCTTAGTGTTTTATTTTTCCTTAATTACATGTAAAATTTTTAACATTCATTTTTAAAACATTGAGTTCCAAATTCTCTCTCTTTCTTCGTCCCCACCCCCGTCATTGCAATTCGATACAGGTTATATATTCATAGTCATGCAAAACATAACTCCATATTATGATGTGAAAGAAAACACAGACCAAAATAAAAACCTTTGAGAAAAATAAAGTAAAAAACATATTGTTTCAATCTATATTCAGATACCATCAATTCTTTCTCTGGGGATCGATAACATTTTTCATTATAAGTCCTTCGGAGTTGTCTTGAATTATTATATTGTTGAGAATAGCTAAGTCATTCACAGCTGATCACCTTACAAGATTGCTCTTGCTTTTGTACAGAGTACATGTCCCTTTGCATCATCTCATGTAAATCTTTCCAGATCTTTCTGAGAGCATCCTGCTCATTATTTCTTATGGCACAACAGTATCCCATCATAATCACATAACACAATTTGTCCAGCCATTCTCTAATGGATGCACAGCCCCCCAATTTCCAACTCCCTGATGCCAGAAAAGAGCTGCTAAAATATTTTCATACATACAGGCCCTTTTCCCCTTTGCTTTTCTCTTCTGGAACACAGACCTAAGAATGACACTTCTAAGTCAAATGGCACAGTTCTATAGCCATTTGGGCATAGTTTGAAACTGCTCTAGAGAATGGTTGAGGAGCAGCTAGGTGGCACAGTGGATAGCACTGGCCCTGGAGTTAGGACAATCTGAGTTCAAATCCAGTCTCAGACACTTGACACTGGGCAAGTCACTTGACCCCAACTGCTTTGCCAAAAAAAAAAAAATCAAAAACAAACAAAACTCCAACACAGTAAACTCAAACAAACAAAAAGAATGATTGAATCAGTGCACAACTCCAACACTTCATTAATGTCACACTTGTTCCACATCCTCTCCAACATTTCTCACTTTCCTTTTCTGTCCTATTAGGCAATCTAATAGGTATGAGGTAGAACCTAAGAATTGTTTCAATTTGCATTCTTCTAATCAATAGCAATTTAGAGCATCTTCTCATATGGCTATTGATATTGAAGCTTTGATTACTCCATCTGAGAATTGTTCATATTTTTTGATCATTTACCAATTGGAGAATGGCTCCTATTTTTATAAATTTGACTCAGTTCTCTATATATTTGAGAAATGAGGCCTTGATCAGAGAAACTTGCTTCATTTTTTTCCACAGTTATGACTGATAAATGTACTTCCATTCCATCCTATTCACCCCCATTTATTCTATTCTCTCTCCTTTCACCCTTTCCCTCCTTCAAAGTGTTTTGCTTCTGACCATGTCCTCCTCCAATCTGCCCTCCCTTCTAATGCTCCCCCCTTTTCTTATCCTGTTTCCCTCCTACTTTCCTGTAGGGGAAGACAGATTTCTGAGTGTACATATTATTCCCGCTTTGATCAATTCTGATGAGAGTAAGGTTCACTCACTCCACCTCTTCCATCTCCCCCATCTTCTCTTCCACATTAAAAGTTTTTTTTCTTGAGGCGGCTAGGTGGTGCAGTGAGTAGAGCGCTGGCCCTGGAGTCAGAAGGACCTGAGTTCGGATCCGGCCTCAGACACTTAACACACACAAACAAAATCCTAGCCGTGTGACCTTGGGCAAGTTACTTAACCCCAATTGCCCTCCAAAAAAAAAAAAAAAAAGCTTTTTCTTTCCTCTTTTATGTGAGATAATTTACCCCATCCTGCCCTTTCCTTTCCCCTTCTCCCAGTGAATTCCTCTTTTCCACCCCTTAATTTTATTTTCTTTTAGACATCATCCCTTCACATTCAACTCACATCTGTGTGCTCTGTCTATAAATATTCTCCACTGCCTTAATAACAAGGAAGTATTGATGAGTTACAAATATCATCTTCCTTTGTAGGAATATAAACAGTTTAACCTTATGATTTCCCCTTCCTCTTTACCTTTTCATGCTTGAGTCTTGTACTTGAAAGTCAAAAATTTTAATTGGCTCTGGTCATTTCATCAGGAATGCTTGAAAGCCCCCTATTTCATTGAATATCCATTTTCCCCTGAAGGATTATACGCAGTTTTGCTGGGTAGGTTATTCTTGGTTGTAATCCTAACTCTTTTGCTCTCTGGAATATCATACTCCAAGCCCTCCAATCCTTTAATTTAGATGCTGCTAAATCTTTTGTTATCCTGACTGTGACTTCACGATATTTTTTTTTTCACGATAATTGTTTCTTTTTGGCTGTTTGCAATATTCTTTCCTTGACCTAGGAGCTTTGGAATTTATCTATAATACTCCTGGGAAGTCTTCATTGTCAGATCTCTTTCAGGATGTGATTGGTGGATTCTTTCGATTTCTATTTGTCCCTTTAGTTCTAGAATATCATGGCAATTTTCCTTGATATTCTTGAAATGTGATATATAGACTTTTAAAAAAAATTACAGCTTGCAAGTAGTCCAATAATTTTAAAATTATCTTTTCTGGATCTATTTTCCAGGTCCACTGTTTTTCCAATAAGATACTTCATGTTGTCTTCTATTTTTTTCATTTTGTTTTATTGTTTCTTAAATTCTTATAAAGTCATTAGTTTCCATTTGCTCAATTCTAATTTTTTTTTTTAAGCAATTGGGGTTAAGTAACTTGCTCAAGGTTACACGGCTAGTCATTATTTATGTGTGGGTGCTCATTTTCTGAGGCCGGATCTGATCTCGGGTCATCCAAACTCCAAGGCCGGTGCTCTTACTCACTGCGCCACCTAGCCGCCCCTTTAGGGCAATTAGGGTTAAGTAACTTGCCCAAGGTTACACGGCTAGGTTTTTGTTTGTGTGGATTAAGTGTTGGAGGCTGGCTCCGAACTCAGGTCCTTCTGATTCCAGGGCCGGTGCTCTATTCACTGTGCCACCTAGCCGCCCCTCAATTCTAATTTTTTAAGGAATTTTTTTATTCAGCGAGCTTTTGTACCTTCTTTTCCATTTGGTCAATTCTATTTTTAAGAGGTTTTATTTTTTTCTTCAGTGAATTTCTGTGTATTTTTTTCCATTTGGTCAATTCTGTTTTTCAAGGCATTCTTCTCCTCATTGGCTTTCTGTACCTCTTTTACTATTTGGCCTATTCTGTTTTTTAAGGTTTATTTTCTTCAGTATGTTTTTGTGTTTCCTTTAGCAAGCTGTTGACTTGTTTTTCATAGTTTTCTTGTATCATTCTTATTTCTCTTTCCAATTTTTACTCTACCTCTCTTACTTGATTTTCAAAATCCTTTTTGAGCTCTTCCATGGCCCAAGACCCATACTTTTCTTGGAGTTGGAGTTTTTACTTTATCTTCTTCTGAGTGTGTCTTGATCTGGCTTGTCACCATAGTAACTTTCTATGGTAAGAATGTTTTTTTTTCTTGTTGCTTGCTCATTTTTCCAGTCTATTTCTTGAATTTTAACTCTTTGTTAAAGTAGGGCTCTGCTTCCAGGGTAGAGGGTGCACTGTACCAATCTTGAGTTTTTTGCAGCTATTTTCAGAGATACTTCTAGGGACCCGTAAGTTTTTACTTCTTCTACAGTAGTACTATCTAAGGATCTCCTCTCCTGGCCTGTGCTCTGGTTTGTGAGAGACCACAAGCACTCTTTTCTGCGAACTATGAGAAGGATCTCTCCCTTCCACTGCTGCCACAGGCTCTTCTATGCTAGTGCTTGCCCTGGGACTTCCACCCAAGACTATGACCCAGATTTGAGTATGGGCAAAGTAACAGAGTCCTGTTCCAAGCACCAGCAAAGAGACCCCTGTAATCTCCTTCTGACCAGTTGTTCAGCCCCTTTACTGTTTGTGGGCTGAGGGCTCAGGAAACAGCTATTGCCACTGCTGATTCAGTGACACCTAAGGTCTACTTCTGGTTTGCTGGTGCCTGGTCTGTGCTGGTACAGCCTGTGCTGACTGTGCACCACTATCACCCAGGTGCAATATACCTTTGCAGACCTTCTAAGTTGTCTTTCACTGGAAAATTATTTCACCTGGTCCTTTTGTGGATTGTGCCACTCCAAGTATTGTTTTACAGCATTATTTAAAGGTGTTGGGGAGAGCTGAGGTAGGTCATTGCCTTGTCTCTGCCATCTTGGTTCTGTATCATAAATAATATCACTCTATGAAAAATATAACCACTGAGATATAAGATTTTTACTTTAGTAGAGATGTTCCATGGTATAGGGAATTTTACTGTATATGCCATACTGTTATGGCAGAACACTTCAGAAAATGATAAAAATAGCCTTTAGCTAAGGATGCTAAATGGATTACAGAGAAAACATGATTAGCTCCCAATAGGAAGAGAAATATCAGCATAAAGAACTATTAAGGGAGACAGGGATATTTAGCCTGAAGAAGAGATGAAGGAATGGTTGTAGTGGTGTATGTGCTGGGGTGCCAGCATAGCTATCCAGGGGGATTAAACTTATTTATCCTGCATTGCTCCAGAGGGTACAAGCCCAGAATCATGAGCAGTATCGTGGAGAGAATTGGATTAGGATTTGGATTAGGAAACCAAAGACCTGAGTTCTAGTCCTATCTCTGTCATCTGTTAGCTATGTGAACTATGTGTACATCATTTAATTTCTCTAGGCACTTGATTTTGTTATGTGAAAAAGGAGAATTGCGGGGTGGCTAGGTGGCGCAGTGAGTAGAACGTTGGCCCTGGAGTCAGAAGGACCTCAGTTCGGATCCAGCCTCAGACACTTAACGCACACACAAACAAAACCTAGCTGTGTGTCCTTGGGCAAGTTGCTTGGCCCCAATTGCCCTCCAAAAAAAAGCAAAAAAGAAAGAAAAAGGGGAGTTGGATGACATTAACACTAGGGTGCCATCTAGCCCCATGGAAAAAGAAGATAGTCAGTCATAGGATCATCAGGGGAAGGAGCAAGATAGATGGAAATCTCAAATACTAGAATTTTCTACCTAAAATGTTCAAATATATTATTTAATTTTTTTTTTTTGGAGGGCAGTTGGGGTTAAGTAACTTGCCCAAGGTCACATGGCTAAGTGGATGATTCACACAAGAGCAGTAATCCCTCCCCAGTTCTGGATAGTTCCGTATATCCAACACTTGCTGTGTGTTCACTTATTTCATATAGTTGTTGGAGGGGAATTAGAAATTAGATAATTAGAAATCAAGGAGTAGATGAGGTAGTCAAAGGAGAGAGCATAAAGACAGAAGAGAAGATTCTCAGCAGGAAATGGAAAGGGGTGGGGCAGTGAAGAAGACAGGAAATAGTTGAAAGAATAGGAAGAGCACATTAAGAGTAGGGATCACAGAAGCCAAGGAACCATAATGCTCACCAAGAAGGGGATGATTAAGGGTGTCAAATGCTCTCTTGATTAAAGTGTCTCCAGAATAAAGGGACAGTTTGCTATTCCCTGCTCTGGTCAGGTCACATCAGGAATATTTTAGGAAATGTTGTCTATAACTCAACTGCACTCTGGCTATGATACCCTTTCCTCATTTGATCAGGATTCAGTCACTCATGATATCCTGGGCTTTAACAGGCCAGCTTTAGACAGATCTTGGTTCCAGCTCACTTCCAGGACATCTCCAGGCATGCAACTTCACATGTATCCCTTCCTTTTGCAGGTTCCCTGTGTCTTCCTTCTCCAACAGAATATAAAATCCTTGAGGGTAAAGCACTGTTTTGCTTGTTTTTATGTGTATCCCTAGTGTTTAGCATTATGCCTGACACACAGTAAGTCTTTAATAAATGTTCTATCTATATATCCATCCATCTAAATGCAGAGTAGTATGGGAAGATAAAGACTGAAAAAGAAAAGCCCAGTGGATTGGTTGGAATTTATTGATGATCTTTGGTTCAACAGCAGGGATAGAAATCAGCATAAAGGAAGTAGAAGGAAGTAAAAGCACTGAGTGTAGACTCCTTTTTAGAAGTCTGACAGTGGGGGAGGGGAGGAAAGAGATAAGATGATAACCTGAGAACTAAAATCATACTTTGTAAGATCAAATAATCCTGGAGTATGCCGAAGCTCAGTTGAAAACTCAGTGTGCCCCTGTCCCTTCACACTAAGATGTTCTCAACAAGGACAAGAAAAATTGTCAAATATGTCAATATTTGTCCCTTCCAGTTTTAAAGTGTAATGACTCCTACATCTAATTTGTTGTATTTCACAATGGAGGTTAATTCTAAATCTTACACAGCACTGTTTTTGGTGTGTCTGTTTGTTTCAAATAAATGTTAAAAGATTTAGGATGTATTAAAATGGCTGAGTTGTCAATATCTGATGAGATCTCCATATTTTGGCCATCTTAATGACCAAACTCAATCATTCATGAATGATATCTGTTATTTAGCACTGTGCTACCGTACCTTGAAAAATGAATTATAGTTAATTGGTGCTCGGCATATAATGATAGCTGGTATTTCTATCATACTTTAAGGTTTGTAAAGTATATTATATATGCCATATTATTTTATCCTTACAATAGCCCACTGAGTTTGGTGCTATAATTACTTCCATTTTATAGATGGGGAACCTGAGTCTGATAGAGGTTAAGTGGCTGACCCAGAGGCACAGGGCTCTGGTCAGGTCACATCAGGAATATTTTAGGAAATGTTGCCTATAAACTGCACTCTGGCTATGACAGCTCCTTCTCATTTGATCCTGCCGGAGGCAGAATTTGAACTCGGATTTTAGACTCCAAATTCAACACTTTTCTACTGTGCCTCCTCACTCTGCCTATAAACGTATTATAAAATACCTCTATCTACGACCTTAATATAAGAAATATCTAGTTCCCCTTTCTCATCTTTCAGTAAATTCCAATACCTAGAACTGGGCCTCATACCTAGTGAATATTTAATATTTGTTAAACTGAATTGAAAAACAGAGCGACAAATACTATAAACACAATCCCCATATGCACAATGCACCCTTTGCACAAGCCCACAGTTACTCTCTATTGCCACTAGATGGCAATACTGCATTGATCAGGCAAATGCTCTCAGTGTTTATTCTTGTGGGAACTGAGGAACCAATAGAATTGAGGAACTGACAAATGGACGGGTTAAGGAGACAGGGACTTTTGTGATGCAATAGTATGGATGGATAGGAGAAATATGAGAGAGCAAAAATGGGAATGCCTCAAAAATGGGGACCAAACTGCCATTAAAAGCTACATTTTATTGGCTCAGTTCTAGTTCCATAACATTTAGTCATTTACAATTGGGATGTCCTCAAAGTTTAAAAACAATATATTCAAAACATTTAAGTCCTCATTTGCTAGTTCATTTATTGTTTTGAGTCTTTAATTTTGTTTTGTAAGCCCTTGCATCTGTAGAGAACTTTAGAGTTCATACAGTGACTCAAGGGCAAATGCTGTTACCTTCATGTTAGAGATGAACAGAGGGCAAAGGAAGTTACATGACTCATCCAAGGTCAACCAGTTACTTAGTGGTAAAGGTAGCCCTAGAACCTTGGTCCTGTGACATTCACTCATTCATTCATACATTCGTCTTGTGTCTTTTAATCCACAGTGATAGTAGCCTATGATCGTGTCAAAGCTTGGGAAAAGATGATTATGAAATTCATTTCCCTTTGCCAGTGTAGCTGGATAAGGGAAAGTAGTAGTAATTCCTACTGTTGTACTTTCCTTTAAGTTCTGCACTGACATGGCTGTCTGTCTTGGGGCAATCAGGCATTTTTTCCAGTGACCTGTTGGTTGATCTGCATGTTGGGTACTTTACTATGACAGAAAGGAACCAGAAATGGTTTTCTGTTCCTGAAAACTTTGCTTTGTAGCCTTGTATCATATAAATGTCCTTGGCAGGATCAAAAGTATGATTAAAGCAAGGACATTAAAAAAAACTGGGATATTCTAATATTGCTGTAGTAGATATTTTACATGCATAGTATTCTTTTTTTTTTTTTTAAGCAATTGGGGTTAAGTAACTTGCTCAAGGTTACAGGGCTAGTCATTATTTATGCGTGGGTGCTCATTTTCTGAGGCCGGATCTGATCTCGGGTCATCCCAACTCCAAGGCCGGTGCTCTTACTCACTGCGCCACTTAGCCGCCCCTTTAGGGCAATTGGGGTTAAGTAACTTGCCCAAGGTTACACGGCTAGGTTTTTGTTTGTATGGATTAAGTGTCGGAGTCTGATTCCAGGGCTGGCGCTCTATTCACTGAGCCACCGAGCCACGGAGCCGCCCCAAATGCATAGTATTCTTTAGGAAGTTATCTTATTGCATAACAATTCGAACAATTGGCTAACTGCTGTAGTTAGCAATTACATTTCTTTTTTCTCAATAGAGATAACATTTTACTTCTAGATATATTATTTTCAAAAGGGTACTTATTCAGAAACAAGCATAAATTAGTTTAATGGACTAATAATTATCCCTTGTCCTACGTTTTTCATAAGCACTTAATAATTTTTGCTAATTATTCATCCACACGATAAAATCATCAACTACACAATGGAAACAAGTCCGAACAATGCATGGAAAGTGAAGATGGAATTTTTATAGTCTTTTATTTAAACAAAAGCAAGCCTCTAGTTTCAATTAAGACTCAAATAAAACTCTTGGATTATGTTTAACTCAATAGGAAACAACATATTATATGCCAACAGGAAATGTGCTTTTATGGAAAGTAAAACTAAACCAAAGATGTTGTTTTGCATCTTTCCAATGAAACACTGATCTCACACTAAGCCTAACTGCTTCATTCCAAAAGGCTGAATAAAATACTTTCTAAAAAAAGATTCTAATTGGTTAATTTGGAAGCATTGAAGAAAGATGAATACAGGAATATACTCTGAAATGGGAACATTCTTTTTTGACTATGAATTAGATATGTTTTTATTCATATTAAATATTTGTTTCTATATTTTATGAGTTGCACAATTACAGATAATTTATTATTCATATTTAAATTATTATATTATTTTGCTTATTATAAATCTTGTTAGAGATGGCCTTGTTCTTTAAACCATTTGTAGGATGTGATGGTACAAGAAATAGAGATGTTTTCCTATATTTAAAATAAATCTTATCGCGTATCAAACTGGTTTGTTTTCTCTCCTCTTGAAAACTTCAATCTTACTGTGTCAAAGTCACTGCCTACTCAGGCAATTAATCACCTCCCCCACACTTTCCACTATGGTTATGCCATGTCCTGCGAAGAACTCTGGCTTCCCTATCAGTGCCTGGGCACTGGCTGCTATCCATGCCCAAATGCTTTCTCTCCTCGCCTCCGTTGTTTCCCTGAAGACTCAGTTCTGGAGCTGTGTTCTGTGAGAGGCCTTTCCCATCCTGCCCAGATGTTTGTGGCTCCTCTCCCAGCTCTGCCTAAGATTATGTTGTATTTCATAATATACAAAGCTGTATAAATGTGTTTTGACTCCAACGTTAAAATGTAAGTACCCTGAAGGTTAAGGACTGCCTTACATCCATCTTTATCTACCCCACAACAAGCACTGTGCCCAACGGGCTTGTCACTGACTGCTCTTTCTTGTTCCAGGGAAGAGGCTTAGCAAAATCTCTCCTGATTATTCTCACTGCTACAGCATTACTGATGTTTCATAAAAGGGTGACAAGGAAAGAGCAGGCTTACCACAGACATTATTAACATTCCCCAAACGGGCAACTAAATGATAGTAATGTCAGATTCTTTGGGATTACAGTATTGCTTCCAAATGCTTGGTGGGGGCAATTCAACCCTTGAAGTCAACCAAATTCATAGCAGAAAACCTCATTAATTTTTATTTTTATTTTATTTTTGCTACCAGCTTGTAGGCAGTAAATGCATTCTGTTATATCGGAAGCTTATTATCTCGCAGCAGGGACATAGAAGGAATCATGAAAATTAGGCTACCTCATTTCCAACCAACAGGCAGAGGTTTACAGAAAAATGCCATGCTCTAAACAAAAGTTAACATCTAAAATTCAGTAGTGGTTCATAACAGTTTAATGGAGCTTACTAACATAATTATATTCAGCTAGTGAATACATCATCAAAAAATGTTAATGTCATGGTCCTGCCTATGCATGCTAGCAAAGAGAAGGTAGACTGTTAAAGATATAAAAAGACCTTCCAGAGCTTGGTCTCAGAGTACAACATCAAAATAGTTTTTGAGGTTTGCAGAGTATTTTACAAATTTCATCACATTTTCCTTACAACAACCTTGAGATGAAGGCACTATCATATTTATAAAATAGAATAATATGTTATATGGAAGAAGTGACTCAAACAAAAGAAAGCATATGAAAGAGACTTGAAAATTATAAAGCATTATATATTTTATATTTTAAATTTTACAATTTGACTGGAGGAGAGAACTTCCAGAGAAACACTCCCTTTACAAATGCAAACTGGCATGTGCCCTGCCATTTCCGGTCCTGAAAGTTGCCTGGGACACTGAGAGGTTAAATGATTTCTCCAAGTCACACAGCTTGTATATGTCAGAAGTAGGCTTAAACCCAGGTCCTTAACCTGAAGCCAGATTTGGAGCTACCTAAGCCACAGCACAAAGTTTTATTAGTTGGATGTCTTTGTGTCTTTATAGCTGAGCCAGACCTCTTCTGCTAACACCAAAGGACTATATGTGTGTGTATGTATATATGCTGATGTGTGCATGTAATATACATCATGTGTGTACATATGCATATTATTGTGCCTTTATGTGTTTATACATATACACATACAACACATATTATATATGCATGTTTATTGCCATTCTTTTGATATACTATATATACATGTCTCTCTCTCTATATATGTATGTGTGTGTATATACCTACACACACATACTTATAAAATAGATGGCAATAGAGGAGGTGGAGTAACTTCCAAGAAACTTCAAATATGTGTGGCAGAGGCAACAAAGAAGAAAAGGGTTATATGAAAGAGATGTTGGCATTAATGGAGGATATAAATTCTCATCTGCGTTTTTTTTCTCTAGCTTATTCAAATTGTGTCTATATAGAGACATGTTGAGAAGTTCCGTGGATTTCTGCAAGAGGAGTCTTTGGACAAGCAAGTGTTATGAGAAGAGGGAGGAAGTAATAAAGAGGAAGATGGAAATACCACTTAATTTGGAGTCAGAAAACCCAGTTAAAATCAATCCTTGTTGTATCACCTGATAGCTTTGGAAGTTGCTTTATCTAGTTCGACTTTCTTGTCTTTAAAATGAAGGAATTGGGTTAGAAGACATTTATGGTCTCTTCTGTTTCTGAATCTTATCAATAGATGGACTTAAGGAGGAGTAGGGATATGTGTTTGTGATGGGAAGAATATATGCTATATCTGAGGGGACAGAAGGATATGAAGTACTGATTATTATTGGATGTAGGGGTACAATGTCATAGGAGAAAAAAATTATTGGAATCGGGAGGTCTCAGATTCAGTTTACATATATATATATATATATATATATATATATATATATATATATATATATATATATATATATAAAACTATTCAAGTTTTATTAGCTGTGTAACTAAGTTCTCTGAATCTGGTTCAAATGGGGAAGAAAATATCTGTACTACCATCCCTTCCCCTCACCTCTGTGCAATTGTTGTAATGGATGTATTTTGTAGATCTATTAAAATATCAATGATAGTGATGTCAATGATGATGATGATGATGGTGATGATGATGATGATGAAAAAGACAAGGAAAATGTCAGTACACATATATCAGTACAGGGTATCCTCAGAAAAGGAATAAAATTCAGAAAAAGCAAGGTAAGTTTCCAGACTGCTTGTGGTCACTCAGATTTAAGGTTCCAAAATCTGATTTTTTAATCTCTGCTCCACAGTATCCTTCAATTAACTCAAAAGAAGTGCTTTAACCTAAAAAAAAATCAGAAGACCTGGGTTCTCATCCCAGTTCTTGTATTAAATGATCCATGATATTGGATGTTTCAAAACTCTCAGACTATTTCCTTATTTTAGAAAATGAAGAGAGCATAGAGAGTTGATTGACAAAGATCCTTCTGTCTCAAAAAATTCTACAAGCATCATCGTGGTTACACTTCTGCCTTTTCTAAAAGAACATTTAGTAGTAATATTATACATACCATGTTCTAAAATTATAGCATAAAATGTAACATAGTCGTGAAATACAGTCTATTTTAAAAGAAATATATATTCATCTATATGTAAATGTATGCATATTTATGAAACAAACAAAAAAGAAATTCAATTCAACAAACATTTAGTGTTTACTATTTGCAAGGCTCTGTGCTTGGTGTTAGGAATATGAGGATGAAAACAAAACAGGCCCTGTCTAATCATAAAAAAGCTCCTCTAAAATTAGGAAAATGAAAAAAATACAGATGAGATAGTAAAACCTTTGATGTAAAAATTTTAAAAGACCCAGAAAACTAAGATGTGAATAACATGGTCCTTTAGATAGTTCAGTAGTCACTCCAGTGGGACAATCTTCAACAACCCCAGTCCCCTCCAATATCCTGGGAGGTCTTCCTCTAAATCTCTTGATATTGTGAGGATATCAGTGGAGTACCTAGCCTATCATTCAACCATTCCTCTGCTCTTGTCACCCAATCAGACCACCATCCTTTTCAGTCATGTGCAGATGATATCCTTTACACTTTCTCTTGAGAAAAACTTGCAGACTTCCCCTTTACTGGGCTTTTGGTTAATCGTGTAGAGACTATGATGCTCTAGGGTTCCTAATTATACCCTATCAGTGGAAGAATACTGATGTTAAAAAGGTGGGTCTTTGTTTCTGAGAGAAGCATGAAATTGTGAAAAGGATGATACAACTTCTCAAATACATAGGAGCCTACTCTCCTCCTCCTCTTGTCCAATCCTGTCAATTTGCAGTGTTTGTCCAGGAGACATTTACTGGTGGACAAGACTGACAGGCAATTGTCATTTTTCATTACCTTGGTTTTTCTAGTATAGATCATTAGGTCTAATTCTTTTGAGAGATCAAGGATCTAAATTAGGAGGCTCTGTAATATTCTGGAATTTAACAAAATCTGCACAATATTTTCCACCAACAGGACCACCTGAAGAATTCATCTTCCATTTGGACTCTGCCAAAGATCCTTGATGACAATGGTGAACACCCATGGTAAGCAAATGACTGTCTGCTTTAAGCTTCACTTAATAAGTACTAACCAAAGGCTTGTCAAAGAAAGCTAATCTATATCTATTTCAAGAGATTGTGCATGCTTTTAATATAAACATGGGAAAATTCTGTTAGTCAAAAGTCTTTAAGGAAATGTTGAGATAATTGAATTGAATGCTTTATAGATAACAACAAATAAGCACAACAAAATGGGTAGTTACTGATGTCCCTATATAGATGTGTTTTTCTGAGGAAAATCACCTGGAAAGAACCTGTCTGTTCTCTTTTCATAGTTGTTATTGCTGTTTGTCCTTCATTCTCAAAGAGGACCACAAGGTCAGGGTGGAGATACCATGGCATGCAAGCAGACTGGATTTAACTGAGGGAGGACTCTGCAAAGTCACCAGCCTCACCCTCTTCTCCGAGGCCATCTTGGTCCAGTGGCCAGATACAGATCAGGACTATTGGGGATGGCCTTGGGCACAGTGGGACACCTTGGCCTTTTTAAGCTAAGTTCTTTAATAGGTCTCAGTTTGACTGAGGCCATGCCCAATCAGTGATTAAGGCTAGGTAAGAAATGAGGCAGAGAATGGCCTCTTTTACCTAGCCAAAAAAATCAATCTGGGAAAAGAAGACCTTCAGGGCTTCTGGCCAAAACAGAAACAATTGCTGGATTCAGATCTGGCCTCAGACACTTATCAGACATAGGTACAATTATTATTTCCACTTTTATAGCTGAGGAAATTGAGGCAAACTGAGGTTAAAAGACTTAACCAAGGTCACACAGCTAGGAAGTGTCTGCGGTCAGATCTGAATTCAGGTCTTCCTGATTCCAGTGTCAGCACTCTATCCACGGAGTCACCCAGCTGTCCATAGAAAGAACACAATCTCACATTGGAAGACCTGAGTTAAAATACTGATGGTCACTTATTACTTATGAAACAGAAATAAACAGCAGTGAAGTGAACTACTTATCTGGGTCTTCATCTCCTTCTCTTTATCATGAAGGGAATTGGACTAGATGGTCTCTAAAGTCCTCTGTTCTCAATTTCTGATCGCATGATTTTCCTTGCAATCTTTTTTTGCAAATTATCATCAAGAACACACAAGAGCTGACCACAGACATGCCAGTGAAATGAAACTACTTGTTGTCTCTGTGCTGATGACAAAGCCAAATCCAGCAGCTCCTGTGTTTGCATCTGCAAGGAGAACCTACGAGTCCTTTTTCTGTTTAGCTTCTGATTCCTTCTGCCCTCTTGCCTTCTTTTATCAGGAAGATACCAGGGTTGATTTGATTTAGTGCCTTCTCATCGTACCACTGTGGACTTGCCATGAGACACAATCTCTCACATTTATTGTACTAACAGGTAAGTTAATGTTTAGCGATGGTCTGGAAATCAGGTGATTGCTAATGCCCTCCATTCTCTTTTCTGCCAGCCTACCATGACCACCAGAGAAATGCAAGGGTAGGTGGATGAGAAGTGTGGCAAGGGCAGGTGCGCAAGACTAAGGGCCACTTTGTATTTTTCTTTGTTTCATGGGTTGCTATGGTCAAAAAATTCTCCATTAATTGACCACTCTAAGGGGTGAATTGCTTCTTCACGTTAAGCTAGTTTGGTCTCAAGACTCAGATAAAATCTTTTCCTGGGACAATATCTGGAGCCTTTCCAGCATGGTAGAAGCTGCCAGAGCTTGAAATATTTCTGTTCCAGCCTTAGAGGACAATAGACACTCTATGGCCAAGATTATGTGCTAATGATGATAATATTCATGTGTGTTCATGAGATAATGAATTTAATAACCATGCTATAAGGAAGAATGAGAAATGGACTTTGGATATACACACATACATATATACAATACATATATTATATATCCATATATAATGATATGCCTATATATAATTATATATCCACATATAATTAGAGATAAAATTATAGAAAATGAACCTACACTAAAGTGATATTTTGATATTACATTATATCTTGAAGAACACCTTCCTAAAGTATATGCCAGTGGAGGCAAGTTCTAGAGGGTTCTGTAAAAAGCCAGAAAAGCTTCCTTTACAAACCTGCTCAAGGCCAATAAAGGCAAGTATTGAGAGACCCATTATCAGAAGGATGGCCACTGGGCAATGAATATTATTGTCCACAGAAGCTCAAGGTAATTAGCTACTCTGTAACATATGGAAGGGTCATGTTCTGAAATGCCCACAATAATAATTAAGAGATTATTGTTTTGATAGTATAATAGTTAATATAATTTAAAATGGATATTTGCTTTAAATTATTATTGTTCATCTTAGAGCCTTATGAGCTAATTTTTTAAAAAATACTATAACATATACTAAGAACGTAATTCTTACAAAGTCCCACCTTTAAATAAACAATGGTGACTGAAAACTGAAAAGTTTTAAACATACATGTTAATTTTACTAACAGTTTAGGAAATCAAAGTTTTTCTGTATTGTTTAGGAAGAAGCTTTTCCTATCTACAGTTATAATAAATGAACTGTATAGATTAAAAAAAAAAAAAACACCCAAACCCTTATAAACAGTTTGCATAGCTTTTCTTTTATCCAAAGAGATTTGCTGTTATTTTCAGATTTTAAACTATTTCAGAATATTAAGAACACTGAAAAAAAAAGAGACCTCAAATTTAAATAAAAGTAAAGTACTTTAAAATTGAAAAAAACGAAACAGAGCTTGCAATTTTGTGTTATTATGGAACCTAAGCTTACATAATCTTACCTCTTGGGCTTCATGGGCTATTAACTGATCCATTAACAATTTCCTTCTTCTTTTCTCCCTTTGTTCTCGTGCTAAGGTATCTTCCTCTAGGCGTTTTTCAATTTTTTTCATGTACTCCTCATCTGAATAAGTGCTTAACAAGTCAGCTGTTGTCTGGGTTGCTGTAGGAACTTTTGATGCACTAGGAAAAATAATTTTTACAAAAGAGATAACATCGTAATTTGTGTATTTCTACATATGGGGGAATGCTATAATAATTTAACAGATGTGGTTTTTTGGGGGGAAGGGGGAGGGTAATCCTTGATTAATTTTGGAACATAAGACATTCAACCAAACAGAAGAAGCTCAGTACCGTGAGCAGATGATGCCCCTCTCTTCAATACCTTAGTCCCACCCTTTATTTCCAGACCTCCCTTCTTTTTGACTCTCCCACTTATAACACTGTCTACCCTATTACAAGTTCCTTCTCTCCTCTCTCATTACTCACTCTCACTGTTTCTGTTCTATTGCTTTTTGATTTCCCCGACTCTCCCCCTCTTTCCAGGCCTCTGGATCAGGTCCTTGTCCCATGACTGAAGCAGTAACATTCAGCCTATTTACAACTCAGGAGACAGAGAAGGTATTGTCTCTACAAAAGTAAACCAAGGGGTGGCTAGGTGTTGCAGTGAGTAGAGTGCCAGCCCTGGAGTCAGAAGGACCTGAGTTCGGATCTGGCCTCAGACACTTAATGCACACAAACAAAAACCTAGCCGTGTGACCTTGGGCAAGTTACTTAACCCCAATTGCCCTCCAAAAAGCAAAAAAAAAAAAAAAAAAAAAAAAACGTAAACCAAGCACATTTCCATGATACCAGCTATTAGATGTGGTTTGGGTCTAGAAGGCAGCTGGGTGGTATACTGGAGTAGAATACTAGATCTGGAGTCAGGAAGATCTGAGTTCAAATTTTATCCCAGGCACTTATATGCCCCTGGGGAAGTTGCTTAATCTCTGCCAGTATCAGTTTCCTCATCTCTATAAAATGGGGAAAATAATAGCACCTACCTCATAGGTTTATTGTGAGAATCAAATGAAATAACATATGTAAATGGTTGTGTAAATCTTAAAGTGAAACATAAATG
Source organism: Gymnobelideus leadbeateri (assembly GCA_011680675.1). Lineage (NCBI taxonomy): Eukaryota > Metazoa > Chordata > Mammalia > Diprotodontia > Petauridae > Gymnobelideus > Gymnobelideus leadbeateri. The sequence continues at coordinate 890,211 of WOXC01004067.1, forward strand.
TTGCCTATTGGGACTGGGGAGGGAGAGAGTATTGCTATTCCTTCCCCACCTTACTATGTGCAACTTAATATAATGGCAACTACAGAGACTATGTTCTGCAATAGGACAATTGTTTCTTGATATCTCGAAGATCCAGACTACAAAACAAGCCTTATTCAGCATGCCACCTACTCCCAGAGTAGGCTCACCTCAGTTTAATCTCTTCCCAAGGAGCTCTAAAACAAAATGAAGCTTTCTTAGTTCCTTGGCTCATGCAACATATAGTGGGTCATTTGGAGGTTTGGAACAGAATTTCCTACTTTATGCAAAAAGGCAAAGATAAATTGGCCAGTTGTATAACAGAAAAAAAAATTTCAATTCTTACAATAGCTTCTGAATAAACTGAAGCCAACAAGCATCTATGAAGTACTTGCCATATGTAAGGCCGGGCATCTGGGTGGCATGTTGGAGAGAGTGCCTGGCCTGAGGTCAGGAAAACTCATCTCTTGTCCAATTAAAATCTGACCTCAGACAATAAGCAGCTGTGTGACCCTGGGCAAGTCACTTAACCCTGTTTGCCTCAGCGTCCTCATCTGTAAAATGAGCTGGAGAAGGAAATAGCAAACCATCCTAGAGTCTTTGCCAAAAAAAAAAAAAACCAACCAAATGGAGTCATGAAGAGTCAGATATGACTGAAAAATGAAGCATCATTACATATGTAAGGCACTGTGCCCTCAAGGAATTTACATTATCCAATGGCATTGATGGAGAGGGCCATATCAAAGAGCCAGAAGAGTCCTCATTTGATCCTCATAACAATCCATAACAGAAAACAATTTAAAAAAAAAAATAATGTTTTTCGTGGTAGATACAGAGATACTTTAAAAAACATAGTCAATTTTTTTATACATGTGCGAATGTTTACTACTACTATATTGACAATGGCTCATGAGCAGTTTCTTTTTTCTTTTTGGAGAGGAGAAGGCAGGGCAATCGGGGTTAAATGACTTGTCCAAGGTCACACAGCTAGTAAGTGTTAAGTGTTGAGCATTTGAACTCAGATCCTCCTGACTCCTGGAATGGTGCTCTATTCACTGTGCCACCTAGCTGTCCCTCATGAGCAGATTCTAACTGATTTGATGAATTACTAGGGACATCTAGTTCAAGACCAAAAGTCCTGATTAGGGACATCCCCATTAGGGAAAGCCTCTGTCCTTTTTTTCCAACAGACCTCATTAACTGTGATTATACTGTGGTTAGTACTGTCCTGATAGTCCTGGATGACCAAACTCTAGAGGTGGGTCATTATTAAGGGCACTAATGGAGAGGGCCTGATCCTAGAGCCAGGAGAGTCCTCATTTGATCCTCCTAACAACCCTGGGATACAGGTACTATTTTTATCCCTGTTTACAGTTGAGGAAACTGAGGCAAACAGAGGAACAGTGACAAAGTGCTCAGGGTAACACAGCTAGCAGGTGTTTGAGGTAGAATTTGGACTCAGGTTCAAATTCCTGATTCTGGGCCTCTTGTCACTGTACCATCTAACTCCATCATTTAAATGTTATTTAGTTAGCTTCTTCTTTTGTTAACAAATACTTTATTTTTCCATTTAGTATTCATCTCTGCAAGTTATCAATTCTGCTAGCATATGATTGGGTAAAACAGTGTCTAATAGTTTAATTTTCTCTTCAAAATATTGTTTTCTTTCTCACATGATCAATTTGTTTCTCTGTTTTAAAATAAGAATAGTTAAGTGTTTATTTGATTAGTTTTTAAAAAATTAGCTCCTGGGGCAGCTAGGTGGCACAGTGAATAGAGCATAAGCCCTGGAGTCAGGAGGACCCGAGTTCAAATCCAGCTTTAGACATGTAACACAAAAATTAACCGTGTGACCTTGGGCAAGTCACTTAACCCCAATTGCCCTCCAAAAAGCAAAAAAGAAAAAAATTAGCTCCTAATTTTATTTATAAATCCAGTAGTCTTTTTTTAAAATTTCAATTGAATTAATTTCTTCTTTAATTGCCATAATTTCTACTTTGTTAGCTAGGGTTTTTTTTTTTTCCTCTCTCCATTTTTGTTGCTCAGGAATTTTTTTAATTGCATGTCAATTTCACTGATTTGTTTTCTTTCTCTTTGCTCAAGAAATAATTTATAATTTATAATATTTTACTGCAGAACTGCTTTAGTTGTATCCTCTAAGTTTTGTTATATTTCATTATTGTCATCTTCTTTGATTAAAGTTTTCTATTGCTTCTATGTGTTTTTTGATGCTCTGGGTCTTTGGACCTGTGAACTGTCTGTATTCTAAGAAGACTCCCCTCTCTTTCCCCCAATGTCTCCTTCATATTGCTAGCCAGACCAGCCGTTATGCTTTGGTCCTCTGCTCCAAATCCTTAAGTAAAGTTCCTTAACTCCTATAGAGTAGAAAGCAAACTCTTATATGGCCTTGAAGGCTCTCCACAAACTAGCATCACCCTCGTTTTTTTAGTCTTATTTCCTTATAATACTCTACCCTCACTCTATATGTTAACTAACTAAATTATTCTGGTATTCAAACACAATCTGTACTTTTTATCTTATGTGACTTTGCTCACATACTATTCCCAATATGACATCACAATTCTCTTCATTTGTTAAGCTACTACAATCCTTCAAGGTTCAAATCAAATACCATATCCAGTCTTAATCAATGTCCCACTCCCAATGGTATCAGTCTTTTCCCCTTTTAACCTCCTAAGGCAATTTGTTTTACATAATTCTACTGCACTTATTATGCACTATTATGTATCATGATTTATGTGACATATTCTTAGGGATGTGCTGGTAAATGCTGAGCAAGTGGATCTCTAGGGGAAAATTTTGTATATAACACATTTTAAAGTTTAATTTGCAATATTAACATTTTCTCCATCACTTTCCTAAGTCTACACGAACAACAAAATAATAAATCAAGCCCTGATTTGTAGCATTTGTGAATTTCCAAATATAAATTCTCACACTCAAAATTTAATAATCAGTTCTTAGGAGATGGTGTGAACTGGCTTCAGCATGCCCCTGTTTATTCCTCTATTAGAACGTCAGCTTCCATTACATATAACTTTTTACAGCAAAACCCAGTTATTAAGCTAGTTCAAATCTTACCCGTCTTTGTCCTCAATCTCCTTTTTTATTAGCAATTCAAATGTCTTAATTTCATTAAGCACATCCTAAAGAAAACATATACTGTCAGTAAAAAAACAAAGGCACTCAACTACCATATTAGAATTTATAAAGTGATATGCATATTAGGTTATAGTTAGATCTCATTAATTTGTGCTAATTATGTTCAATGCCAGGTTGAATTAGTGAAAAGACTGAATTACAGAATTTATTTTTAAAAAAAGTATATTGTTTTCTTACTTTTAGTAATTTAAATGTTGCTTAAGAGATCAGGAGAATAGTCTTTTCAATCTTACCTATATTCCATCCAGAACAGAATTCTGTGTATGACAGTGACACATGGAACATTTTTATCAAAGGACAAGTCCTTCTAGGACCTGATGTAATTATGATAAAGAGTGTGTTTTTGAGGCATAATGCCAGTTTAGAATAGATATATACATCCTTTTCTCCCCCTCTAAAACATCGTAAACATTTCTCTGAAGCTTCATTTGTACTACACCCTTGTAATAAATAACGAGGAAGTCTTTAATGAAATTTTTACCACATACAAGAAAAAAAGAACCTGAACTTTGTATTGAAATGAAATCTGAAAAAAAAAACCCAGTCTATTTCTAAGTTTGGTAATTTTTTTTTTTAATATTACAAAATTCAAAGGGAAATTCCTAAGAAAGATAGCTTGTCTTAGTGTACTACATAGCTATGTAATAAGGCCATTCACTTAACAGCTTACTGTCTGTAATAATAATAATAATAATAATAATAATAATAATAATAATAATAAAAGTAATAATAACAATAACAGTATTTATACAGCATCCATTATGTGCTAGACACTGTGCTAAGTGCTTTAAAAATACTATCTTATTTCATCCTCACAAACACAGGATATAGGTACTTCCCCATTTCACACCTGAAGAAACTGAGGCAAACAGAGATGAAGTGACTGGCCCAAGATCACCTAGCTAGGCTCGATATGAACTCAGGTCTTCCTGACTCCAGGCCCAGTCGCTCAGTCCACTGAGCCATCCAGTTGTCTCACGTAGTGTGGGAAGTCCAATAGACTATATCAAAAGTAGGTTCAAGTCCTCTGATCCAAATGCAATTAGATTATGCCCATCTAGTGTAATGACTGATAGGTTTAGGGAAACCATATATATGTGTATGTTTATATATGTGCATGTGTGTATATGTGTACATATATGCATGTGCATATGTGTATGCATACATACATGTATGTGTTTCTTTTGTACAAGGTCTTACACAAGTAAAATCAAAACTCTGATAGATCAGTAGAGTTATAAAGCGCAGTTAGGGAGCACAGTGGATAGAATCCATGGCCTTGAGTCAGGAAGACCTGAGTTCAAATTTGACCTCAGACACTTAACTAGCTCTGTGACCCCGTTTGCCTCAGTTTCTCATCTGTAAAATGAGCTGGAGAAGGAAATGGCAAACCACTACAGTATCTTTGCCAGGAAAACTCCAAATGGGGTAACGGAAAGTTGGTTACAACTGAAGTGACTCTTAATAAAAAAGTTACAAAACATTTCAAATCCATTAGCTCAACTGATCTTGACCACAATTCTATGAGGTAAGTTGTACATATTTTATTGCCCTTATTTTCTCAGGTAAAAGAAACTAAAGCAGAGACAAAAACGTCATTTCACTTTTGTGGGCCTCAGTTTCCTCAACTGTGAAGTATGTGGTTTGTGTTATTATTATTATTAAATTATTTAGTCGCTTAAAGCTTTACAATTCTTTGGTTTAATCAGAGCATCTAAATAAAGTAGGTTAGATGAACATAAATAGGTGTGAACTTCACTAATAATTGTTGGCAGGGACAAAAAAAAAAACATGGTAGAAAGAAAAAAAAATTGAGGGATTATGTAATATTTACAGCATTTTAAATCACTGTACATTAAATTGTGTTATCCTTTAAAAATTCTACACTTAGGCAATGAGATAGGAAATTGTAAAAAATAAAGATGATCACTAACCTCTGCTTCTTTTTTCTTCATCAACATTTTGTGTCTTTCAATAGATTTCAAAGTACGGTTTGGTAATGCTTTGGGAATCTGTAAAATGGCTGCTTGAATTCTAGCCATCATTTCATGCTGCCGTCTTCTGCCCAAGCGTTGCTGCGTATTTACATATAAAGTTAATTCTGTTTGTTGCTACTTCAGGAGGATCCACAACATTCTATTTAAAATTCATCCATAGAAAATTTCATAGCACAGATCAAAGAAATGGATGTTCTTTATATATATATATATATATATATATATATATATATATATATAACAAATATTGTAAAACTTTTAACTTATGTGATCTTTTCAAAAAGCAATATATTATCAAGTAAACTATGCTCGCCAACCTTTCTGTGATATTTTGTGAAAGTGGTGGTTGGGTTGTCCTGACAACCCCTTGAAGTATAGGAAAGATGTAGTTCCCAGTTCATCTCATGATGGGAAAATGATTATGTACTGTCATTCTTGTGGAATACTGGCAGAAAAATATATCTATCAAGACAGAAAGGCATTTATCTGAAGATTCTGGAATATTCCTGCTGAATCCAGATCAATTAATAAGTCTACCAACAATTCAACAACATTTAAACAATGTATTTCGGAGTTTATTCCAAATTCTTAACTATTAGTGGCCATCATTTCTTATATGCGAGAAATAATTATTTTGTGAAAATAGACTTAGTAGGGCATAGTAAAGAAGAAAAAAATGTGCTTTTGAAATTTAACATTAAAGGGGTTTTTTAATTGCAAACTAGGCAGTTTCTGATAATAATCATGTGGTTATCTTAGTAGAATGTCCGAAATGCTTTAAAATTAGTCTAAAACATAAACTGACTCAAATTATTATTGTCTTCAGATAAGTTAACATTAACTTATCAGACAAAATGGTAAGATTTAAAAAAACATTAAAATTCAGTTCAATAGAAATGGACAAGTTGGGGTGAATGGTGTTTTTTTGGGGGAAAGAAAAATCAGTCCCATTTTGGACAGGTTGAGTTTGAGATGCCTACTGGTCTTCTAGGAGAAATCCAATGGGCTAGTGACAACAGCAGACTTAGGTTCAGGAGAGATGTGGAGTGGATATACAGATGTGTGAGTCATCTCAGTGGAGATGATACATCCACGAAAGCAGATGAGAAAGGACAAAACAGAAACGGAGACAGGAAATGGGACAAAGCCCTAATGATATATCTACATTAAGTGGGTGGGAAATAGATGATGATCTAGCAAGAGTGATGCAGAAAGATTAGACAGACAGGAAGAAAATCAACAGAGAGAATTGTCATAGAAGGCAAAGGTTAAAAAAAATATCCCAAAATAGGGAGTAGCCAACACAGTCCAAAACTAAAGAGAATTCAAGGAGAATTCAAGAAAAGGTGACTGGATTTAGCAATGGAAAGGTCCTTTGTAACCTTAAACACGGAATTTTCGGTAACAATAAGACTGGAAGTTAGATAGCAAAAGTGGAGGGAGATGTGAGGAAATGGAGGCAGTGAGTATATATACAATGCTTTCTAAGGGTCATTCAAAAAGTTAGTAATCCATTTGCTATACTAATAATTCTAAATAGCTTATTTTTCTGCCATTTCCTTTCTCTTTTTTTGCATTTAGTAGATTTATAATGTCTGAAATGAATCATGAAAATTCATGTCTTGAGAAAAATGAGAATTTTTTTCTCAAGATAAAGAGTAATTGTATATATGTACATCTGTGTATGTGTCTGTTTGTGTATATGTATCACTATAAGCTTTTATCTTCTAAAACAATACTCTTTTCCTCAGAGGGGGAAGATCCCCATAAGCCTTATTTGGTTACATTTGCTTTGTCTGCCAAAAAAAAAAATGATGGCTTAAAAAATTACTTGGTGTTTCCTCTCTCTCTTTTTTTCTCTGTCCTTCTCTCTTTCTCTTTTTTTTCTCCCTCTCCTTTCTGTGTGTGTGTGTCTCTCTCTCTCTTTTTCTCTCTGTGTCTCTCTCCCCTCCCCTCTCCCCACCTCTTCCCTGAAGTGTTTTGGTTTTAAATTTGCTACTAGACATTGGCAGCCTCTTTTAATTCAATTATTTAGTACAATCTAAGTGGAGAATTGTACCCTCACTGAAATGCAACCAATACTCTGACAAAATGCTCAGTGTTCCTTCTTAAAACAAGCAGCTGCTGAAATCATGTGCTGTTGGGAAACCCAATTCTCTGCTCTTTGTTTTATATGAATCACAAAATTTTCTAGTTTTATTTGTCTTTAAAAAATTTTCCTTTGAGGATAGGCATCGAACCATTCCTTATCCAGATATCTGTTAATTAGTTAAACCACATTCAGATCATAGGTGTTAGTTTCTTAGCATTATAAGCACAAGAATAAAAAAAGAAAAACAGATTTATAGTGCAATAGGAATGGGAACTATAATTTTATGCCTATAGTATATACCTCCCAGGTACCCAGCATCCTGAAATTCCCCAAAAGGTCTTCAATGATTTCACATGCCATCTTCTTATTCAATTCTAAAAAGGTACATGGATTCATTAAAGATCATTTAAAGATATTTTAGGTCTGGCAGGTGGGTGGTCAAAGCAAAGTGGTGAAGGCTGGCGAGAGGAGCTGAGGCAGTTTCTAAGGGGAATGAATAAAGGGGATCTAAAGGAATAGACTAAAGGGGTATGGGGGTGAGGAGTGGGGAGAGAAAGCAAGCAAGGCTATCACTACAAGAAAGAGTGCATGAGAGAGCTAGGAGATGCCCTAACAGGAGCAGATCCTAATAGCCCTTGCCACCTTTTCTTTCTCTTTCAGTGACAGGCTCCAATAAGCCTTTTATCTTGATAATGTTGGAAGGACCCACCCTTCAGTGAAAGGTGGCTACTCCCGAGATCTCAGTGGCAGGCTCTGTCAAAATGTGCAGGAGGAATTCTCCTTACCCCTACAGAAAACAACAGTGTCTAGAAATGATGGCTTAAAAAATTACTTGGTGTTTCCTCTCCAAAAGCACTGAGAAGATGACAGATGATATGCATTTGAGAAATTTGGCTTTACACATCAGCGTTCATATCACGTATGCTATAGGCAGGAAATTACAATTGGCACCACATGTGATATCTTTGACCTATTGCATCAAAATTTCTTTTCTTAAAAAAAACAAAACAAAACAGTTTTATGGAACCTTTTCAAGATCTTGTATTCTTTGTTCTTCCTTTAACTTTTGAATTTTTTCAATATTTTCAAAATGCACACGATTAATTTTTTCTTCCATCTGTTTAAACTTTGCTTGAAACTTTTCTGAAACCCGTTTTAGGTTCAAGTCAGTTTGCCGAGGCACCAGGTTCTTAAGTCTCTAAATAAAGAAAGCATTTCCAAAGATGCAGGCATTAGAAACTAATGGGCTTTTTAACCACAGTTTCACAACAAAAGTTTAAAAAAAAAAACAAATAATCTGAACTCATTCTTGAAATAAGCTTAACAAAAAATGCCTTTGAAGATGTTAACTACATAGTCAAAGGAAAAATGCAGAAAACCTGAACTAAAACTAAAGACAAAACATTTGAATTCTCATAAAATAACCTCTTATTTGCACCTATAGCTAAATTCTTTGCCCTGGGTTTGAGCTTTTTCTAAAAAGTAATTTCAAAACACCAGGTTTTTTTTTTTTTGGATAAATATCACCTGAAAAATACACAATAAAAAAGAGACAAATTTTCCCTTACTTAACTTAAAACCTGCTTAAATTACTCTCTTTTAACTAGGAAAGAAATGACTGCACATTACCTCCTTGAGATCACTAGGTTATCAATATATGCACTGCAAAATAATTTATCTGACATGGAAACATATATGGCAATGAAACCAAGCAACCATGCTAGATTTGGAAGGAAGGTGAAAAATCACCCAGGTCAACATGTCTGATGTGGCCAAAGCAACATGATTCCTAAGTAAAAGAGTCAATACTTTTGCTTCTTGATTCCTCTGATGCAATGTAGCTTCCATGATATACTGATGCCTCCCTAAGGAATTGGATTGAATATTTTTAATATCTATACCAAAAGGTCTAAATTTTAACCTTCCAAAAGAGCTTTCTTGGGACTACACACTAATTCCAATGAGATGAGCTCTAAAAGGGCCGTAGTTAAAATTTTTATCTCCCTCAGCACCTAATACAGTGCTCTGCACATAGAAGGCATTTAATAACTATTTGCTGAATGAACAAATGAATTAGATTGCTTTTGGTGAAGATGTCTCTGAATTTCCTCTTTGGGAAATGTTTTCAAATGCTATGGAATTACATTTAGCTATCCCAGCTGTTTTCATTTCCTCTTAACTCCAGCACCTTCCATTAGTTAATAATTTCCTATTTATCCTGTATGTAGCTTGTTTGCATGCATTTGTTTATCTCACTCCTTAGATCCTGAGCTCTTTGGGAGCAGGGACTACTGCCTTTTACATCCTTTTATGCCCTCAGCATGTAGGAGAGTATCTGGTAAGTGATAGGCACTGCATGTTTATTGATTAATCTTAACTGGTGTTTAAATTCTGGTATAATGAAGGTGCATTTGATTTTTTAAAATGTCTATAAATTATGAAGTGCCCTGTCTTATGTGACTGATAACTTTAACAGTTTTATTTAGTTACATATAAAGGAAAGCTGGTCTTTTTTGTTTCTTTGTTTTTGTTTTTTTTTGGCATATTGCTTAGAAGATATCTTTAAAAGTGATTCCCAAAGAGAAAGTGCAAACATATTTTAAGCAATTGCGATAAATATAAAAAGTACATAACTTCCTATGGTGACTAACTTTATAGAACTTTAGAATACTTTGGCCATTTAAAGACTGGCATACTTGTTTAAAAAATTATTTTGTTACTTTATTGTCACATCTTTCATACTAAATGAGAAAGATTGCTCCTTTCATTGACTATTCATAACACTTGGTTTCTGAGTCTTAACTGTGATCATGATCCATTAAGATGGTCCTGACAATAGAAGAATTTTTGTGTTCATGATATTGCCAGGTATGGACTATACTGAATAGCTATGACTAAGCAGGGGTCTGAATAACTATTACATTTTCCTATATGACTGAATGCCTCATATATTCTGTTTAAACTACTGTATTAGTAAAATGCTACACATGACCCCACTGATTTGGAAAATTTAATGCACATTGCTCATTTTAAGGAAATTTCTTAGGGCAGATCAAAATTTCTATTTTCTTTTATAAATTGCCAATTAAATCATATGATTTAGTCCCTACACCATCACAAATAATGTACCCACAAGCAAGGCACTATATAAGGAATTAGGTGGATGCATACACATATAGCACATACTTCCTCCTGTTAACACTTGCAATCTAGACTTACAAACAGAAATACAACACATATATCTGAAAAATTATCTAACAATGTATGGCAGTGGACTCTGCCAGCCAACCAGCCAGCTTCACGGAGGAGGTAGAGCTTCAGCTAAACCTTGAAGGATGATTATAAATAGCCAAAAAAGAAACTAGGAAGATGGTGGCTCATTCCAAGTGGGGGAATGGCATGAAGAAACCAAAAGGGTAGGAATGTGTAAAATATATTCAAGGAAAAGTAAAAAGACTAAACTGGCTGTAGATAAATTCAGGTGGGAACATTAGTATATAAAACCCAAAAGGTTAAGCTGAGACCAGCTTGTAAAAGATGTTGAATTCAGTGTAATGTAGGATAAAGAGTGGACACATTTAGGATCAGAGGACCTGTATTTAAATCTCAGCTGTGTCAACTATACTGCCTTTAGCAAATTAATCAATAGCCCTGGCCTTCAGCTTTTTCATCTTTACCATTATGACCTCTAAGGTCTACTTAGCTCTAAATGATAAAGTCACAGGATCTTGTAATTGTCACAATAAAGAGTTTGTATTTGATCCCACAGTTAGGGGGTGGGATAGACTAGTGATGGGAGATCATGAAAGTAACATTATTGGAAGATGTTACTGGTAACAATGTACAGGATGGGTTGGCAGGAAGTGGGACAGGAGACAATAAGAACAATAAGGAACCTACTGGAGAGAAGGCATGAAGGAATAAAGACCTGAACTGGGTCTTTATGGCAGAAACAAAACAAAACAAAAAAAACAAACAAACAACAACAAAAAAAAAACCAAAACCAAAAAAAAAAACTGGCAAGGAAGGACAGGCATGAGACATGTTAGAGGTGAAGAATCAAATGTGGTATAATGGAAAGAACAGAGGGCTAGGAGTCAGAGGACCTGGGTTTGAGTTCTGGGATCTACAGTTTACTTGCAGGGTGATCTTGGACAAATTACTTCAACTCTTGGCTTCAGTTTCCTTACTTGTCAAATGAGAGAGACGTACTAGATTATCTGTGAGGTCCCTCTTCCAGCTCTAATACTGTATGATCCTTAACTAATCAGATACATGGAAAGGGAGAACGAGGTTATTGATAGCATTATTAGCCTTATATGTTTATGTGAGACATAGACAGAGAGACAGAGAGACAGAGAGACAGAGAGAGAGACAGAAAGAGAGAGAGAAAGAGAGAGAGAGAGAGAGAGAGAGAGAGAGAGAGAGAGAGAGGGAGGAAGAGAGAAGGAAGGGAAGGAAAGAGAGGAAAGGAAGAAGGAAAGAAGGAAAAAAGGAAAGAAGTGAAGAGGGAAGGAAAGAAAGAAGGGGAAGAAGGAAGGAAAGAGGGAATAAGGGAGGAAGGAAAGAAGGAAGAAAAGGTATGAGGGAGGAAGGAAGGAAGGAAAAAAGGGAGGAAAGAAGGAAGGAAGGAAAGAGGGAAGGAGGAAGGAAGGAAGAAATGAAGGAAGCAAGAAAACATTAATACGTGTCCACTATCTTCCAGGCACTGTGCCTACCACTTTATAAGTATTACCTCATTCGATCTTTGCAACAACCCTGGGGGGTAAGTGTTGTTATTAGTATCCCTGTTTTACATTTGCAGAAACTGAAGCAGGTAGATGTTAAGTGACTTGCCAAGGGTCACCAAATTATTAAATATTTGAAGCTGAATTTGAACACAGGTCTTCCTGACTTGAAGTCCTATATTCTATCTACTATGCCACCTCGTTATCTCAAGAGTAATAATTTATTTTTGAACTATTATTACTACAAAAATAATACAATAAAAGGAAATAAGTAAAAAAAAAAGATAAACTGTTTAAAAAGCCCAATGGGACTTTCTCATGGACTTACTTAAAATTCTTGCCATTCCTCTACATTGTATAAGATATGAGTTTCTACTGGCATTGTTTTACATACCCACCTCTCGATAAATCTCACTTTTCATATTCTGTAGTTTTGCAGGTGCTAAAGGTCTCATTGTTTGCATTGCAACTCCAGTGAGTCCACTTTTTTTCTTTTTTTGGAGTGCGATGTACAACTGATAAAGAAGTTTGGTTACAGAGCCATGTTTTTCTGTCATAATATTTTGGGCCACATTTTGATCGAATTGAACACCCAGGAGTTGAAATGTTGGTTCTAAGCGAGAAAAGTTATTAAGCTTGGCATTGGAAACCCTAAAATGAAAAAAAAAAAGAAAAAAATCATATTATTAGATGTTGCACTATTGAAATTGACTATTGCCATATAAGCTATAAAAGTGTTAATCACGGTATGAAATATTTCTTTCCAAGCAAATATTTCAAGTAGCACAAGTATTTTCATGATATGCCATTCTAAATTGTCATTTTAAACATTTTATTTTCCCATTCATTCACTTAAAGTTTAATACCATTTAGAGCTTAAGCTTTTTTATACCCCTGGAGTGATTAATTTTATATTAGGTTTGAATGAAAAAGGCATAGATTTCTGTCCTTTAAATATGATTTAGAAATTTCTACAGAAATTTACACACAAAAAACTAACACAAGTGTGTGTGAATGTATATATATATATATATATATAGAGAGAGAGAGAGAGAGAGAGAGAGAGAGAGAGAGAGATTATATATATATATATATATATATATATATATATATAGTCTCTTAATGGATCTTAATAGATACACTCCCAAATATCCTATATCTTTCGAATTTATTTTGAATGCAGTTTTCTATTTTTGCCTGCAGGGTTTTATTACTTATATATGAATCGTGATGATATACATTGGATTTATCTTTATCCTGCAACTTTGTTGAAGTTACTGGACTTTTTTGGGGGGAGGTAGAAAAGGCCTCCAACTTTTCTCCATTACATATACATTTGCTCTTAGATTTAAACAAATGTTCTTTTAAGAGCATTATGAAGAATATGTCCATTTATTCCTATGATTTTTAGAAAGTTTTTTAAAAATAGAAACAGATGTTGGATTTCTCAAAAGCCTTTTAGTATCTATTGATTTAATAATGTTATTTATATTATTAACAGGATTTATTATATTTATAGTTTTCCCTATGTTGAGCCTATCTTACATTCCTGGTATGAACAACCTGGTCATAGTGTCCGATTGTTCTAATTAACATGTTGTTGGAACCTACTTGATAATATTCTCTGAAAGGCTGTTTGTATCAACTTTATTAAGGATATTGGTTTGTTATTTTCCTTCCCTGCATGTATTCTCTCTGGTCAGGTATTAAGACTATATTTGCAAAGTCAGCTAAATTATAAAGAATAAAAAATATAGAAGAGAAAGAAAAACAAGAGATCTGGAGAACAGATCAAAAAGAAAAAAACATAAAAATAATCTAACTGAAGGCTATGATCAAAAAAAATAATCTTGATACAATAATATCAGAAATAATTAAAGAAAATTGTCCTGAAGCATTAGATTAGAGCGGGATTTGGGGGAAGTAGAAATAGGAAAAATTCCTTGATCACCACTTAAAAGACATCTTATGAGGAAAACTCATAGCAATATTACATGCAAATTCTGAAACCCACCGTTCAAGGATAAAATATTAAAAACAACAGAATAAAACAATTTAAATATGATGGTGTCACAATTAAAATCACACAAGACCTAACAGTAGAGACATTAAAGGACCACAGGTCTTGGAACACCATATATCAAAGAGCCAAAGAACTGGAGCTCTGGCCAAAAATATCATGCCTGGCAAAGTTAAGCATAAGCCTGAATGGGAAAAACAAATGGGCATTTGATCAACTGTCACTTTCAAGACTTTGTTAAAAAAAACCAACCCTGAACATAACAGAAGATTTGACATACAAAAGCCAAGAGAAACATAAGATGCATGGCAAAGACATTACAAGGGATTAAATAAGGACAGACCTTTTACTTTTTACATAAGTAAAATATAAAATGTATGTCTAAGATTCTTATAATAACAGGGTAGTTCTTAAGGAAGATTGTGGTAAATCTGAGTATGATATGAATTTAAAAAGTAAAACCATTTAGGGACAGCTACAAAGAGCATTTTATTTAGAGGTGCTAGAGGAAGAATCGATATAAAGGAATTAGATGGAAGAGGAGGACTGTTAGTTCTGGTAACCTACTTCCATTGGGAATGGGTTTAAGAGGGAACAATACATCCCCTCTTAAACAAAACAATATATTCAGAAGAGCCTAAAAGTCTCCTAATTCAGAAGAAATAAAACGATAAGGGGAGAGGAAGGGGAGAGAGGACAAGGGAGGCATCTTTAGAGGGGAGGGTGAGGGAATAGGTTATAGGGGGTTATAGTAGGGTGTTTATATTTATGGGAATGGGAGGATAGGGGAAGGATTCCTAGAGTGGGATAGGCAAATAACAGAAGGACAAGGTAGTGGGTAGAGGTAGAGGAGGCAGGAAGGATAGGAAACAAGAGATATGCACAAACATAAAAGCAAAGATCAGGGGTAGAATTTGTTTGGGAAAGTATATGTCTATATATATGCATGTATATATGTATATGTGTATGAATATATCTCTATCTTTAGAGAAATATATCTGCACTTAATTGTAGCCTTTGGGGGGAGGTAGAAAAAGAACAAAGTAAAAAAAAGTACACAACAGAGAGCAAAAGAAAACTTACAAGGAAGCAAAGAGGAACAGCTTTCAACACAGTATTTAGTAGTATTTATCATACATGCTTTCAACACAGTATTTAGTAGTATTTATCATACATGCTTTTTAAAAAATATTAAATGATTTATTTTTAGTTTACAACATTCACTTTCATAAGTTTTAAAATTTCTCCCCCTCCCTCACCAAGATGGCTTGCAATCTGATACGGACTCTACACATACATTCCTACTAAACACTTTTCACTTTAGTCATGCTGCATAGAAGAATTATAAGGGGAGGGGGGGGCGAGCCAAGATGGCGGAGTAGAAACAGCTCATCCAAGCTACTCTGCCCCCAGATTCCCCCCAAACTATGTAAAAGGGGACTCTGAACAACTTCTGGAGCCCCAGCACCCAGAGAACGACACAGAGAAGCTAACCTCCCGCTGAGGACAGCCCAGCAGCCCTGCAGGAAGGACCAGCACAGCGCTCTGAGAGCCGGCAGTGCGCAGGGAGCGGGAAGCCGAGCCGAGCCCAGGTCCCCATGAGCCGAGGTTTTACCCCAGGGCGGCAGGGCCACCAGCTGGCTGGAGAGACCCCAGAACACCAGCAGCTGTGGTAACTCCAGAATTATCAACATAGACACGCCTAGGACAAAGTAAGAGGTTAGTGTCCTATGGACTTTGGGACCAGTATTTGGGGGAATGCATCGGCTTCCTCCCCTGGGGGCTAGAAGCTGCTGAAGAGACACACCATTTTGTAGTTTTCAGAGGCACCTCTAGTTCCTGGCCTGCAAACTGTAGGGAGATCCAGCGATCAGTCTTGGGGGGTAATCGCTCTTGCTTTAACCTCCCTGGATCTGGATTGTGATCTAGGGTGGAAGTCATGGGTGGGTTTACAGCTTGCCAGAAACGGAAGTTGCCCCCCACACGTTCGGGACGAAAATTCCTCTATCTGGCCTTAAAGCCATAGTGTGGCAACAAGCCCAAAAGTCAAGCAATTAAGTGGCAACATGCCAAGGCAAAGGAAACAGAAAAATGCAACCCTAGACTCCTATTTTGGGGGCATAGAGCGGGAAAAGGACTGTGAGGTCAGAAGTCCTGCTCCAAAAGCCCCAGGGGAAAACATGAGCGGGTTGCAGGCCATAGAGGACCTTAAGAAGGACTTTAAAAATCAAATAAGAGAAGTGGAGGAAAAATTGGAAAGAGAAATGAGAAGGATGCAGGAAAAGTATGAAATGAGGGTCAACAGCCTGACTGAGGAAAACAACACCTTAAAAAATAGACTAACTCAAATGGCAAAGGAGGCCCAAAAGGGCAATGAGGAGAAGAATGCCTTAAAAAGTCGAATTTGCCAGATGGAAAAAGAATCTCAAAAGTTCACTGAGGAGATTCATTCCTTCAGAGTTAGACTGGAGCAAATGGAAGCTAATGACTTTATGAGAAATCAAGATGCTGTTAAGCAGATCCAAACAAATGAAAGATTAGAAGGCAATGTGAAATATCTCATGGGAAAAACCACTGACCTGGAAAATAGATCCAGGAGAGACAATTTAAAAATTATTGGACTACCTGAAAGCCATGATCAAGAAAGAACCTAGAAATCACCCTTCAAGAAATTCTCAAGGAAAACTGCCCTGATGTTTTAGATCCAGAGGGCAAAATAGAGGTTGAAAGAATCCACCGATCACCTCCTGAAAAAGATCCCAAAAAGAAAACTCCCAGGAATATTATAGCCAGGTTCCAGAATCCCCAGATCAAGGAGAAAATACTACAAGCAGCCAGGAAGAAACAATTTCAATATTGTGGAAACACAATCAGAATAGCCCAGGACCTGGCAGCTTCTACACTGAGGGATCGAAGGGCATGGAATATGATATTCCAGAGGGCAAAAGAACTGGGAATGAACCCAAGGGTCACCTACCCAGCAAAACTGAGTATTTTGTTTCAGGGGAAAATATGGTCATTCAGTGGAATAGAGGACTTTCAAGCATTCTTGAGGAAAAAACCAGAGTTGAATAGAAAATTTGACATCCAGACACAAGAAGGAAGAGATGCCTGAGAAGGTAATCAGAGAAAATAAATCAAAAGGAACTTATTAAAGTTGAACTATTTACATTCCTATATGGAAAAACAATAACAGTGACTGATGAAATCTTTCTCCCTATGAAAATAATGGAAGAAGGGTGTGTGGTCATATGAATACATATGTGAATGTGTGTGTATATGCTTACAGTTATATATGGATAGAGAGCATAGGTTGAATTTGTTGGGAAGGGAGGATACTCAAGGGATGAAATTATGAGGTGAGAGAGGAAAGTGGCAAGACAAGAATGGGGAGAGACAGGGTAGGGTAAACTATCTCATGTAGAAGAAGCAAGGGGAAGTGGTTGCAAGGGAGGGGGAGAACAGGAAGGCAAAAAGGCAAAACCACATTCTCATTGAATTTGGTTCAGGGAGAGAATGACATACATACTAAATGGGATATCTCAACCTGCAGCAGAATAGGGGGAAGGGGGATGAGAGGAGGGATGATGGATGGGAGGGCATCCTTGGGGGGAGGGGAGGTTGGAAGTACCCACTATAGAAGAGGGACAGGATCATGTAGGGAATGGACCAGGTGGGGGGTGGGATGAGTGGGAGGGAATTATAAGCAGCCTTGTACAATATATCTACTATGATAATGTTTTGCATAGCTAGACATGTACAACATATACTGAATTACTTATCTCCCCAGAGGGAATGGGTGACAAGGGAGGAAGGAAATGGATCTGAAATTCGAGGTCTTAACATTAAATGTTTCAAATATATATAAATACTAAAAAAAAAAAGAATTATAACAAATGGGAAAAACTATGAGAAAGAAAAAAAATCAAAACAAAACAAAAAAATAGTCTGCTTTGTTCTGCATTCTGACTCCATAGTTCTTTCTC
This sequence comes from Gymnobelideus leadbeateri, assembly GCA_011680675.1. Lineage (NCBI taxonomy): Eukaryota > Metazoa > Chordata > Mammalia > Diprotodontia > Petauridae > Gymnobelideus > Gymnobelideus leadbeateri. Next base: position 908,234 of record WOXC01004067.1, read on the forward strand.
TGGATGTGGACGGCATTTTCCATCGTGTGTGTCCTTTGGAATTGTTTTAGGTTGCTGCATTGCTGAGAAGGACTAAATCTATCAAAAACAGTTCTTGCACACTGTTGCTGTTACTGTGTACAATATGCTACTAGTTCTCCTCCTCTCACTCAGCATCAGTTCATATAAGTCCTTCCAGGTTTCTTTGAAGTCTGCCTGTTCATTATTTCTTATAACACAATAGTATTCCATTACCGTCATATACCCCAACTTGTTTAGTCATTCCCCTATTGACAGGCATCCCCTCAATTTCCAGTTCTTGGCCACCACAAAAAGAGCTGCTATAAATATTTTAGTACATGTGGGTCCTTTTCCCATTTTTAAAATTAAATTTATTTACTTTTAGTTTATAATATTCAGTTCCACAATCCCTTTTATTTCAAATTTTCTCCCCCTCCTTCTCCTTTCCCCTTCCCCCATGTAGGCATGCAATCAAATATTAGGTTCTACAAATACTTTCACATTAAACATTAGTCAAATTATAAGGAAGGATTATAATCAAATGGATTGAACAATGAGAAAGAAGGAACAAAACAAGACAAAACACAAAAGAGAGAGCAAGTTGTTTGTTGCAGTCTACATTTAGACTCTGTAGTTCTTTCTCTGGATGTGGACATCCCTTTCCATCATGAGTCTTTTGGAGTTATCTTCTAACCTTGTATTGCTGAGAGGAGCCCAGTCTATCAAAGTTAGTTGTCACACATGCAATGTGTCTGTAATTGTGTACAAAGTCCTCTTGGTTCTGCTCCCCTCACTCCGCATCAGTTTATATAAATCTCTCCAGATTATTATGAAGTCCATCTGCTCCTCATTTCTTATAACACAAAAGTATTCCATTACATTCATATGCCAGAACTTGTTTAGTCATTCCCCAGTTGATGGGCATCCCCTTGATTTCCCATTCTTTACCACCACAAAAAGAGCTGATTTAAATATTTTTGTACACATGGGTATCATTTCTATGATCTTTTGGCAATAGAACCCTAAAAGTGGTATTGCTGGATCAATAGATATATACTATTATATGTTATTTATAGATAGATATATATTATTTATAGATAGATATATATTATTTATAGCCCTTTGGGCTTAGTTCCAAATTTCTCTCCAGAATGGTTGGATCAGTTCACAGTTCCACCAACAATGAATTAGTGTTCCAACTTTCCCACAACTTCTCCAATATTTATTTTCCTGTTTTGCCATGTTAGCCAACTGAGAGGTAAAATGTGGTACCTCAGAGTTGTTATGATTTGCATTTCTCTAATTAATAGTGATTTGGAGCACTTTTTCATATGACTATGGATAGCTTTAATTTCTTCCTCTGCAAACTGATAAGGCTTTCTTTGGAAGGAAAATTGTTATAAATTTTGAATCCACTCTTATGTTCTGCTATGCATATAGCATGCTTCCTCCCCTTCTTACTTTATATTTAAGTTCCAATATTTAAGTTTATGATATGTTTTTTGTTTCTTTTCTCTATTCTGTATTCGTGTCCTGGTGTTTGATTCGAAATATAAAAAGCAATATATTTGTACCATAGAAAAGTAGTACAATTTTAGTATTGTTACAATTTATGTTTTATTAGAATTGTTTTTCAATGTTTAATAGAATTAATTTGTCAATCCACCTGGTCCTGGAGGTTTTTAAAAATATTCCTTTGGGAGTTATTAAAGTTTGTTTTTTTTTTTTTACATTTGGTTATTTATATCTGACACTCTGGGTATATTTTTATAAGTATTTGACATTTCCTCTAAGTTATCTATTTTGTCAGCAAATAATGTACAAAATAATTTCTGGTAATTTCCTCTATTTCCTCTTTGATTTTGGTGAATCATTCTTTTACATTTCTCATCTGAACAATTTGGTTGTCCTTTCAATTTTTCAAAAATCAGATAACTATGTATTTTTATTAGTTTTTCTTTAAAAATATGTCATTTCTTTATCAATTTGATGGTCTTTTTTTTTTTTACTATATTTTATTACTTTCTTCTTCAATTTTCAGAATTTAGTTGGTCATTTTTGATTTGTGATTGATATTTTTTAATTGCATGTCCAATATACCCTTTTTAGAGCCAGAGGGCATCAGAAACCTCATGACTCAGTGCCTAATTAGAAATTAACAAAAGATGTGTAAACCTGCCTATAAGTAAGCCTCCCCTAAGCAAGCTTCCCTTAATGGGCTCCACCTGAGGCCTATTAATGGGTGGGGAACATCTTATATCCCACTAACATTACACAGGGGTGGGGAACCCAGGGCCTAGAGGCCACCTGTGACTTTCTAGGTCACTGGGTGTGGCCCGTTGCCTGAATCCAAACTTCACAGAACAAATCCACTTAATAAAAGGATTTGTTCAGTTAAACTTGTACTCAATCAAAAGACTACATCAAAGGACCTAGAAGGCCACATGTGGCCTTAAGGTTGCAGGTTTGCCATCCCTGTCATAAACTATAATTGTATAGGTGAAGACAATACAGTAAGGATGATGAAACTCTCAAATATGAAATTCTGAAGGTTTGAAGAAAAATAACCCTAATGTGGAAAAGAAGTTTTCTAAAGAGACCTATGTAGAGGTATAGTCAACTTGTCCACCAGCATAGAAATACACATACAGACAGTAACCCGGCACTTGATAAATCTGAGAATATAAATTATTGAGTTGAAGGATTCCCTTTTAAATAAGAATTTGTGGGAAAACTAGAAAGCAGGGAGAAATGGAGTTTAGAACACCATCCTAGATCACATACTACAATATACTCAATATAGACACATCATCTGAATATAAAAGGGTCACATCACAATTTTTTTTTATTACAAGAGAATGACATCAAATACATTTCTCAATTGTGGCTAGAAGGATGATTCCTAATCAAACAATGGATAGAGAAATAAAAAATAAGCCCTTTTTGACTACATAAGATTGAAAATTTTCTACATGAATAAAACCAATAATGATTAGAAGAGAATCTGTGCAATTGGAAAATATATTTGTATAAAAATCAATGTTACAGATCTCATTTATAGAATGTATAGGGAACCGAGATGAATTTATAACACCATGAACCATTGTAAAATAAATAAGTAGTCAAAGGTTAGAAACAAATAGTTTTCAAAAGAATTGTCAACTATATGTTACCACATGAATACATGCTCCAACTAATTAATAGTAAGAGAAATGCAAATTACAATAACTGCAGGTTGGTCAATCAACAAGAATTTTTTAGATACTTAAAATGTGCCAGCCACTGTGCTAACCACTGGAGATACAGATTTCACCTCACCCACAAAATAACTGGTAAAGATGACACATACTGGAAACAATGTTGAACAGGATGTGTAGAAGGAAAGGAATATTAAATGCTCTGTTGGAGAAGCGGGCCCAATCATTTCATCAAGCAATTATTAATGATGAAAGAAAAATGATTAAATTGTCCATAAACTATGAGCTAGAGAATACACTTCTAGACATATATTCCAATGAAATCAAATCCAGAAATAAAATTTCCCTAAATACCAAAATAGACATAGCTGTATTCCTTCTGATAGCAAAGAAATGGAAGCAGGTACCCATAGACAGGGTCAATGGCTGAAAAAGTTAATATCATGTGAATGTAATTAGGCAGAAAGAAAGTGAATATAAGGAATTCAGATTAACGGGATCTGTATGAATGGACATACTGCAAAATAAGCTGAATCAAATGATTAAGGGAGAGGTTCCCAAACTTATTTGGCTTAATGTCCCCTTTTAAAAAAATTACTCAGTATCCCTCTGGAAATCTACTTTCTTTTAACCCCTTAATTTTTTTGAATTTTGTATCATTTCAAAAAAATACATAAAATTTTCTAAAATCTACATCATTTCAAAAACGTGATTTTTTAAATGATAAATTTTAAATTTAATAATTTATTATAAATTTGTGGATTTTTCCTGCACTGAAATGTTGATGATGCAATATTGTGTTATATAACCATATAGTATCATATTGTAAACAGGTCATTACACGTACATATTCCTGCCAGTGCATGCTGAACTCCCCAACAATACGCTGTTCACCTGCCAAGACTTGCTTGTTAAGATCTGTTTGCGCACTTGGCCACTGATTGGTTATAACTTGCATTTTGTGTATTTATTTGGAAAGTAATTTAATCACTACAACTTTAAGTCTGTTACACAACAGATGAAACATGCATGAACTTTTTTTTTCAAAATTTTCTTCTTTCCTTTTGCTTCCACAGCCCCCTTATTTTTATTTAATGCCTTCCAACTGCATCCCAGGCTACTGCAGCCCCTGGGATCATTCCGGCATCTCCCTGGGGGTGGTATCACACACTCTGAGAACCTCTGGAAAGATAAAGATTATTTATTCAGCACCTACTATGTTCCAGACACCATGCTAGTAAGCACTTTACAAATATGCTCTCATTTGATCAACAATCCTGGGAGATAGGAACTCAATTTAATAAGTGTGACAGAAAGGTCTAGTAGTAAAGCAAATGATAATGCATCATCTTTATTGCTGTTTGCATTAATAAAAACATTATTTGTTTTTGAGATTGATCCATTTTACAACACCAAGGACTTTCTTTTCTGAGTCTTTGTAGCTATGAATCCATATAAGTTAATCTCCTACATATTCCCTACATGACCCAAACTAAAACCAGGAATGGTGGTGTTGAGGGCAGTGGTACCCCTGGACTCTTGCAATTACTCACCCATTAGTAGAAGCTGGTTGGCAGTTGATGTTGGTGGTAGCAGGGGTTTTGAATTTAAGGGCTGAACTTGGCAATTATATTTCTACAAGAACTAATCTTGGAGTTTCTATCAACAGGTGTAAGCTTTCATTTTCTTTTTTGCTGTTCTAAAACATGCTGTTTCATCTTGTGTTTCTGGGAAGTTAGTGATTTTCAGATTGTCTCTTTGAATTCTGCCTTCAAGTAGAGTTGCTTTGTCTTTTTATTATTTTTTATTATATTTATATTATTATATTATATATATTAGTTTTTATTACACTCTGATACAGATATACAAATGAACAAATTATGAATTTTTAAGCATGGTGAAGTGGAAATCCTAACAAATGGAAGAAAATTTGATCAAGTAGCATCTGTGTGACTTGGCAAGTTAAGATTCACAAGCAGAATATGGTTATGGAAGTGTTTACCTTATACAGAATAATGTTTGACTTTTGCATTTATTGAGTGTCGTCTCTGACATTTTTTTCCAGATCATTCCCTGCTTTATTAAGGAATCCTTATACTTGTTTTAAGTCACTTGTTCATCTTTTCAAATTCTTCTTTAAAAATTCTATTTTCCCTCCCTACATAAACGCTCTATTCTTTACCTGTCACTGCACAGGTAGTCAGTCCTCCATATCTGGAATATATTCCCTCTTCACCTCCATATCAAAGTAATATAGGATCATGATTTAGAGCTGGAAAGAAATTTAAAGGTTATTTAGTTCAACTCCATTATCTTACAGATGAGGAAACTAAACCTCATGGAAGTTAAGTGACTTTCCAGGATTAGATGGGTAGTCAGTGGCAGAGAGGATCCAAACTCTGCTTCCACATTTAGCTTTCTCTAAGTCTTTCTACTTCTTCATACAGCTTCATTCAAAGCACTTTAACTAATGTGTTATTTCCTATACCTCAGGTCCCCTTTCCACATTATCTCAGCTGTCCACGATTTTTCCTTGAAATTTCTTCGTAACACTAACTCTGAGATCCTTGTCCAATGACCTACAAATTAACACACTAGTGAAGGTAATGAATCTTATCAATACTGAAATTGTCACTATAAAAAATAAAAAGGAGAAATAAAGTAGTCAGTGCTAAATGGGAGGATGGCCTATTACAGATTCTCCTTGGAGAGGAAAATAAAGGAGTTGGCAGAGACATATTTACCATGAACCTAAGGGCAACAAGAAACATTATTTTACTGGACAGTTGGCTATCTCATACTGCAGTGCTTATAAGTATTTGTAATAGCACAGTCATGAAAATAAGGGTGTATTTCACATGAATCAAGGATAGAGAGGGTTGCAGAGGGTAGAGAAGAAACTAATAATACACAGTGAGCCTTTTCTTATGAGAAATATAGGGAAAAACAATTCTGTAAAATTAATCAGTTTTTTGAAACTATATCATATTTTATATCCATTTTTCTCTACCTCTGTAATTAAGAGAGGAATGTGAATTTTCTCAGTTCTAGTCTGGAGCCAATCTGATCATTTGAAACTGAACAACTTAATCAGTTTCAAAATACACCTCCAATCTATTTTTCTACATTTTAAAATGAGATAACCTGTTATATTTATTGAATATCCATTTGAAATTCTTGAAATCTATGGTGTTAAGATGCTGGTTTAAACCTTATTTATTTTGCCAAGATGCTTTCTTTTTTTTCAGCAATTCATATTTAATTTAAACTAAGAAGTTTATATTCTTTTTTTTTTCTTTTTGGAGGGCAATTGGAGTCAAGTATCTTGCCCAAGGTCACATGGCTAGGTTTTCATTTGTGTGTGTTAAGTGTCTGAGGCCAGATCCAAACTCAGGTCCTTCTGACTTCAGGGCTGGCACTCTACTCACTGCACCACCTAGCCGCCCCCTAGAAGTTTATATTCTTAAATTTATCAAGCACCATTATTGAGTTGTCATTTCTGATTCTTGCTTGTATCATTTATTTGATAAATTCTGGCATTCTATTCCAGAATTCTGTTTTTTCTGCTTATTTTCCATTCATGTTGTTAAAAGTCATTCTTTCCTGTTTCTACTTTATTTACTTTGGATTAGTTCATTTATCTTCTTATAAGAAGTTTCTCTATAATTCTTCATATTAATCATTTTGAAAAATCATATACCACAATTTGTTTAGCCTTTACCAAGTGATGGATATATACTTTAACTCCACTTCTTTTGTAGTACTATAAAAAGTGCTTCATTGAATATTTTGGCAGATATGGAACCATTTTTTCTCTTTCTAAACTCCGGAAGGTATACATATATCAGTGTTATTTCAGTAGTGAGGTCAAATAGTATGGGCATTTTGTCACTTTGGTGGGGGGGGGGGTGTAAATCCCACATACTTTCTATAATGGTTGGACCAATTCTCCCAACAATGTATGTATTTTTTTGTCTTCCCAGTTTATCCAACCCTGACTATATTTCCATGTTTCATAACCTTTTCAAATTTGATGGGTAAGAGATAAAACCTTAGACTCATTCTGATTTATATTTCTCTCATTATTACCAATTCAGAGCATTTTTTCATTTTATCATTAACTGCTTGCGATTCTTTGGATATCCTTTCTTCATTTCCTTTGACCACCCATTCATAGATGAATGGCTCTTAGTATTAAATATTTGTGTTAATTTCCTATATATCTTGTATATCAGACTATTAGCACTTACATGATGCAACAACATTTTCCCAAATGTTGGCTTCCATTCTAACTGCATATATTTTGTTTCTACAAAGGTTTTTTTTCAAGTTCAGGTCATCTAAATCACCCATTTTGTCTTTTGTGATCTGTTTTATCCCTTGTTGGGCTAGGAATTTTCCCTCTAGCCAATTCCAAATTCAAATCCATTCATTTTCCTCCATTTTAAAATGAGATTATCTTGCATGTTTGTTAAGTATCAATTTGGAATTTCTTCAAGTTTAAGATGATAGTTTAAACTTGTTTTTGCTTTGCCAAACTGCTTTGCATTTTTCGGTAGTTTGTGTTAAATATTAAGTCATTCCCTAAAATCATTACCAAATATTAGTTTATTGAGTAAATTTATTTCTCATACTTCTTTATTTCAAATATTTCATTAATCTATTTTCCTATGCTTTAACCCTGTGAGTTTACAAATCTGTGTCCAGATTATATAGTAGCTCCAAATAAGGCTTCTCTACTTCACCTTTTTATTTATAATAGTCTTATTCTTATATATTTGTTAGAGATGCACCTCACTTTTTGATAATTCCCAGATGGTTTTGGATAGTCAATGTTCTATCTGTAACTACCATTTCTAAATTACCAGAGCTAAATTTTGGGTTATCTTTTTTTGTTTTATTTTTTGCTTTTTTTTGAAGGGCAATTGGGGTTAAGTGACTTCCTAAGGTCACATGGCTATTTTTTGTGTTAAGTGTCTGAAGCCAAATTTGAACTCAGGTCTTCCTGACTCCAGGGCCAGTGCTCTATTCACTAAGCCACCTAGCCGCCCCATCTTTTTTTTTTTTTAACACAGTAATTACCTGGGGATGGGAGAGAATATTTCCTTATTTATTCAAGAGAATAGCAAGGACAAAGAAGACCTTATCTATAATGCCAGACACTTTGGAGCCAAAAGGGCCAGATGGATGCTGATGTATAATATTATGAAAAGGAAATACTTCCGCTGATTTTAGTGGGGAAAGTGAAAAAGAGGAAGGAACAACAAACACTTACAAGGAACTAGGCACTTGATATTGGCTATGAATCTTCTTAGATTCTTCTGTCTTGTTAACTTCCTGGACAGCGCTGGAATAATGGCCTTCAGTTGTTCTCTCAAGTGAGGAATCAAAGACTTTACAGAATTGCTTTTTATGGATTTTTATGGATTTTTCCTTGGAATTCTGAATTTTAGTACTAACTCCTATTCCATAGAACATGAATCTACAAGTTACAGGCAAGGCCAAATCCAGCTCAAGAATTATTTTTGTTTTATCTCTGAGTTAAGAATGCTTTTTACATTTTTAAATACAAGGCCAAATTTGGCCTGTGGGCTATTGTTTGCTAATCTCTGAATTGGGGAGGGGGCACATTCACAGAAATTCTAATGTTCAGATTAAAGGTGCTTAATTTACCAGTACTGCTATCAATGCAAGAGCAAACAATATGAATTAATTTGCATTGTTCAAAGTGGGGTAGAATCAGACAACAGAGAGAAGACAGACAAAATGCTTTCCCTATAACGTGGAGGTGATAATCCCACTGCTATTCTGCCCTCATCTGACTTCCTCCTGCTTACTGTTTAATTCTAGTCATCATGGTTTAAGGGAAGTTGCTGAATGTCTACCCTCCTTATAAGTCTTCAGCAGTAGCTGGGTGGTTCCTTACTGGGTATGATGGAGTGGAACGGCTACAAAAGTCTCTTACATCAAATTTTGTGATTCTGTGAAGGACAGATTAAGAGGTAGGGAAACCAGGCAAGAAGGCACTGAAATATGCCAGATAAGAGATGATGATGGCCTGCATGCATATGACTAGTGGTCATATCAGTGGAGAGGAAAGGAATGTCAGAGGTGTACTAGAAACATAATGGATTTGATCTGTCGACAAATTAGATAGGAATAGTAAGGGGAAATGGAAAAGTCAAAGCTGACTCCTAAATTGCAAACCAAAGTAATTGGAAGGATGACAGCACTCTTGAGATTTAAAATAAGGGAGTTAGGAAAGAAGAAAGATTTGGGGGACAAGAAAGGTAATTAGTTCTGTTAATTTTGAGACACCTATTGGATATGCAATTGTAAATGTTCAATGGGTAGCTGGTGATAATTGTAGAGTTCAGGAGCGAAACTGGGAATTAGAGCCAAGATTGCCAAGTAGAGGGAGCAACCCAGTAGAATTCTTCCAACATTCCCCTCCAAACAACATTAAAATAATATGTCAAATCAAATTCTGGAGCAGTACAGTCAACAAAAAGTCAGTCACCAATCACCACCTGAAAGATAACCCAGAATGAAAACTCTCAGGAATATTATTGATAAATTTAAGAGCTGGTCAAGGAGAAAATATTGCAAGCAGACAGAAAGAGACCATTTAAATATTGTTGAGTCTCAGCCAGGATTACACAAGATTTAGCAGCTTCCCTGTTAAAGGAGGGGAGTACTTATAATATGATATTCCAGAAGGCAAATGAGCTAGGATTACAACCAAGAATACTTTATCAAGCAAAGCTGAGTATAATCCTTCAAAGGAAAATGCCTAATAAAAGAGAGGCCTTTCAAACATTCCTGATTAAAAGATCAGAGCTGACTAGGAAATTTGACATTCCAAACACAAGACTCAAGAGAAGCATAAAAAAGGTAACCATGGAAGAGAAATCATAAGGGACATAAAAAGGTTAAATTGTTAACATTCCAATATGGCTAAATGATAATTGTAACTCCTCAGACTTCTATTATTATTAGGGTAGTTAGGAGGAATCTACATAGATAGAAAATATGGATCTGAGTTGATAAAAAATGAAGATACTGCTTTTCTGCATTTGAAGGTACCCCAAAAAATGAAGTCTTGAGAGACAGAGGTTAGGAGAAGAGGGAAGGAAAGAGGAAGAATGTGGAAAATTATCTTACATAAAAGGTACACAAGGAAGAATATTTACACATGAGTGGAAAATAGAGGGGGATTTTTGAATCACACTCTCACTGGAATTGACTCAAAGACTAAAGAATCTATCTATCTCATATATACATATATACACACAAACACACACACATACACACATACACACTCATATTTAGCAGAGTAGAGAAATCTATCTTAACAGGAAAGGAGGAGAAGTGATGGAGAGAAGAGTAAGACATGACAAGAGGGAGGACAGATTAAGGAAGGCATTGGTTAGAAGCAAAACAGACTTTTGAGGAGGGACGGGATAAAAAGAGAGAGAAGGAAAAATAGGAAAAAAATAGGATGAAGGGAAATACACAGTAACCAAAATTGTGATTGTGAATGAGATGACGTCACCCATAAAACGGAAGCAGAAAGCAGAATGGATTAGCAACCATAATCTAACAATATAATGTTTATAAGAAATTCATGAGAAACAAAAAAGGAACACACAGAGTTAAAAACAAAGGGCTGGAGCACACTTTATTATGCTTCAGTTGAGGTTACAAAAAAAAGAGGCAGGAATAGCAATCATAATTTCAGATAAAGCAAAAGCAAAAACAGACTTACTTAGATAATCAGCAAAACAATATTTTGCTAAAAAATACTACGGACAATTAAATAGTAGCAATGTTAAGCTTATATGCACCAAATGGCAGAGCATCCAAATTATTAAAGGAAAAGTTACAGGAGGAAATAGAAAGTAAAACTATACCAGTGGGGGATTTTAACTTTCCTTTCTTAGAACTAAATAACTATGGTCATAAAATAAATAAGAAAGAAGTTAAGGATAGACTTCTGGAGAAAATTAAATGGGAATAGGAGAAATATGCCTTTTTCTTAGCTGTTTGTGGTAACTTCACAAAAACTGACCATGTATTAGGGCATAAAAACCTTTTGCAAACAAATGCAGAAAATCAGAACTATTAAATGAACCAATTTTGGACCATAATGCAGTAACTGCACTTAGTAGAAGGTCTTGGAAGCAGAGATTAAAGTTAATTGGAAATTAAATCACCTAATCCTAAAGAATGAGTGAATCAAAGAACAAATCAAAGAAACGATAATTTCACTAAAGAGAATAACAAGCATGAGACAATATACTGAAATTTATGGTATCCAATCAAAGCAGTACTTAAGGGAAAATTTATACCTTTATATACTTACATCAATTAAAAAAGAGAAAACACATCAATGACTTGGGCATGGAATTAAAAAAAAAACTGGGAATAGAATAAATTTAAAAACCCCAATTAAACAACAAAGAAATCCTAAAAATCAAAGTAGAGATTAATAAAATTGAATGTAAAACAAAAGAAGGTAGTTCTGTGAAAAACAATTAATAAAATAAATTATTAATTAATTTGATTTTAAAGATTAAGAAAACCAAATTACCAGTATCAAAAATGAATAAATGCATCACCAATGAAAATGAAATTAAAGTGATTATTTGGAGTTATTTTGTTCAAATGTTTGCCATTAAAACTGACAAGTAAAATAGATGAATACTTTAAAAAATATGAATTGTTCAGATTAACAAAAGAGGAAATAAAATACTTAAATCAGTGTATCTTAGCAGGAAAATAAATGAAAAAGCCTTAAATGAACAGAGAAAAAATTCCCCAGGACCACATGGATTTACAAGTGAATTCCACCAAATATTTAAGGAACTAAATATACTAAATGTATGTAAACTATTTGAAAAAAAATATGTAAGAAGGAATCCTGCCATACCACTTCTATCATACAAATATAATTTTGATACCTAAACCAATAGAGCAAAAACAGAGAAAAGCTATAGATCAGTTTCCCTTATGAATATTAATGAAAAAATAATAGCAATGAGAATATAGCAGTAAGTGGAATTTATATCAAGAATTCAGGACTATGCATAACTGACTATATAAATAGCAAAAACAAGAAAAATCTTATGAATATATCAATAGGTTCAGGAAAAGCTTTTGACAAAATACAGCACTCATTTGTATTAAAATAGTATAAAGAATATAAATAGTTTTTTTCCTAATAAGTAAAAATCTATCCAAAACAAAGAAAATGCATTATATGTAATGGAGATAAAGTGGAAGCCTATTCCAATAAGATCAGAGGTAAAACAAGGATGTCCCTTATCAACACTATTTTTTAACATTGTATTAAAAATTCTAGCTCTAGCAATAAGACAAGAAAAAGAAATTCAAAAAATGAGAGCAGGTAATGAGGAAACAAAACTAACACTCTTTCCAGACAATATGATGGTATACTTAGAGAACCCTAGAAAATCAACTAAAAAACTAATTGACATAATTAACAGTTTAGTAAAGTTGCAGGATATAAAATCACCATATATAAATCATCCATTTTTCTATATATTGCCAACAAAACCAGTCAGGAACAGTTAGAAAGAGAAATTCCAACTAAAAAACTGCAGACAGTGTAAAATACTTGGGAGTCTACATGCCAATATAAATTTGGGAACTATATAAACACAATTACAAAACATTTGTCCCACAAATAAAGATAGACCCAAACAAATAGAAGAATATCTATTGTTTATAGGTAGGTCAAGCTACTATAATAAAAATTATTCTACCTAAATTAATTTACTTATCCAGTGTCATACCAATTGAAATGGAAAAATTATTTTATAGAGCTAGAGAAACAATAACAAAATTCACCTGTAAGAACAAAAGGCCAAGAACATCAAAAAAATCAACGGGAAAAAATGTCATATAGTCTAACAGTATCAGATTTCAAACTATTACAAAGAAGTAACCACCAAAACAATCTGGTACTGGCCAAGAAATAAATGGGTGGAGGGGTGGCTAGGTGGCACAGTGAGTAAGAGCACTGGCCCCAGAGTAAGGAGGACCCATGATCAGTTCCGGCCTCAGAAAATGAGCACCCACACATAAAGAACTAGCTGTGTAACCTTGAGCAAGTTACTTAACCCCAAATGCTTAAAAAAAAAAAAGAAAGAAAGAAATAGATTGGTGGACCAGTGGACCATATTAAGTATACAATAATACATAGTAGTAAATGATCATAAATGACCATCTGTTAAACCCAAAGACCTAAGCTCTGGAGCCAAGAATTCACAGCTTGTCAAAAATTGTCAGGGAAAGCAGCCTGGTAGAAACTAGGTACAGAGTAATATCTCACATCATTTACCAAGATAAGGTCAAAATGGACATATGATTTAGATATAAAGGATGCTATCATAAGCAAATAAGGGGAGAATGTAAATTTTTACTTGTCAGATCTATGGCTAAGGGAAGAGTTTATGATCAAATAAGAAATGGAGAGGACCATGGGAAGTAAAATGGGTAATTTTTATTACATGAAATTAAAGTCTTTGCATAAATAAAACCAATACAGACAAAATTAGAAGGAAAGTAGGAAACTGGGGGGGGGGGTAAATTTTACAGCAAGTTTCTTCAGTGAAATCTTTATTTCTCATATGTAGAGAAATGAATCAAATTTATGAAAAATAAGAGATATTCTCTAATTGATAAGGTGTTAAAGGTGAACAGGGAGTTTTCAGAAGAAATCAAAGCTATCTAGATTCATATAACTATTCTAAATATCTAGTGAATAAAGAACTGCAATTTAACCACCTCACACCTATCTAATTAGCTAACATGACAGAAAAGGAAAATGAAAAATGCTAGAGGGGATGTGGAAAAGTTGGGAGACTAATGCACTACTGGTGGAGTTGAAAAACTGATCCAAACATTCTGGGAGAACAATTTGGAACTATGCCTAAAGGGCTATAAAGTTGTACATACCCTTTAACCCGGCATTACAACTATTAGGTCTGTATCCCAAAGGAAACAGATCTATATGTACAAAAATATTTATAACAATTCTTTTCTTCCTGGTAGCAAAGATTTGAGGGGATTGCTCACTGTAATGGTAATAGGAATTTGAAGATTTTCCCTGCCCCTTAATGCTTATTAAGGGAATTTGAAGATCTTCCCAGCTTTGAAGATTTCCCTGGTCACCCAAGAGGCTGAAGTAATTGTTTGTGAGAGCAGTTTCCTTAAGGGTGGCAGCAGAGCCCAGAGGAAGCTAGGAGTTAGAGCTCGTGGGAGGAGAGGATGCACCCAAGGAGACCACTAGGCTTGTGAGTGTTTGTGAGAAGGCTAAAGAATGGTGTGCTCTCTTCAATGTTATGGTGTATTAACTTCTATGTTGCTATGATGCATTCAGCATTCTGGTTTGGGGATTTAGTTTTCTGGTGTCTGAATAAATGTGTTGCTTCTGTCTTCTATATGGGGAGTCTGTTATATTTTGTGATTCAGAATTATATCATTGGCACTGTGAATACTGTGTTTATGCTACAACCATCAAGTGATGAACAACTGAATAAATTGTGATATATGGTTGTAATGAAATACTACTGTGCTGTAAGAAGTAACAAGGGGGATAGTTTCAGAAAACCCAGGGACATCTTACATAAATTGATGCAGATTGAAGTGAGCAGAAAAAGATCACTGTACATAGTAATAGCAGGTTTTTTTTTTTAAACAATGATCACCTATGAAAGATAGCTACTCTGAATAATATAATGATTCATGACAATTCCAAGGACTCATGATGAAAAATGCTATCTACTTCCAGAGAGAGAACTGATGAACTCTGAATATAAACTGAAGTATAATCTTTTCAATTAAAATTTTTTTCTTACTTTTTTGGGTAACATGGATAATATGAAAATATATTTTGAATGATTTCTCATGTATAATTGATATTATATTGCTTGCCTTTTCAATGACTGAGTGAAAGGTGAGAAGGGAAAGAATTTAAAACTCAAAAATTTTTAAAAAGTGTTAAAATAATAATTTTAAATTAAAATAAAAAGAAAACTGGGAAGTACTAGAAGGAACATGATAAAAGAACCTACGGGAGCTGATGAAATCATCAAGAGAGCATAGTAGAAGAAAAACCCAAAACAGAACCCTGAGATAAACTGCCCCATGGGTGGTGAGACAGGAAAGATAAGCCAGCTAAAAAAAAGTTGGTGAGTTAAAAGGTGAACAAGGGAAGGATGATATCCTATGAATGAAAAACAAAGTGAAAACCTAATTAGGAGGGTATATAGTAGGAGACGGTGATCAAAAGAAACTACAAAGAGGTCAAGGAGGATGAAGAATAAGAAGGGGTCATCCTATTTGGCAGTAAAATAATACTGATGACATTATACAATTTATAAATGATCTAATGACATAATTCTCAAAAGAAAAAATTCAAACTATGGACAACGATATGAGATATTCCTTCAAATCATTAATAAATAATAAAAGGTAAATCAAAATATGATGAGGTTTTCATTCTCAGCACACTGGAAATATGGAAATAGTCAAAATTGGTGGGGGAGAGGTAGAGTCAAGATGGGGGAGTAGAAACAGCACTTCCGAGGTGCTCTGGCCCATACAGCTTCCAATCTATATAAAAGGAGACTCTGAACAATCTCTGGAACTAGAGAATCCACAAAATGACACAGAGAGGCTAACCTCCCACTGAGGACAGCCTGGCAGCACTGCAAGGGAGCCACCACCACAGTGTTCTGGGAGGCGAGCCTGGGCCCCTGTGAGTCTGAGGTTTTAGCCCCAGGGTGGGGGCTGATCAGCAACCAGCTGGAGGGACTTCAGAACACCAGCAGCTGTGGCTTCCAGAATTATCAACACATAGATGCCAAGGACAAAGTGAGAGGTCAGTGCCCTGTGGACTTTTGGACTGATTGGGAGAGAGTGTTGGCCTCTTTCCCTGGGGGCCAAAAGCCGCTGATTAACAAGGTAAAACCCACCATGTTGCAGCTTCAGCTCCTGGCCTGCGATCTGTAGGGGGATCAAGCTACCAGTCTGGGGGGTAAGCCCTCTTCCTTTAACCTTCTTAGATCTGGATTGTGGTCTGGGGTGGAGGTCTTGGGGTGTGTGACCAGCTTGCCAGAGCATGTGGAGGCTTCAGAGAGAGCAACCAACTAATACCTCCAGCAGCTGAGAAACCCCAGCATTTGGGATGAAAGCTCCCCAGGCTGGTGGCAGAGTCCTACTGTGGCAATAAGCCTAAAAGTCAAGTAATTGAGTGGCAACATGCCCAGACAAAGGAAACAAAATAAACAGAAAAATTCAACATTAGACTCCTCTTTTGGGGGCAAATAAGATTGAAGCATGAAACAGGAGGAGGACTGGGAGGTCAGAACAACTGCACCAAAAGCCCCAAATGAAAATACGAGCTGGTTACAGGCCATAGAGGACCATAAGAAGCAGATAAGAGAAGTGGGGGAAAAATTGGGAAGATAAATGAGAAAGATGAAAGAAAAGTATGAAATGACAGTCAACAGCCTGACCGAGGAAAATAACACCTTAAAAACAGACTAACTCAAATGGCAAAAGAGGCTCAAAAAGGCAATGAGGAGAAGAATGCCTTAAAAAGTCGAATTTGCCAGATGGAAAAAGAATCTCAAAAGCTCACTGAGGAGATTCATTCCTTCAGAATTAGACTGGAAAAAATGGAAGCAAGGGACTTTATGAGAAATCAAATGCTGTTAAGCAGATCCAAACAAATGAAAGAATAGAAGGCAATGTGAAATATCTCATGGGAAAAACCACTGACCTGGAAAATAGATCTGGGAGAGACAATCTAAAAATTATTGGACTACCTGAAAGCCATGATCAAAGAAAGAACCTAGAAATCACCCTTCAAGAAATTCTCAAGGAAAATTGCCCTGATGTTTTAGAACCAGAGGACAAAACAGAGGTTGAAAGAACCCACCAATTAACTCCTGAAAAAGATCCCCCAAAGCAAACTCCTAGTAATATTATAGAGAGGTTCCAGAATTCCCACATCAAAGAGAGAATATTACAAGCAGCCAGGAAGAAACAATTTGAATACTGTGGAAATGCAATCAGGATAGCATAGGATCTGGCAGCTTCTACACTGAGGGATCAAAGGGCTTGTAATATGATATTCTGGAGGGCAAAGGAGCTGGGATTAAAACCAAGAATCACCTACCCAGCAAAACTGAGTATCATGTTTCAGGGAAAAATATGGTCATTCAGTGGAATAGAGGACTTTCAAGCATTCTTGATGAAAAAATCAGAGTTGAATAGAAAATCTGACATTCAAATACAAGAAGCAAGAGAGGCTTGAGAAGGTAAACAGACAAAATAAATCATAATGAACTTATCAAAGTTGAACTACTTAAATTCCTACATGGAAAAATGACAACTATAACTGATGAAACTTTTCTCAGTATGAAAATAGTTGAAGAAAGGTATATGGGCATATAAATACATATGTGAATGTATACGTACACCTTTAAACATATATATATATATATGTTTAAAGGTGTACATAGATGGAGGGCACAGGTCGAATTTAATAGGAAGGGATTATTCACTTAAAAGGTGAAACTAAGAGATCAGAGAAGAATATAATAAGAGGAGAAGGGGAGAGACAGAATGGGGTATACTATCTCATATAGAAGAGGCAAGGGAAAATAGTTACAAGGGAGGGGAAAAATAGGAAGGCAAAAAGGCAAAACCTTACTTTCACTGAATTTGGATCAGGGAATGAATGACATACATACTAAATAGGATATCTCACCCTACAGGATAGTAGGGGGTGAAGGGTATGAGAGGGGGGATGATGGAATGGAGGGCGGGAGGGAAGGGAGGAAGAGAAGTTGGAAGCACCCACTTTTGAAAAGGGACAGGATCAAAGTAGGGAATAGACCAAGTGGGAGTTGGAATAGGAGGGAGGGAAATATACTCAGTCTTCTGCAATATATCTACTATGGTAATGTTTTGCATAGCTACACGTGTACAACATATACTGAACTGCTTATCTTCCCAGTAAGGGTGGGTGACAAGGGAGGAAGGGAATGAATCTGGAATTCAAATTTTTAAAATCAAATGTTTAAAAATATATAAATACTATTATTAATACTATTTTATAGATAATTGGGAAATAAGATATACAGGCATTTGGGGCACAGAGATTCACCTTGCCCTACTGAAAATATCAAAGGGGGTATGGGAGAAGTTATGGGAGAGAGCAGATGGGGTGAGGGGTTATCCTGTGGGACTGCCATTCTGGGGTGGGGGGTAGGGAAAAATGTGGTAAAAATTTAACTAAACATCTGATGGAAATGAACAATGTAAACCAGAAGTTAATAAAGCATTTGGAAAAAAAATTAAAAATGCACAGAAGAAAAAATGCAAAAATATAAACATTTAAAAAAATTTTTAAACTATAAAAAAAAATTGGTGGGGCTACAAGACAGACACACTATAACACTGTTGCTAGACTCAGGAATTGGTTAAGTAATTCCAGAATATAATTTGGAATTATACTTTAAAAAGAGAACAAAATACGCATACATACATACACACATACTTACAAACATATATATACCTGCATATACACATACATGCATACATATTAGACATATGATCCAAGGAGGTCAAAGGTAGAAAGATCCCAATTATACTAAAATTTTCACTAAAGCAATCTTGTGGTAGCAAAGAACTGAAAAAAAAAATTAATTACCCATTAACTAATAAATAATTTTTAAAAACTGTGCTATATGAGATTAATAGAATATGACTCTTCCATAAGAAATTAATATGAAGAATTCCAAAGGATACAGAAAGTATATTAATTTATTTTTTTGCTATTTTATTTTATTTTTTATTATTTTTTTAATTAAACAAATGCTTTATTAACTTCTGGTTTACATCATTCATTTCCACCAGATTATGAGTTACATTTTTCCCCCATTTTTCCCTACCCACCACCCCAGAATAGCAGTCCCACCAGATATCCCCTCATCCAATCTGCTCTCTCCCATATCTTCTCCCATACCCCCTTCGACTTTGCCATCAGGGCAAGGTGAATCTCTGAGCCCCACTGCCTGGACATCTTATGAAACATTTAATTTTAAAACTTCGATTTTCAGATCCATTCCCTTTCTCCCTTGTCACCCACTCCCTCTGAGAAGACAAGCAATTCAGTATGTGTTGTACATGTATATCTATGCAAAACATTACCATAGTAGATATATTGTAAAAGACTGCTTATATTTCCCTCCCACCTGTCTCACCTCCCACCTGGTCCATTCCCTACTTTGATCCTGTCCCTCTTTGATAGTGGGTACTTCTAACCTCCCTCTCCCCAGAATGCCCTCCCCTCCATCATCCCCCTTCTCATCCCCCTTTCCCCTACTCAGGAGAGTGAGTGAGGGTAAGATATTCCATTTAGTATGTATGTGATTCTCTCCTTGAGCCAACTTCAATGAGAATATGCTTTTGCCTTTCTGCCTTCCTGTTCTTCCCCTCCCCTGCAACTACTTCCCCTTGCCTCTTCTACATGAGATAGTTTACTCTACCCTGTCTCTCTCCATCTCCTCTTGCCACTTTCCTCTCTCACCTCTTGACTTCACCCCTTAAGAATCATCCCTTCCTTGGGGCGGCTAGGTGGCGCAGTGAGCAGAGAGCCAGCCCCGGAGTCAGAAGGACCTGAGCTCAGATCTGGCCCCAGACACCCAACACACAAACAAAAACCCAGCCATGTGAACCTGGGCAAGTCACCCAACCCTAATTGCCCTCCAAAAAAAAATAATAATCATCCCTTCCCATCAAATTCAACCTGTGCCCTCTATCCATGTATACCTGTGAACATATGCCATGTACCCTTCTTCAATTATTTTCATAATGAGAAAGGTTTCATCAAACACAGTTATTGTTTTTCCATGCAGGACTGTAAATAGTCCAACTTTGATAAGTTCCTTTTGATTTCTTTTCCTTGATTACCTTCTCAAGCATCTCTTGCTTCTTGTGTCTGAATGTCAAATTTTCTATTCAATTCTGGTTTTTTCCTCAGGAATGCTTGAAAGTCCTCTATTCCACTGAATGACCATATTTTCCCCTGAAACAAAATACTCAGTTTTGCTGGGTAGGTGACCCTTGGGTTCATTCCCAGCTCTTTTGCCCTCTGGAAGATCATATTCCATGCCCTTCAATCCCTCAGTGTAGAAGCTGCCAGGTCCTGGGCTATTTTGATTGTGTTTCCACAGTATTGAAATTGTTTCTTCCTGGCTGCTTGTAGTATTTTCTCCTTGATCTGGGGATTCTGGAACCTGGCTATAATATTCCTGGGAGTTTTCTTTTTGGTATCTTTTTCAGGAGGTGATCGGTGGATTCTTTCAACCTCTATTTTGCCCTCTGGATCTAAAACATCAGGGCAGTTTTCCTTGAGAGTTTCTTGAAGGGTGATTTCTAGGTTCTTTCTTTGATCATGGCTTTCAGGTAGTCCAATAATTTTAAAATTATCTCTTCTGGATCTATTTTCTAGGTCAGTGGTTTTTCCCATGAGATATTTCACATTGCCTTCTATTCTTTCATTTGTTTGGATCTGTTTAACAGCATCTTGATTTCTCATAAAGTCACTAGCTTCCATTTGCTCCAGTCCAACTCTGAAGGAATGAATCTCCTCAGTGAGCTTTTGAGATTCTTTTTCCATCTGGCAAATTCGACTTTTTAAGGCATTCTTCTACTCATTGCCTTTCTGAGCCTCTTTTGCCATTTGAGTTAGTCTATTTTTTAAGGTGTTATTTTCCTCAGTCAGGCTGTTGACTGTCATTTCATACTTTTCTTGCATCTTTTTCATTTCTCTCCCCAAATTTTCCCCCACTTCTCTTATCTGCTTCTTAAGGTCCTCTATGGCCTGTAGCCAGCTTGTATTTTTATTTGGGGCTTTTGGTCCAGGAGTTCTGACCTCACAGTCCTCCTCCATGCTTTGAGCCTCTTTGCCCCTGAAATAGGAGTCCAATGTTGAACTTTTCTGTTTATTTTGTTTCGTTTGCCTAGGCATATTGCCACTTAATTACTTGATTTTTGGGCTTGTTGCCACAGTAGGACTCTGCCACCAGACAGGGGAGCTTCCGCCCAAAAGTGGGGTCTTCACAACTTCGGCCAGTTGGATGGCCTCTGTAAAGCCTCCACCCACTCTGGCAAGTTGGATACCCACCCCAAACCTCCCCCCCAGACCACAATCCAGATCCAGGCAGTTTAAAGCAAAAGCGATTAACCCCCAGACTGATTGCTGGATCTTCCTACAGTTTGCAGACCAGGAGCTAGAGCCACTACTGACACTGCAAAATGGCTTCTGTGCAGCTGTTTCTTCAGCAGCTTTTTGCCCCCAGGGGAGGAAGCCACGTGTTCCCCAAATACTGGTCCCAAAGTCCATAGGGCACTAACTTCTCACTTTGTCCTAGGCATATCTGTGCTGATAATTCTGGAATCGCCACAATTGCTGGTGTTCTGGGCTTCCACCAGCTGGCTGGAGGCCCGGCCGCCCTGGGGCTAAAACCAAGGACCTGGGCTCGGCTCTGCGGGCTGCGCTATTGGTTCCTAGAGGGCTGTGCTGCCTGTTCTCAGAGCGCTGCACTGGCCGCTCCCTGCAGGGCTGCTGGGCTGTCCTCAGCAGGAGGTTAGCTTCTCTGTGCCGTTCTGTGGGTGCTGTGGCTCCAGAAGTTGTTCGGAGCTCCCTTTCACATTGTTTGAAATTTGTGTCAGTATATTAATTTATACAAAGTGAAATAAACAGAACCAAGTCTCTCTCTCTCTCTCTCTCTCTCTCTCTCTCTCTCTCTCTCTCTCTCTCTATATATATATATATATATATATATAATTTAAACAGAAAGAACAAAAAAGCTAAACTCAATGTTGTGTAATTATAATAACTAAGTTTGATACCAAAATAAAAAAAAATAATGTACACCTCATTTCCTTTAATGCAGAGATGGGAGCCTATAGGTCAGATGTTGTCCAGCAAGGCCAACATATTGATTAGCTTTGTTAAACTGCTCTTTTTCCATCATTCTTTTTTCATCTTTGTTTCAAGGAATGAGTCAGTAGGCTAGAAAGGAAGAGGAATAAATTTGGAAATTTATGTGATTAAAAAACAAGTCATCAATAAAAAAATAAAATCTTTTATTTTAAAAAGAGATTATTGGTAACCTTGGAAAAGTAATTTCATCTGAGTCATGACACTGAAAATCATATTGTAACTGACATTGAGAAATGAGTAGGAAATAAGAAAACGGAGAGAGTAAGTACAGACAATGTTTTTTCCTGGGATTTTGGCTTTGAAAGGGAAGATTCATGATAAAAGCTTGAGAGGATGGTAGGATCAAGTGAAGGATTTTAAAAGCTAGGAGAGATAAATATTTGTTTGTAAGCTATAGAGAAGTAGCCAGTGCATAAGAAGACATTTAAAATTAAAGAGAGATGATGAAAAGGACAAGCTTCCAGAGGGCATCTAAGAAGAAGGGATGAAGGAAACAAGTATTAAAGTTGATTTGGCATGGAGAAAGTCTTTCTCTTCCAAGACTAGAGCAATAGAGGAGAGAGGGGCAAATAATCCTGAGGTCATACAAGGTAAAGACTTAGGACAAGGGAAGTTATCTGTAATCAGCCTGATTTTTTTCTCAATGAAATATGAAGTCTTTTACTTAGATTCAAAGATTCTTAACCTGGGGTCCACAGAACTTCAAAAAGGATCACCATTAGGGGGGCGGAGACAAGATGGCAGAGTAGAAACAGCTCCTCCAAGCCTCTCTGCCCCCAGATTCCCCACAAACTATGTAAAAAAGGACTCTGAACAACTTCTGGAGCCCCAGCACCCACAGAACGACACAGAGAAGCTAACCTCCCGCTGAGGACAGCCCAGCAGCCCTGCAGGAAGGACCAGCACAGAGGTCTGGGAGCCGGCAACGCGCAGAGCGCAGGAGCCGAGCTGAGCCGAGCCCAGGTCCGCGTGAGCCGAGAGCCGAGGTTTTAGCCCCAGGGCGGCAGGGCCAGCAGCCAGCTGGAGGAACCCCAGAACACCAGGAGTTGTGGCAACTCCAGAATTATCAACATAGACATGCCTAGGACAAAGTAAGAGGTTAGTGTCCTATGGACTTTGGGACCTGTATTTGGGGAATGCGTCAGCTCCCTCCCCTGGGGGCTAGAAGCCGCTGAGGAGACACGCCATTTTGTAGTTTTCATAGGCATTTCCGGCTCCCAGCCTACAAATCGTGGGGAGATCCAGCGATCAGTCTTGGGGGGTAATCGCTCTTGCTTTAACCTCCCTGGATCTGGATTGTGATCTAGGGTGGAAGTTGTGGGTGGGTTTACAGCTTGCCAGAAACGGAAGTTGCCCCCCACACGTTCGGGACGAAAATTCCTCTAGCTGGCCTTAAAGCCATAGTGTGGCAACAAGCCCAAAAGTCAAGCAATTAAGTGGCAACATGCCAAGGCAAAGGAAACAGAAAAATGCAACCCTAGACTCCTATTTTGGGGGCATAGAGCGGGAAAAGGACTGTGAGGTCAGAAGTCCTGCTCCAAAAGCCCCAGGGGAAAACATGAGCGGGTTGCAGGCCATAGAGGACCTTAAGAAGGACTTTAAAAATCAAATAAGAGAAGTGGAGGAAAAATTGGAAAGAGAAATGAGAAGGATACAGGAAAAGTATGAAATGAGGGTCAACAGCCTGACTGAGGAAAACAACACCTTAAAAAATAGACTAACTTAAATGGCAAAGGAGGCCCAAAAGGACAATGAGGAGAAGAATGCCTTAAAAAGTCGAATTTGCCAGATGGAAAAAGAATCTCAAAAGTTCACTGAGGAGATTCATTCCTTCAGAGATAGACTGGAGCAAATGGAAGCTAGTGACTTTATGAGAAATCAAGATGCTGTTAAGCAGATCCAAACAAACAAAAGATTAGAAGGCAATGTGAAATATCTCATGGGAAAAACCACTGACCTGGAGAATAGATCCAGGAGAGACAATTTAAAAATTATTGGACTACCTGAAAGCCATGATCAAGGAAAGAACCTAGAAATCACCCTTCAAGAAATTCTCAAGGAAAACTGCCCTGATGTTTTAGATCCAGAGGGCAAAATAGAGGTTGAAAGAATCCACCGATCACCTCCTGAAAAAGATCCCAAAAAGAAAACTCCCAGAAATATTATAGCCAGGTTCCAGAATCCCCAGATCAAGGAGAAAATACTACAAGCAGCCAGGAAGAAACAATTTCAATATTGTGGAAACACAATCAGAATAGCCCAGGACCTGGCAGCTTCTACACTGAAGGATCGAAGGGCATGGAATACGATATTCCAGAGGGCAAAAGAACTGGGAATGAACCCAAGGGTCACCTACCCAGCGAAACTGAGTATTTTGTTTCAGGGGAAAATATGGTCATTCAGTGGAATAGAGGACTTTCAAGCATTCTTGAGGAAAAACCAGAGTTGAATAGAAAATTTGACATCCAGACACAAGAAGGAAGAGATGCCTGAGAAGGTAATCAGAGAAAAGAAATCAAAAGGAACTTATCAAAGTTGAACTATTTACATTCCTATATGGAAAAGCAATAACTGTGACTGATGATATCTTTCTCACTATGAAAATAATGGAAGAAGGGAGTGTGGTCATATGAATACATATGTGAATGTGTGTGTATATGGTTACAGTTATATATGGATAGAGGGCATAGGTTGAATTTGTTGGGAAGGGAGAATACTCAAGGGATGAAAGTATGAGGTGAGAGAGGAAAGTGGCAAGAGGAGATGGGGAGAGACAGGGTAAGGTAAACTATCTCATGTAGAAGAAGCAAGGGGAAGTGGTTGCAAAGGAGGGGGAGAATAAGGAAGGCTAAAAAGGCAAAACCACATTCACATTGAATTTGGTTCAGGGAGAAAATGACATACATACTAAATGGGATATCCCAACCTGCAGCAGGATAGGGGGAAGGGGGATGAGAGGAGGGATGATGGATGGGAGGGCATCCTTGGGGGAGGGGAGGTTGGAAGTACCCACTATAGAAGAGGGACAGGATTATGTAGGGAATGGACCAGGTGGGGGGTGGGATGAATGGGAGGGAATTATAAGCAGCCTTGTACAATATATCTACTATGATAAGGTTTTGCATAGCTAGACATGTACAACATATACTGAATTGCTTATCCCCCAAGAAGGAATGGGTGACAAGGGAGGAAGGAAATGGATCTGAAATTTGAGGTCGTAACATTTAAATGTTTTAAATATATATAAATATTATTAGTAATACTCTTTCGCTTGTAATAGGGAGATAAGATGTGCAGGCATTGGGACACAAAGATCCACCTTCCTCTAATGGAAAAGTCGATGGGGGTATGGGAGAAAGTATGGGAGAGAGCAGATTGGAGGAAGTGATATCTTGTGGGACTACTATTCTGGGAGGTTGGGTAGGGGAATAATGGGGAGAAAATGATTGTAACTCAAAATCTGGCGGAAATGAATGATGTAAAACAGAAGTTAATAAAGCATTTGTTTAAAAAAAAATAAAATAAAATAAAAAAGGAAGGACAAAAAAAAAAAGAATATATAAAAAATATAGAAACCTAACTATACAAACCTACATACATGTATGTTATATAAAAGGAATATAACAAATGCAGAATATATAATAAACCTAGTAACCTACTATTTGATAAATACAAAGACCCTTCTTCCTATTGAGGTAATAATTTATTTTTGAAAAAAAAATATTGTTGAGGAAATTAGACAGCAGTATGGGAAAAAAAATAGATTTGGACCAGCACTTCAAACCTCATATGAATTTAAGCTCCTAAAGGATATATAACATATATAAAATGGCACTTTTAAAACAAATTAGAGAAACATGGGGAAAAAACAGTTCTAAAATCTATGAAGAGAAGGAAAGTTCATAATTAAACAAGTGACAGAAAAGATCATGATAATTTTTATTATCTAAAATTCAATAAAGCTAAGCTTAAAAAGGAAACAACTGGAAGAAAGTCTTTACAAAAAAAGTTCAAGGACAAAAATCTAACTTTCAAGATATTTAGAGAAGTGAATCAAATTTATAAGATTAAAAACCTTTCTTCAAGGGATAAATGATCTAGGAATATGAATCAACAGCTCCTAAGAGAAGAAACCCCCACTATCCACAGAAATAGAGAAAAAATAAAATAAAACAAAACAAAAAGAGCTTCCAATCTCCAATAACTAAAGAAATGCAAATTAAAGCAATTCTGAGGTTCTACCTCATACTTACCAGATCACCAAAGATGACAAAAAAGAAACAGGACAAATTTGGAGGGAAAATTAAAAATTTGTAATACGATAGGATTACAGGCACATTAAGGTACTCTGCGGATCTAAGAATGGGATTAATTACCATTCTGGTAAATAACAAAAAGTTACCAAAAAGTACACCATTTGACCAAGCTTTATCACTGCTAAGTCTATGCCCAAAGGAGATCAAAGAAAGGGGAAAAATCCTGTATGTACAAAAATGTTTATAGAATCTCTTTTTTCAGAGGCCAAAAAAAAAAAAAAATCTGGAAGCTAAGAGGATGTCCATAAACTGAGGAATGGCTGAACAAACTGGGACCTATGATTGTGATGGAATATTATTGGGCTATCAGAAATAATGAAATAAATCATTCCAAAGAGGCATGGAAAGAAGTACATGAAATGATGAAAAATGAGTAAGTATAACCAGAAGAATAACTTATACTGGGAGCCAAGATGGTGTAGCAAAGGTAGGGAGTCATCTGAACTCTACCCCAAACCCTCCAAATACCATTAAAAATGACTAAACAAATTCTAGAGCAGCAGAAGGATGGAGTGAAACAAATTCCAGCCAAACACAACCTGGAAGGTCGGCAGGATAAGTTTGTTATACCAGGGTGAGAAAGGAGTGCAGGCTGTACCAGCATAGACCAGGCCCAAGCAAGCCCAGAGCAGGTCTCTGGGTGACTGGCAACAGAGGCAGAAGCAACAGTCTGTTTCAGACCTCTCAGCCTACAGACATCAAAGACAACTTTGAAGGTCAGCAGGAAAGGTCTGTCTCACCTGGCTGAAAGCCCTGGCCCCCTGCAAACCAAGAGCAGACCTTGGGAGTGTCTGAATCAGCAACAGCAGAGACTGCCTCGTGAGATCTCAGCCCACAGGTGGTAAGGGGGTCAAAAAACTGGTCAGAAGGAGATTACAGGGGTTTCTTTGATGGTGCTGAGTTCAAGGAAGATCCAGGTCAAGGAAGAGCATTGCAGAGCGTGGCAGTCACAGAAGAAACAGAAAAGAGTTCTTGTGTTCTATCACAGAGCAGAGCACAGGCCAGGAGAGGAGTAAACACCTCTTCTTAGGCCATACCACCTTGGAAGAACTGAAAGCTTATAGGTCCCTAAAGGTATCTCTGAAAACAACTACACAAACCCCCTGAAATTTGGGACAGTTCCACTCTGGGAGCAGAGCCCAATTTTAACAAAGACTTAATAAGTCAACTAATAAGCTGGGAAAATGAGCAAACAATGGGGAAAAAAAACCTGACTACTGAAAGTTACTATGGTGACAAGGAAGATCAAAAGACACACTCAGAAGAAGACAACAAAGTCAAAGCTCCTACATCCAAAACCTCCAAGAAAAATATGATTTGACTGCAGACCATGGAAGATGTGGCACCACTGCAATATTCATAGCAACAAAGGCCACTGTAAATATGCTGGCATAGTGCTTAATTGCAAAATATAACAGATTTTTCATATAGAAGACAGAAGCAAAACATTTATTCAGACACTAGAAAATTGTATCTCAAAACTAGTAAGCTGATTCCATCATAGTAGCAAAGAAGTTAATGAGCCATAACAGCACAGAGAGCCACAGCACCTTTTAGCTTTCCCATAAGCCAACATGAACTCACAAGTCTAACTGTCTCCCTTGGGTGTGCCCTCTCCTCCCTCTAGTCTCTAATTTCTCTTACTTCCAGCTTCCTGTGGGCTGTGCTCCACACTTTAGCAAACTCCTTCCACCATAGGCTCCATGTGATTACATTCAGTCTATTAGAGGGCATGGTATATCTTCAAAGCAGGGAAAGTCTTCAATTACCCTTGGGCTTATTAAGGGGCAGGAAAGATCTTCAAATTCCCATTACCACTACTAGGTCTGTTTCCCAAAAGGGATAAAAAACAAAAGGAAAGGACCTATATGTAAAAAAATGGTAACAGCAGTTCTTTTCTGGTGATTTCTAGAAATTGGGGTGATACCCATCAATTGAAGAATGGCTGAACAAGTTATGGTATGTGATTATGACTCTTTTCTGGGGGTAAAGAATTAGAAATTGAGGGGATGCCAATCAATTGGATCCTTTCCAGGTCTGGAGAAGGTGGCCAGGGATGAGAGCAATGTCTTCTAAAGGAAGCCAGGTTCCCATGATTCCAAGATGGAAAGGGTAAGCTCAGTACAAAGAGCAGGAATAGTGAAGAGAACCAAAAATTACTTTTTTTCCCAAGCAGTTGATTTTTTTTTCACTTTTTCACTTTTCACAGCATGCCTAAAGTACCACCAATCATCTTCTTTTATAAATTCAATGCTTATGGAAGGGTTAAGAAGAGTTAAAACATGAATTAGTTCAATCACAGCACTAATGCCTCGTACTGAGGTAACAGACTTTTTTTTTATCAAGGATAAAAGAGAATGGGAACTTTAAAACACAGAATTCTTTGGGTTTTAGGACAGGCTAGGGTAGGGTGCTACTCTGAAGACCTCAAGCAGAGATTCCCAAACTTATATGGCTTACTGCCCAGCCCTTACTACCTGAAAAAATAATATTACTCAGAGCCCCGCCACCCCAGGTCTACTTTCTTTAACCCTTTAATGTTGGTTTTTTAAAATTGTATAATTTCAAACGACAACCAACTCCCTGGATCATTCCAGTGCCCCCCCACCCCAAAGAGTGGTATCACCCACTTTGGGATGCCATGCAGGCTTAGAGCATTATGGACACAGTGAGCACCTGGAAGTATGGCCATTGTTTTTTTGGTCACTAGGATTTCAAAGAAGATTAAGAAAAGACCAGAAAATGCCAAGAATAAACTCCCTAATGCCATGGGCTGCTCAGTGTCCAGCACTTAGCATGATTCGGAGACATGAATAAGAAATGACCAGGCCATGTGGGTAGTTCAAGGAAGAATGATGAACTCTGTTTATTGATCCTCAGGACAAGATTTTTATAGAGCAAGGAGACAAAGGAAGGGGACTCAAGTTTTCTAATCATTACCTTAGTCTGTTGTATCCTGGAAGTAGCATGGAATAGATAATTTGATAAGGATTTCTTATCTAGGAGACTACAGTCTTAGGGTAAGCCCTTTGATCTAGGCCTCAGGTACTTGCTAATGCAGCCGCAGTCATAAAGGGATACAACTGAGAGCAGACTTCAAGGCTGAAGCACAATCCTCAAAAGTCCACATGTTTAGAGCTGGCCACCCAAAGATACCGGAGTGCAAAATCAGCTATGTCTTGGGGCAGAGCCTGTTAGCCTCAGAACTTATGAGTGTAACCCATATCAAAACCAGAGCTGACTTGGTCTTTGTTGTTGAGGTCCACTGATATCAGGGTCATTATCTGAAGTCCTGGCTTAGGCCTCTTTGGCTCACCACACCCTAACTTTAACTTTGGCTCTTCTATCAGAAACAAGAAGAGGATATGGCCCCCACTTTCAACAGCTCAGATAGAAGGGTAAATAGCATTCACATTTCAGTCTGGCTGTATTATTATAGGTCAAATAGATTATTTTTGCAGTTTTATCCTGTCACGTAACCATCATTTAAAATAGTGGTTTTTAATGGGAAAATATTTTCTGGGTTCCAAACTGTTCTCAAAATTTGAGAATATAATTTATTCATAAATTGGAAACGGTCTGCCTATTACCGAGGTTCAATAAATGCAACATAAATGATCATCATGGGCTCGGGGCTACAGTTGTTTGCATGTTAGTTAAGCCTCAAGGACTTCTTTGCTCTAGAGGCAGAGTATATGATGTAAATGATGACCGCTTAAGGAACAGGTTAAGTACTCTGGGGAAAGGATTCTCCCTCTCTGCTCTCTCCTGTTATTTGTCATGGGACTGCCATTCTCCTCCCTTGGTGCCCCACGTGTTGTGGGAATAACCCTCTTTGTACAGTGAAGAGAAAGAGACTTCACCCTCCCAGAGAAATCCATGTTTACTTTTGTATATTCCCTGCTCACTTTTCACCCTTAACAGGAGGCCTAACTATATTCAAAGGCAGACTCTCCTTTCTGAGTGAAGAATATTTCCCCTAGCAAGGGTACTTCCCAAGGCAAATGCCTTCAAACTAGATAAGGCCTAAAGCTGTCTTACTTTGATACCCGGAAAGAACAACAATTTCATCACAATAGGAACTTCTTCCAATGACAACAAAGATCACAATTCATCCATGTTTCTTTCCATTACTAAAAAATTCACATCATCCTGGTGAGGAGTTACCCCCACACTGAGGTATTTGGTTCTTGAATGACAGAAACACCTAACTCCTCTCTGAGCCCATTTTCAAAGTTTTTTTTTTCCTAGCCTGGCAAAATCTATGACGCTTGTCCTCTATTTTATATAATTTTTGAGAGCCCAGAGTCAGCTCCATACAACTTGGAGGCTTCCAAATGGGATTATGCCAATTTGTATTCTTAAGTAATTTAGAACCCTTTTAAAATCTGAATTTAAATTCCAACTTGAGAATCAGTATGACATAAAGAGGACTTTCCTCAAATCCAAGAAAACCTGGGTTCAGCTCTCACCTCTGATACATATACGTTATGGGGCTCTTAGAAAGTCATTTAACCTTTTAATGCTCTAAGTAATTCCCTCAGACTATAATTTTCAGAGAAGGTACTGACGTGAATTGGTAAAGGTAATTCCTTATAACAGTCGAATCACAGATGCAGTCCCTATTCCTATCCTTTAGCTATAAATTATGCCTATTACAAAAGTTAAAAATAAATAGGCAAGATTCTGCAATTGATAGTCAATGAATATGAACAGGCCAAGGAAAGAAATCCAGGCCATCAACAACTATGTTAAAAAAAAAAAAAAGCCCAAGACACTAATAATGGTAGAAATGAAAATTAACCCAATTCTGAAATTCTACCTCACTCTCAGTCAACAGAACTAACAAAAAAGGAAAATGACAAGTTTTGGAGGGACTATGAGAGAACAGGCACATTAATGCATTACTGGTAGAGATATGAACTGGTACAGCTATTCTGGAAAACAATTTGGAACTATGCCCAAAAGAGGCTAAATTGTGATACTATTTATTACTTGATTAAAAAGATAAAAGAAATAGGAAATAGAGCCATAGTCTCAAAAATACTTATAGTAACTATTTTTGTGTGGTAGCAAATAATTGGAAACCAAGAACAAAATATGGCAGATGAATGCCAATGAAACATTATTGTGACACAAGAAATGACAAAAGGGACAGTTTTGGAAAAACCTGGGAACTTATACGAACTGATACAAAATGAAGTAAACAGAACCAGAACAATTCATACAATGAAAACATCAAGGAAAAGAGTAACTTTGAAAGATTTCAGATTTTTGACCCATATAATCAATGATCAGCCATGATTCCAGAGTAAATGATGAATTTGATATACAGAATGAAACAAAGTTTTGTATATAATTGGCATAGATTTTATTTTTTCTTTTGGGAAGGAAGTGGGAAGGAGAGAAAATTAATGCTTCTTAATTTAAAAAAAATGAAAGTTTAAACAAGATTTTAAAAGATGATAGACTACAGAATTGAGAACTGATATAAAAATGATTTTGGCAAGGTAATAGAAGAAAAAAAACTTTTTTCTTCAATGTAAGCTTGCTATGTGGCACTGAAATAATCACAAATGTACTGACTTATGTGATACCCAAGAAGTATAGTCTGGGGGAGGAAGAGTAGTGACAAAGATTGGATGTGGATGCTTAATAAATAATAATTAATAATTCTTCCACTCAAATATCTGGTTACCTAAAACTGATAAGAAGGATAAAATTATATTCAACTTGGTGGGAAAAGAACCCTGAGACAATTTAGTAGCCCTAGATTGTCATACTGGGTCATTTGGCTAAGATGGACTTGTAAATCCCTTATGGCTGTAGGTAGACATTCTGTCCTGAACTTGAACCAGTCCTCAAATTCTGGAAAATCTAGGTTCTGTTCTCTCCTCTCTCTTCTATCCTATACTCTCTCCTTTATTTTTCTTTTAAAGACTATCTGCCCAGGAAGTCAGTGGTATTCATGGGCCTGATCTCAATACTGATAAGCATAAAAGCTTTGACCCACTCTCTTTCTGACCTGGATCAGTTCACCCCTTCTTAGGCAGCCTAGTGCCCCTACCTGGACTAGACACCTGATCAACTGAGTCCACTGCTACTCATAATTCCCAAGGTCAAACCTGATCAACTGAGTCCATTGCTACTCAGAATTCCCAAGATCAAAACATCTACCAAACTTAGTCCTCTTGATAACTGAGATCACAGGTGTTTACCACTACAGCCAGCTAAATTTTAGGTTTTCCAAGACATGAAGTCTTGCTGGAAGCAGGAATGTGAATAATTTCCTTCAGTCTAGAAGTGACTCTCCCCAAAAGCACGATACTAGCAACAAAGTCATCATCACCAGAATATGGGAATATATATTAGAAGAGTAATGGAGTTCAAAGGCCATGCCTGAGTTTATCAGGAACCCAGAATAGTTGTAGGAGAAAAGAGAAGGTTAAGAATAGACCCAATATTATAGTGCAGAATTTTTTAACCTCTGGGTCTGATCTTATTCTGTATCAGCCTTCCCAGGATATATAAGGCAGGAGTGGGAGAAGAAAACTGTTTATAGACAGAAGGGAATCGCCCAAATAGATTATCTTAGAAATTTAGAAACTAGCCTGAGATTCAAGTATATAGGGTACAACCAGATTCCCCTCTAGCCTACTGCCTCTCTGGAGTAGGAAGAAATATGATGCATACAATCTTCCTAACTACCAGAGCCCTTCTTCCTTAATTTACTTTGTATTTATTCTCTCTAAATATTAAAATACACGTTGTACATAAAAGACACGTGTCTCCTGCAGGCAACTATAATAAACTCTTCAGAGAAGGATCTTTCAGTTTTTGTCCTCATATGCCTGCACCAACCACAGCAACAGCCTCAAAGCAGGTGCTTAATAAGTTCATGTTGTTTGACTGATAATGATAGAAGTATTGACCTCTAAGTGGGTAGAGAAGAGCAATTTTTCCATTGTTCCTTCTACCTCAATAAAGCCACATGGCTACCTTCCCTCTTAGCATGGCCCTCAGCTTGAAAAGTGGAATTGGACTCAATAATTAGCGACCTGCTGTTACTCTTTTTTAATTTATTTGATTAGTGTAATTTCTTTTTCTTAGACATTAAAATTCAAGACCAAAAACACTACCTGCTATCAAGAACAAAACCTTCAACTTCTTCATGCTGTAGACAACTGGCCAAAATAGATCTAAGTTCAGGCGAGGCTGGGGCCACATAGAAGATGTGGAGAGAGGAAACCAAACAGATGAAATAATGGAGTTTGGAAATTATTGTGATACAAAAGAGGTGAATATGGCAACAATTCCTAAAGCAGTAAGCATTTTATTTCTTTCTGATGCTTAGCTTCTGAAGACTGTCTTTTAAGGTTAATTTTGGAGGGTAAGATGTTTTAAAAGACTAAAGAAATTTACTTGTTCTCTAGTTACTGTATTCTCTGCTAAAAGCCTTCTCTAATGCCTCATCAGAGGCAGCTAGGTGGCGCAGTGGAGCGAGAGTACCAGGTCTGGAGCCAGGAGGACCTGCGTTCAAATGCAGCCTCAGACACTTCGTAGCTGTGTGACCCTGGGCAAGTCACTGAACCCAGTCTCCCTCAGTTTCCTTATCTCTCAAATGATCTTAAGAATGAACTGGCAAACTACTCCTGTATCTTTGCCAAGAAAACTCCAAATGGGGTCACGGAGAGTCAGACATGACTGAAAAACAAACGAACAACAACGAGAACAAATCTCATCTCACTTGTGAGGGGTGTGGAGGAGATCCCAGGCTCTTGAAGGACACATCCACGTGGTGGAATGCCCTGGAAATGCTGCACAACGTCCAAGCAAGTGGGAATGGATCACAGGATGAGACATATAGAGCTGCAAGTTTTCTTAGAAGACATCTAACTGAAACCTCCCATTTTATAGAAGGGAAAATGGAGGCCCAGAGTGACTACCCATGTTTGTAGAGATATTAAACTGCAGAACCAGGATCTGAACCCACATCCTCTGATTCCAATTCAGCACACTTTCCAATTCACGTTGCTGTTTGAAATATGCAATTAGTAATAGGCTATGCATTCTCTTGAGACTAGAGAAGCTTTTCACTACTTGGCTAAAGGTTGATAAGTTAATGAATTCTTGGCTGGAGAAAATCCCAAAGAACACATAAGGGAGATGTGATATACATCAGTGGGGGAAGGTCACTTCATACCTATAACAACACAGATTCTTACATTACTAAAGCATCACCAAAGAAGCATGAATTGAGATGTCCTCAATCACCCCAAGGCCCCCAGTTCATCATTTCTTGAAAACGAACTAGGAAGAGCTCATACCCATGATTCCAATCTGGCATGTGCCACAGAATATGATTCTACACACTAATGGTCATAGCTCATTCTGCTGATATACAATGAAACGTAGGTACAGGGTGAACAAAGTGAAGTACGCTAGCAACCAGAGGATTGTCCTACCCTGTACATAGCTCTTCTCACAGCAGTTCACAGATGTCCATTCAGGGCCCCCATGGTCTGCACTGGCTCACTCACTCTCCCACTTGTATCACTGAACACACCCTCACTCTCCACTCACTCCCAAATCACATGAACCCACAGGTTTACCAATGCTTATCTACTTGAGCTTGACTATTCAACCTCCTTCTCCCCTTAAGGGAAAAAGTATAGAGGAGAAGATACCTGGGCAGCAGACAAGTGGAAATAGCCCAAGAATTGGCAGAGGCCCCAGAAGGCGTGGTCCAACATTGAAGAACTCCATGCTAGTGGGGCCTCTTATCATTACCAGTTAGTATTTTTCTATTTCTCTGATATGATCACCTCACCCTGTTGCCTCTGGTTCTTCCCCTTTACCTAAAGGAGAAGACGGGGTTGAACAATCTGTCCCTGGTTCTTTACGCCTCAAGTGAAGAAGCCCCTATAATTACACACACTACTCTGTTGTTGGCGATCCCAATGGCATTTACAAGAAACCCTACTCTCACCACAAATCATCAGCTTCCCAGATCAGCTTCTCAACCTCCAATAGCCATGAGGCTATTTCCTGAAACTCTTCAGAATCCCATAGAACTGGGGGCAGCCACATCCCCTTGCAGGCTCTAGGGCATACTTGTCTGTCCCTTTTCCATTCTGGCTTCATAGCCTCACAAGATTCCAACAGCAAAAATAGTCAGCACAGAAGCAGCCTTACCTGCCTTCCGAAAAATAAGGAAAATCATCCTGAAGTTCATGTTTGTGCAGAAGTTCTCCAAGCAGGAAGCCATTAGAAAAATCTTTTTCAAGTGCCTTCGGACCTGAATTTTTAAAAGATTAAAACATTTTAAAATAGTGAACATAACACTGATGAACTCTTAAATTCACACATCTTCCAGGGACCGGAAAACAAAATGGAACCGTGCTCTAATACAGGACTCTTTCTGCCTCTGCCCTCCCACTCTCCTACTTGCCCTGCCTAAAGACAGGGCAAACACATCTGGGGGCAAGCCTACTGCCAATCAAACATGCTCAATAGACCTGTCATCATGGGGGTAGGTGGGTGGAGAAAGGGCAAATGGCAGAGTTTTGAAAAAAAAAGGGGAAAACAAATCTTACTGGTTCCCCTTTGCTGCTATGGATGCTAAACTTATGGATGCCAGGATGCAGCTGTCTGGGAACAGCATGGATGGATTCTTTTACCCATGCCTGGCCGGGTTACGTGAGTAGGCTACTACTGAGTATAGTCATGGATTGGAAACAACAGTGGAGGCAGGGGCACAGAACAGACATAAGGGAAGTGAGAGATACAATGAGATCAGAACTCTTGTCAAGGAGGCTGCAGCGAACATGAGTTCCTGGGGACAAATGACTCTAAGGTCCAAATCAAAGCTGTGTGCTCTGCTGAGGGGACAAGAATCAAGCTTCCCATTATAAGTAAACCAGAGTGCATTCTCCCCTTCTACAGATGCTGACTACATGGGTTTGGGGACGGAATGAGGTGGCCTGGCATGGGGAAATAAAAATTTGTGGCTATAAGTGCAAGAAAATGGGAAGTTACAGCAAGCCTCATTGATACTGTTTTGTTATACAGTTATGGTGATTTTTGGTACTTCGGTTAAGTATTTCTTTTAATTATTCCCTCTCTGTCTGTCTTTCTCTCTGTATCTCTCTCTCCCTTCCCCCCCCATAATTAGGAAAGGAGAGGGGACAGCCAGTGGAGAGAAAAGACAAGAAGGCTGAAGTTTTCCTAGTAGGGATGGGAAGTGAGAATTGGATTATCAAAGTAAATGTTACTACCCACAATGGGGCAGTTAAGCTGAATAAGTCAGAGAGACTGGAAGTTTCTCCAGAGTGTCATTCAGTGTTAGGTGGTGATCACGGGGATTTGGCTGAGCTTCTGACAAGACAGTCCCTGACCCTCAGGAATAGTGTCCTATTCATAGCCCACAACCCACAGCCCCCCTTGGGTTCTATATAAAGTTTCCTAAGTCATACAAGAAGAACAAATTAGCTATACATAATATCATATGCATCTCTAGAAGAAAACAAAGATAATCAATGTTGTTCAGCCATGTCTGACTCTTTGTGACCCAATTTGGAATTTTCTTGGCAAAGACACTATAGTGGTTTACCACATCCTTCTTCAGCTTATTTGACATATGAGGAAACTGGGGTAAACAGGGTTACGTGACTTGCCCAGGGTCATACAGCTAATAAGAGCCTGAGGTCAGGTGTAAACTCAGGAAGATGAGTCTTCTGGACTCCAGAGTTGGCACTCTACCCACTGTGTCACTTAGAAGCTGCCGAATATAACCATAGACAGAAATAAAAATAAAACTGAAAGAAAAAACATTGCAACATTGTTTATTCAGTCAGGAGACTTATATTCTATCTTTGTCTCTGTACCTGAATCACTGGATTTCATTTAATTTCTCTCTGCCTCAGTTCCATCATTTGGAACCTGAAGGAGTTGAATTAGATGACCTCTAGAATCACTTCTAGTGTTCTATGACTATAATGCTAGAGTTAAAAACAAAGGCATGGAGACTAAAATATTTAGAGAATTTTACTATGTTATTTTGGCTGTCTAGCATCAAATGGACTGATAGGTCAAGTAATTAAGCATTTATGAAGCACCTGCAGGCACCAGGTACTTGGGGAAGTACTGAGGATAAAAAGGTAAAACAATTTTTTTAAGTCTCTGTTTTGTAAGGAGTTCCCAATCTAATGGAGGGAGACAAGATATACAGGACACACTAGAGATTATCTCAGGGAGAAGGCACTAACATTAAGGAATACAAGAAAGGCTTCCTGCAGAAGGTGGGATGTTAGATGAAATTTGAAACAGGCCAGAGAGTAGAAGGGAGGAAAGAGAATTCCAGGCATGAAAATGTCCAGAGTTGCAAGACAGAGTATCTTGTGGGAGGAGCCTTTAGGAGGCCAGAGTTACTGAATTACAGAGTTGGTGAGGTATAAGAAGACTTGATAGGTATGGGTGGACCAGATTTTAATAGCTAAACAGAGGTTTTCAGATTTGATCCTGGAAGCAATAGGAAGCCACTGGGATTTATTGGACAGCAGAGCTAGAGTAATTTGTATACTGTATTCTCAATGTACAATTGTGGAATCAATTCATAGATACAGATGGCATAGGCTATAGAACTGAACTGAAACTAATACCCGGAGAAGAGTATGGGGCCTGCTTTATGGGGAAAACGACTGATATCAACCTGTTTTTTTGGTCATCTATGTCTTTCCTAAAATGTAGTGAAGAGTGTCTCACCACATTACTTTCTGTGTCTCTGATTCTCAGCACTGCATCAGTACCTTCTGCTGGTCCTCCTCTCTGATTGGAAGGCTGGAGGGAAAAGCAATGAAATCCTCCCAAGGCCTCAGATTTTTCTAACTGAGTTCCTTATCATCAGCTGTTATGTTTGGTTTTCATCATGCCCCTGGGCTGGGTACCCTCTGGTCATCCCCCTCCAGTTTTCCAGCTTCCTTTCATGTACAGTTTTTTGCCATTAGATTGTGAGCTCCTTGAGGACAGGGACTCTTTTTTTCTTATTTGTATTCCCAGTGCTTAGCACATAGTGTGCACTTAATAATAGCACATAGTAGATGCTTAATAAATGTTTACTGACTAGTACATATAACATGGTAGACTTACTGCACAATTTAAAATTTCTGCAAAATAAAATCAAAAGGCAAAGGAGCTCTTTCCCAAATTATTTCCATATCTTTTACCAAAAAAATTCTTCATTATTACTATCAGTTTCTTTTAACTTGTTAGGTACATTCATAATAACCACGATTTCTGAATCACAACAAAATGGACTAGAGGCATTTCTTTGTCAGCCTGTATCCTTTTTTCTCTCATTTCCATAACATTTGTTGATGGATTATAGGATCAGATGATACATCTCTCACCATTTCATTAACTTTTTCTAGCATGTCTGGGGCAGTGTAAAATTCAACATTCATTACTAGAATGAGATGATACCTTACAGGTTCAGTGTCAGTCTGCATATTTCTCCAAGTCCTTCTTTGTATTTTAATATAAATTCAAAGAGAAACATCTTGGAAGCTGTGTATTGGATCCTATTGATGCAACTGAAAGTCCTACATAGACTATGTACATAATTTGTCACAAAATCCTCTTCTCTAATAATAGATCTTATTCAAGATAACAATACCCTGGTACATGGGTCAAATAAGTAACCACATTGGCAGGAAAGAAGATGTAAAATATTACCAGACACAAACACAGACTATCAGAACTGACAGGGACTTCAGAAGTCCATCTTATCTAATAAGACTCTTCTACAACATCATTACTTGGTTTCACTTAAAGGCCTCAAAAGCAGTGAAGGGGGACAACTCATTCTGTTTGGGACAGCCCTAAGTGTCAAGAGGCTCTCTATTTATATAGCTGAAATCTGAATCACTGAAAGTTGCATGTGTTGTCCCTAGTTCTAACTTCTATGACCAAGCAGTCCAAGTAGCATCCTTATTCCATAAAACGGTCTCTTCAAATGCTTGAAGCTTTTAGTCTCTGTCTTTTCCTTCCCAAACATCCCAATTTCCTTAAATTAAATCTCATATGGTAGGTTTATTGGTTCCCTTACCACCCTGGTTGTCTCTTCTCAAAATACAAGTTTATCAATGTGTTCCCTAAAATTCAGTTCCCAGAACTGAACATATTGCTCAGATATCCCATTATTCAGTCCAGGGCATAGTAAAAGGTGAATAATGCTCCTCTGAATAGTTCTGTGCACCATGTTTCTCAGTGCAGTTCAGGATGCCATCATTTGCTTCACTGCCTTGTCAAACTGATGAACTTCCAGTTCATTATGACTCCAAGATGATTTTCCAGGAACTGCTGTCTATCCATATACTTTTCATCTCATAGTTGTGAAGTGGATTTTTTAAACCCAATTGTATAATTTTGCATTTATCTCTATTCAATTTCATCTTATGCAATTTGGCCACTCATCAGTCTTTTAAAATTTCAGCATCATAATCCAGTGTGTCCACTATCTCTCCCAGTAACATGTCATCTGTGAATTTGATAGGCACACCTTCTATATCTTCCATTTACAAGCAAGCACAAGGGCAAAAGTAGATCCTCGGGGTCATGCACAAAAGAATTTCATCCATGCAATTAATGGCTATTCTTCGGAGCCATTCAACTAGTTTGGAATCTACCTAACAGTAATATCCTATAAATCAACATCTTTCCAGCTTGTACACACAAATATCAAGAGACTCTCTTTACACCATCACCCTGATCTACCCTATCACAATAGGAACTATGGTGATTCTGACATTCTGGAGTGCCTAGAATGTCCTAATAAAGACATGCTGGCTTTTAATGATCCCAATTTACCTTTCTATATGTTTACAAAGCATTGATAGGGCAGACCTAAAAAAAAAGAAAACAACCCACAAGACTTGTTGCTAAACATATATACACAATAAAGTCAAGATTTTGAAACACAGAATTGGAATGGAGGATGGTTCCTTGAAATGGCTCTCTGCCTTGGGGCTTTCTCTCTTTTTCCTTCCCATTCATTTGCAAGGGAGACCAAAAAGTAACTCAGAGTTACTGGAGGATTGTAGATACAGGCAACCCTTGGAAATTTGCTAAAATACCGTCCCTAAAATTATGCTAACCAGATGAAGTTTGGCCATCTAATTGATATTAGCACATAATATTGGGATTTTCTAACTATGCCTCAGACCTTCAGGCAAGTCACTTTACCTCAGTTTGCTTCAGTTTCCTGATCTGTAACACCTATCTCTCAAGAGTTGTTGTGAAGATCAAATCAGATGATTCTGAAGTGTTTAGGACAGTTCCTGGCACATAGTAAGCATCATATAAATGTTATTAACTATTGTTAAGGGTCTTGAGACCAAGACTACCCTTGGTGACCTAGAAGGTAAGGTTTAAAAAATAGACTTAATACCTCTAAGTAGTACTTAACTGATTGGTCATTCTGTGTTACAAAGATCTTGTTTAGAACCCTCAAAGATTGTCCTTTTGGAGAAGAAAAACCTATCATAGCCAAGGTTTTGGAGAGTCACAGACATTCTTTCTAAGGCTTTAATCTGAAGAAGACCCCTGCTAAAGTGAGGAGAAGCAAGAAGTGGAGAGAATCTTGTGCTAAGTGGAAGCTACCATGAGACCATCAGAGGGCAACACTCAAAAGCAACCAAAAGCCATACCACCTCCGTAGCAAGGACTGCATATCCCAGATGACCTGTGCAGAGGAGGCCCAGCAGGAACAGGGCAAGACATGGGCTGCCTGTTAAGTTTCCCCTCCCACATGTTCTCTGACCACAAATGTTCCCTACCCATGCCCTCCTCATGTGCTCTGGCCACATCTATTATTTATACATTCACCATGATCATACATACTCCCTACTGATGTGCATTTCCAAATGTATACCCTGGCCACATGCTCTTTTATGTGATGTATGCGTTTTCGAGAATGTTTATTGTGTGCGGCCATTCTTCCTACTGACAGTGTGACTATTTATGGAAGAGTATACTCCAAGTTGATAGAAATAAAATTTTATTATTGTTTTTCTTCCTATGCTATATTCTAGAGGACTTTGCTATGAGCTGTGTCCTCCGGCTGACCTTTAAAAGTAAATACATGAATAAGGGCTCCTGAGCTTTTTTTTTAAGTGTAAACTCACAAATACCTTGAACCTGGGGTAGATATTTTAGAGGAAGCCATATGTGTATGTCCTCAGATGCCACATTTCCATTTAATATGTTCTAGAATTGTTACAGGACACAAAATTAAGCTCACTTATCTGTAGTTTACAGACTCCACTCTTTTGACTTTTTGAAAATTGGTTCAACATATTCACTTTTCTAGTCCTTTTCCAAGATTTAACAGATTTTGTACCAGCTCAATAATTTGAATTTATTGAGGTAGTAGTAGTTAAATTTGGTCTTACTCACTCCCTCCTCACTATTTTGGATTTTTCCTAACTGATAACCACTTTTATTCAGTCCAACAATAATTCTCTTTACAAGAGAAAAAAGGAAAAAAAATTTAAAAAGAGAAAAAAGGCAATGATCCAGTAGCTAATTGATCTTCCTTTTAGCCCCAAAACTTATATTCTCTTATTGTACTTTAACATTCTATTTCATTTTAATACTCAAATAATTATGCTTGCTTCTTTCATGTATGTGTATGTCATTAATCTATACACATCACATATACATATAGGTATATATATGTATGTGTGTATGTGTGTGTGTGTGTGTGTGTGTGTGTGTGTGTGTGTGTGTGTGTGTGTACAGTAAAACTTTCCACTCCAAATATACACATAGATGAGTCAGGTTTTGCCTTTTCATATAAAGCCCTGGGCCAGAGATGAGACACCCTTTGGTCTTTTCACTAGAGAAGTTTGGAATCCAGATAATGGAAAGACTTCTATAACACAGAGAACTCTGTCTTACTGCTTTTGTATAAACTACTTGTATAGACTACACTGCTATCATGCATCATGGCTCAATTTGCTACTATACTATGACAAGAGCTGGCTCTCCTAGAAAGCTGTTATGTCCTTTAAGGTTACTGAGATGGTCAGGAAGTCTTAAAATATAAAAGGTACTTAAATTTTTTCTAGTCTAGCTCCCTATCAAATTCCCCAATAATTAAACTGTACTTTCTTTGTATCTCCAATACTTAGTACAGGGCCTGGCATATACCTGGTGCTTAATAAATGCTTACTGACTTACTGACCAACACAGGAAAGACTTTCCACAGCATCCCAGACAAGTTGTCAGTCGGGCTCTACAAAAATGTTTCCAGTCATATGGAATTCAGTATATGTGACTCAGGGAAGCCCTGATTCTTATAGCATTATTATAAAGACAATACATTTCCTCTATCATTCACAATGGAAATTTTTAAAAGATTTAATGTTTTATTTTTTCCCAAAATCACATGCAAAAACAATTTTTAACATTCTTTTTTTAATATTTTAAGTCCCAAATTTCCTCCTTCTTTCTACTCCTTCTCTCACTGCTCAATGGAAAAAAAAATTAACCCAATAAAATTCAGACACTATTCTATAATTTGGGGCAACTAGATGGCACAGCGGATCAAATGCCAAGCCTGGAGACAGGAAAACTCATCTTCCTGATTTCAAATCTGGTTTCAGACACTTAATAGCTGTGTGAACCTGGGCAAATCACTTAACCCCATTTGAGGGGGTAAGAAAACCCCAGATGGATCCACAAAAACTCAGACATGACTGAACGACAACAGTACTCTATAATTTGGATGGCTTTATTAAGAGATCAACGTTCAGCAAGTAAAGAGTGAGCCTGTGTCTACTCCCACTTGAAAAACAGATTTAGTTCTATCTTAATTTTTTTCTCTAGTATAATATTGAAAACATCAACTCTGATAACCTATCCCTTTCAAGCATTTAATATAGTTTACAAAAAGCCTATCTGCCATTAAATCTCAATTGCTACCTAATTACCTTGTTTCATGGGACTGCCCACAATCCACTTCTTGGAAATTTGAAAAATTTTTTTGTATTAAACTAAAGATTTGAACGGTCTGTTCTTGATTTGCCCGATGCCTAGGTGCTATTAGACT
The DNA here is from genome assembly GCA_011680675.1 of Gymnobelideus leadbeateri. NCBI lineage: Eukaryota > Metazoa > Chordata > Mammalia > Diprotodontia > Petauridae > Gymnobelideus > Gymnobelideus leadbeateri. The sequence goes on from WOXC01004067.1 coordinate 951,908, forward strand.
CACGATCTCAAGTCCTATTCATTCTGAGCCACACTGTAATGAAGCCCAACAGTGTCAACTTATGCAGAGAATACTGAAATCAGACTGTTATGCTGATACCAAAAAGAATAAATTTTCTAATGAACATGAAGTCTGAAATTTGAGACAAGTTAGGGTTGTGGTCTATCAAAAACCCTGGACCGGATATCTTGTCTAGACCTGGATCTGCCATTAATTAACCTTGGGCAAGTTCCTTAACCATTTTGGGCCTCAGTTTCCCAAAATGTTTAAAAGAAAACTGGTTTAGATCAAAGGTTATTTTTATCTCTAAACTTCTCTAATTTTAACTATCTTTTAGATTATTCAACAATATTAATCTAAGAGGAGGGAAAATCCTATGCTACACTATGAAAGCAACCAAGAGTAGGGTGTGGGAAGGGTAGGGAAACTATTTGGTAGTTTTATTATGTATTGTTTCATTTGAATACTATTTGATAATTTTGACAAAGCTTGGGCAATCACTTAGCATTTGTGACATATAAGAAATTAAAGGTATTATATGTTTTAATATTAATATTGACATCCATTGAATATCACAAGTCTGCACAACAAAACTATTTAAAAGCAATATATTCTAGTTTTAAAAAATAGTTTGACAGTCCTTTGGAATTTTTTATATTTATGTTGGTCTGTAGGCTAGATGGAGTTGCAAGGGTTCCCAATTATCTAAACTAAATGTTTAATTTTTTTTAACTCAATCCCTAGTAGACTATATAATCTTTAAGGGCACAGGGCTTGATTTAACTTAGTAGTTTTCCAAGTATCTAGTACTATGCATTGCACCATTAGGCCTTAACAAATATTGATTGACTAAATGGCTGCTAAGCGCTGCAACAGATAAGAACACCAAGCCTGGAGTCGTGGAGACTCATCTTTCTGAGTTCAAATCTAGCCTCAGATACTGAAGAAGACTCAAACACTACTAAGAACAACAAAATTGACTGAATGACTTCCTTTTTGAGTAAGAAGATACAAATCATATTCTTGGGGGGAAAATGAGAAAAACATCAAAAATTATACAAAACCTTATTGACAGTATTATGTGTTCTTTCTGTTGTAAAAGAATTGCTTAAATCTCAAAAAAAAAATTATGCTAAGATTATCCTTTCATGTTCTATTACATTTTAGTAGTTAATTTTAATTAACTTATTTATCTCTTAGATTATTTTCTGGAAGGAACTATTACATTTAACTTGTTGAATATTTTAGTTTAATAGATGTGCATAAAGTAGTTAATTCATCTCAGATCTCAATGCCAGAATCTTCAATAGATTTGGATTTTCCTGCATTGGGACTCATTTGGGACCCATCTCCATAATCAATAAGGTGAAAGATGCCAAATTTACAATGTCATCAAGAGGAAAATGTTTAATATGCTAAAGATTAAGAGGATATTGAGTATCATCAGTTAAGGACCCCTTGATCTCATTTTCTCTCCAAATAGGTTTTTTTCCCTTCAAATTCTGTGATTCTTGGGACGTGCAGAAAAATATGACTGCCTCAACTCTTGACACTTTCTAGCTAACTCTTACCACCTGTAGCTAACTTTCATCAAAGTAGAATCAGTCACTTGAGGTAATAGAAAAATGTTTCATTCACATTTTATCTCCTATATTTTAGCAAATCTCCAGGATTACTACTGGATTTGAGAATTTAGAGGTGCCTAAAAGATTGCCTAGTTCAATCATCTTATTTTATAGGGGAACCTGACTTCCAGCATAGTGGTTTTCATATTTTCCTAAGATCAAAAGATCTCATTTTTCTCTCCAATTAGGAACCAGTATGCTATCTGTGAAGTGAAAGCACTGCCCCATGACTGAATCCCTGTAGTTCTGGCCAAGGAAATGTACCTAGCAAAATAAGTTATCCATTACTACATAAATCCCAGACTGTACTACATGAGGGTAGCATAGGGACTATCACTGAAATGATTTAAAGAAAGAAATAATCTTAAAATTTCTTAATATCCTTCCATGGTTCAACCATTAACAAAAAGCAATCCTGTATAAACAAAGTATATTTGGGGGAAAAAAGTTCTTGCAAAAACCTTCATGACTCTACAAGCAATAATACTATCTTTATTACATTTGGAAAATTAGATTTTTTTGCTTCAAGTTTCTTTACATTGAATATGATTGTCCCTTTCCTTTAAAATCATGTAAAAGTTTTAATTTATGCCACAAAGAATGGCCTATATAATTATGTGTGTGTGTTTTTAAAGCAATTGGGGTTAAGTAACTTGCTCAAGGTTACATGGCCAGTCATTATTTATGTGTGGGTGCTCATTTTCTGAGGCCCAGACTGATCCCAGGTCATCCTGACTCTGAGGCCGGCACTCCTACTCACACAGCACCACCTAGCCACCCCGAATAATTATGTGTTTTAATGGCAAGGAAGATAATACACACTGTATATTTTTCACTGATGTCTGTTTGTTTCCAAGTACAGCTCAAGGTATAACTTTAGTCTGAAAAGCATTACATAGTCTAGTTTGGCTCCCTGGGGGTTTGTCTCTTTCTCAACATACTGTCCAAGCAGTTAAGGTGAAAGATTTTATGTAGTGTATAGTGACAGTACATGGGGTTCCTAGGATTATATTAGGCAAGGGTATTTCTGCTAACAAGCAACAGGTTTATCCTGCAGGGAAGCATAAGCTGGGAATTTTCCATTAACAGTTCATGTCTTTAGGACTTTTTCTTGAAGGGCTGCATACTTTTAAACTTTAAAATATACTCTTTTTCAAGATGGCAAATTATAGTGGTGCTACTCTTCTGATTATTGTTTTTTATTAATTTTATATATCTATTTTAAGTGTTTCAATCTGTAATTGAACCCTGGGGACTCTTGAGCAAATGGTTTTTACTGAGCAAATAATAAATAAGTCACATAAGGCTAAACAATCTGATAATAATTTCACTAAAGAGAAGTCTAAATGAATAATTCAGTATTGCATTTTTGCTTCCATGATGAAAGAAGAGGAAGTTTTTGCATGAGTAAAATATACCAGGTATTATCTATCAACATCATATTTGAGGGAGCCAATAAGACCCACATTGGGACCACAATAGAACCAAATAGTCAGTGTTGCCTATTATATCTCAGTGTAGGAGATGGGAGTTTGGTAAAGGGACAGTATCAAGCTTCTGCTGCAGAATGCAATCTGTTTTTTGAAAACCCAGTGACTGTTATATCACTACTGTGTAAAAGTCAACATTTGTGGCACTTAATTTCTTTTGGGCACAATTTTCCCATCCACAAAACTGGACTAGATTATCTCTAAGGCCATGATTCATTTTGGAGAAATAGCCTTCATATGCAATTGCACTGTAATTACTATGTCATAGAATCCAATGCTATTAAAAGTTCCAGGTCGGTACCATAGCAAGGACAGACTGATATATCTCTTCAGCAAAAGTCCAGAGATAAAATGGCACCAATGTCTAATGAACTCTTTGCCAAAACAATGGGGACAAAACAAGCCAAGGTGACCAAAGAGGCACACTGCTTTGAGAACACAACAGTGTCATAATGAGTTTGCCAACAGGTGGAAGTCACTCTGTAAGGTTTAAGAGCATTAAGACTGTTAAACCATTATAGAAATTAACTATCTTTTACCACAAAGATATAGCAGTCTGTTCTTGCCATGGTATTAGCCCACAGGAGGTCTAAAATACCAGTCTATAGGAGCTAGCAGGTGAGGGGTAATTCCAATTTAAGGCCAATGCTGTTGGATTGCAGAATTAAATTAGATCACAGGATTAAAAACTGGAAGGCACCCTGTGGACCATCTAGTCCCGGGATAGGGAACTTGTGGTCTCAAAGCCATATGTGGCCCTTTAGGTCCTCAAGTTCAGCTATATGACTGAATCCAAACTTCACAGAACAAATCCCCTTTAATAAAAGGATTTGTTCTGTAAAACTTGGACTCAGTCACACTGAAGGACCTAGGAGGCCACAGGTTCCCCACCCCTGATTCTAGTTCAACCTCCTTATTTGACAGTTGGGAAATTTTAGCCCTGGAGAAATTAAGCAATAAAACTCCTTACTTCACTTCACACTTCAGGGACAAATTGTGAACAGCAATTTCTAATGATAGGAAAAGTGGGGTGGGGTAGTGGATAAGGGTATTGGACTTGTAAGTGAAGGAAGACTTAGGCTGTATGTATATCGAATGCCTATTAGCTTCGGGACAACATGCAAATGAGCAACCTTAGTGTTCTCATGGAAAATAGTGATCATAATAGCACCTACCTCACAAAGGTGTTGTGAGAATCCAAGTAGATAATGTATATTTACTTTGCACTTTGCAAACCTTAAAAATCTTTATAAATGTGGGTCTTTGTTGTTATTGTCACCATAAGTACCCAGATCAGCCCTGAAAAGTATCCAACTCGAGGTGAGGCTGATGCTTGGGGATTCATAGCATGATAGGTGATGACAGACCAATGTCCACAAGGCTAAATCTGAATCAAGAAGAGCTGGGTTTGAATTCCTGCTTTGCTACTTACCACCTGTGTAACCCTGTGCACATCAAATAATGTAGTCTCTCTGGCCCTTGGTTTCCTAACTGGGGCTGGACAACATAACCTTTAATGTCCTTTCCAGTTCTAAATCTATGATGTAAGATATTCTTGAAGTATTTTTTTTTTGATGCCTGGCATTTTCCTCTCTTTGTGCTAGTAAAAAAGTCATTCATAAGATCTTTGTACTCAAATGAGAAAATGAGCTGAAATCTTGTGAAATCTTAAGTAAATTAACCCCCATTCTAGGGGTTGGAAAAAGAGCGGTTATGAGGTTAGCCCCATGGTGGGTTGAGATGTCAAGGGCAACTGAGGGAAATAGCTAAGGGTGCCAGCCCTAGGCCCCAGGCAAGAGTTCTTAACCCGAGGTCTGTGAACTTTTTAAAAAATGTTTTGATAACTATGTTTCAATATCAGTTGTTTTCCTCTGTAAACATGCATTTTCTCTTGTGTATTGATAACAGTATTCTGAGAAAGACTGCAGAAGGGGATCTGTCCATGGCACTCTAAAAAGGTGGAAAAGCCCTCTCTAGAGTCGGGTCACTTGTGATGCTGACTACCCTTGGGGGCTGGGGTTAGGAGGCTCGGCACGGGGGCCATTACCTGGGCCTCCTTCTGCACGGAAACCACGGGGCGGGCTGCCCTTCCAGCCTTCAGCTCCGCGGAGGAATGGGCTTCTCCCTCCCCTCTCCAGCCCCACCAGGTCCCGGGTCGGTTACTCACTCACGGTCCGGGACAGCTTCACCTCCTGGTTTAGCCACCTGCACACTATGTCCGACATGGCTCCGCCGGCTCCCCTGGACAGCTAGCACTTGCGGGCTGGGGAGATCCGTTTGGCGGAGCGGGCCGCGTCCTCCTGTTGTTAGGGGCAACCAGTCGCGAAGCGCGCGTCTCCTAGCTCGGGCCGCGCGTCGCTAGGAGTGGAGGAGGAGAAGAGTCCCAGGGGGCGGCGGGGGAGGGGCGCGGTTAGTCCCGGCTCAGGTGCCCGGCGGCTCGCAAGGTGCGGCGCGCAGGCGCAGGAAGCCCCAAAGGCCAGCAGGTGAGTGAGAAGGCGTCGCGTCTAATTAATGGTAATAGGTAAGAGCATCTGAAAAATGCTTGCAGGGAGCAGAAGAATTTGGAAGGAGGAGGGAGTCAGTCACTGAAAATATTTCAAAGTCAGAAAAAAGGAGAGAGAAGTTAAAACTCCAAAACACTTTAAAAAGTCCAAAGAAAAGAAAAAGAAAAACATTAAAAACCCCTTTTAAATTGGGAAAGGAAAGAAAAAAGTTTGATGTTGGCTTACACTTTTCCTCCCCATAGCTACTCTATTATCTTTTAGAAGGGCATGAGTAAAATCCCCTTTCATTCATTTTATAAGTAATTTAAAATTGCATTTAAAAAACTCATTTTACAGATAAGGGAACTGAGAGGCCCAGAGAGAGTAAGGGACTCCTTGCTCAAAGGAGGGCCATACTTGGAGTGAAAACCCAGATCTCTCATCCAGCACTTTTTTCACATGGCATTTGACTGCCTCTTGATTTTTAGAAATGACAGAAATTCCCCCAAAACTGGTGTGCCTTCCATCCCGCTGCTTTGCTTTTTGCTTCAGTGTCCCAAAACTCTTGCATTATGTTCCCAGAAATTAGTCTGTGTGACCCAAGTGGAAGGATGCAAACTCTTAAAAGTCAATGAACAGCCCTTATAAATTGATTTATACAAATTTTAAACTGCTTCTATGAACTGTCACCAACCTGAGGTGCAATTTGGCCACCCCTGGACCAAACCGTCTCGTTTTGTTTTGTTTCTTTGGTTTTTAGTATATTTTCTAAATGTTCCTCATTTCTTCTCAGTGCAGCAAAATTACATTCTTCCCTCATAACCTCTCCCTCCACCACGCCACCGAACCCCCATACTGAAATCATTTTGTTCCTTTTTAGGTGTAAAATCCAATAGGGTGGTAAATCTGAAGATGGATTGCTTCAGGCAGGGTTAGCACCTTGTGAGGAGAAAGAATTATTATTTTTTCCAAGCCAGGAACAAAAAACCTACAGTTTTTGATAGCTGAATAGGTCCCAGTATGTTTAATTTTTTTGTTTGTTTTTTTGTTTTTTTTGCCTTAGAGTTAGACAAATTGGAAAGAATGCTAGATTCTAAATAACCACTACAGCCTGGGGAAAATATCTCATAAAGTCTATAGCACACACTTCATCCCAGAACACATTGTAAAGGGTTGTAGTATGGGACCAGAAATGGCTTCAGCAACACTTCTGTTTGTTGTCAGGCTAGTGGTGTATTCTAAATGATGATTGCAGCCACCTGGGGAAAACAGCCCCAAACTTTTAATTTCAGAAAAATATAAACTGGTGTGTTGAAATAAATTTTTTCCAGATTGCTGAGAAAATTGCCTTTCAGTGCAATGTCTGAGTAACAGAGCACCAGTTTACATGCAGGCTATGTGGTAAAAAAAAAAAAAAAAATTGTTGACCCCTTGAGGCATTGGCATGGTATTGACTTGTTGACTTTTTATGAACATCAAGGTGAAAAGTTCTGTTTTTTAAAGATTGCTTTAAAAAAAATATATTTGCAGGCATATTTGATTGCCCTTAGTACCAAACTTCTCATCTGCCTAGAAAGAATTAAACTAATTTATATTTTAGCAGAGGTTAAATTGGCCTTCCCACGAGCCATCCCATGGCATATATCCCAGGTGTTCCCCTGGCAACTCCTGGGGACTCCAGGGACAGGTGACTCAGCATTTGGGGACATAAAAGATGATGAACTTTCTGATTATTTCTGGTCATGTGGTGGCTCAGCACTGAAGAACTTGGGAGCTTTGGAATGATGAAGTGATGCTTTTATTGACCACCCATCCATAGGAGCTGGTGATTGTGCTTTTCAAAGGAGAGCTAACCATCTGGATGGGACTTTTTTTTGCTTGTATTCCATGTGTTAAATAGTATATACTCTATCTCTAGAGTCCCATGGGGTTGTGGAGGGAAAGACTGTGGTCTTCCCTTCTACTCCAGCCTCTACTTCCAGGTGGGGCGTGGGTCCAACTAGGCTATCTTGAGCCTTGGTCCCTATCTGCCTTGTCTGTGTGATGGGGATTGGCACATACACAGATCATGTTTCCTTGTATGAAAGAGGCTGGAAGCCTGCTTCTGGGAGGGTTGCAATAACATGTAATGAAAATTCCTTGGAGAGATGCTGAAGTTATGTGTCAACATTCTGTAACTGGTTCTGTATTGCTAACCTACAGTAAAATGGCAGGCAGCCTATTTGATCAGCTTCAGTTACAGAAATGAACTTGGGACACTTTCAAAGGTCAGAAACTTGACCGTCCTTTTTCTTTCTTCTGCTCTTTGTTTGACTCCTTTGCTTATACTAAAATCCAATGAGAAATAAATGTTTTAAGGTGAGAGGCCTCGAGCCCTTCCCTCTGAGGTCAACATATGGTTCTATAAAATGGACCTTGGTGCTTGGCCTTTGGGTTTATTCATTTCTGTTTTAGGTGAAGGAACTAGAGCTTCCAATCTTGTAAGTTTTGATAAGTTAGGGAGCACATTTCAGGGCTACTAGATGCCCAGTGTCTGGGCATCCCAGTGTACTAAAATTTGGGATTTTCAGTTATCTTAGTGTTACTACCCAGAGAAGCATGGAGTAATTTTTGGGACATAGCGTATTGCTATCTGAGACAAAGACTTAACCAGATTATTTAGACATGAATTTGGTGGAACCAGTGTTACATAGGAACAGAGGTAAGTTTAAACATATTAGTCCCAGAGATCCAGGTGGGATAGGGTAGAATGTGCCACTGAAATGTAGGGTGGGGGATGTTAATACTTTTTTTCCCTTGCTTACATTTTTTAAATATATATCACTATGAAAAGCTAATTAATATTAAGGACTTGAGCCAATGATTGTAGAGAAGAGACATTCAAAACCCCTTACTATACCCCTAGAACACCAGTAAGGGAGATGTAACCAGCTTGGCTCTAGAAGAATGTACCAGATAGTACTTCCTTATGTCTGCTTTGTATTTCCTTTCCAGAGTAGGTATTTTAACATCAACAGATAGGGTACAAAGTCAATGATGGTGACATTTCTAGTAAAGTGGTATTCTTGCATCTAGAAAGGCACATTTTTGTTATCATCCCAATGTCTCTAATACATTCATTAGTGTGTGGCTGAAACATTCAGGTCATTGATCCCTTTAAGGGTAAGATGTGTGTGGTTTTAGATTTCTTGATGCCAGACAAAGGTAACATCTCTTTAAGCAGTGTGCTTTCCAAGTCTCTACCTTGATCTTAAGAACTGAAAGTTCATACACAGAGAAATGCTTGTCCCATGACACTTGGGCAGCCATTGAAGCTTCTAGAATAAACCTCTGGGTGAAACTGTTCTTTTCTCAGTATGGAAAGAGCAAATACCCAGTCATGGGCCTTCTCTTACTTCCCTCAAGGCATAACTCACAATCTACCTTGGAGTGGGTTTCGGTTTTAAAGAAATATCTATCCATAGGGCCGGCTAGGTGGCGCAGTGAATAGAGCGCCGGCCCTGGAATCAGAAGGACCTGAGTTCGGAGCCGGCCTCCGACACTTAATCCGCACAAACAAAAACCTAGCCGTGTAACCTTGGGCAAGTTACTTAACCCCAATTGCCCTAAAGGGGCGGCTAGGTGGCGCAGTGAGTAAGAGCGCCGGCCTCGGAGTTGGGATGACCCGAGATCAGATCCGGCCTCAGAAAATGAGCACCCACGCATCAATAATGACTAGCCGTGTAACCTTGAGCAAGTTACTTAACCCCAATTGCTTTAAAAAAATATATATATATCTATCCATGCAACCCGTGAGCCATGTCTATACATTTAGATAACCAACATGAATATACCAACCCTATCTTAAATGGAAACATGTCTTATATACTATGTCAAACTAAGCAGTTTACATGTTTGAATGAAGGAAGAATATAAATTATGTACAACAATTTCATCGAATATCTTTCATCTTTTTCTCTTTTGATCTTACCGGTACCAGAAAGGAAAAATGATCAAGGAAATGTACAACTACTAAACTCTATGTATGCTTTTTCATCTACATAAATATTTTATGAGAATCTCCTTAATATGAGGAGAAGGCTTCAATGATGAAGGTTGTAGTAAGGAACAGCAAACTTTGAAAAGTTATATTCTTTAATAGATAATATTTTTACTATTACAATTCAATAATTCAACAAACTTGTATTTATTAAATGTCTCTGTTACTGTGTTAACTACCACAGACAAATACAAAGAATAAAAAAATCCATAAGCTTCACCAGAAGCTTACATTTAACCCAATCAAGAAAACAAGTATTTATCAATGCCTTCTATATGCCAAGAATAAAACAAGCAAACATGCATTTCTTTCTTTTTTTATTTTATTTTTTTTAACAAATGCTTTATTAACTTCTGTTTTACATCATTCATTTCCGCCAGATTTTGAGTTACAATCATTTCCCCCCCCCTGTTTTTCCCCTACCCACCCTCCCAGAATAGTAGTCCCACAAGATATCACTTCCTCCAATCTGCTCTCTCCCATACCTTCTCCCATATCCCCTTCGACTTTTCCATTAGAGGAAGGTGAATCTTTGTGTTGCAATGCCTGCACATCTTATCTCCCAATTACAAGCAAAAGAGTATTAATAATAGTATTTATATATATTTGAAACATTTAATCTTAAGACCTCAAATTTCAGACCCATTTCCTTCCTCCCTTGTCACCTATTCCCTCTGGGAAGATAAGTAATTCAGTATATGTTGTACATGTCTAGCTATGCAAAACATTATCACAGTAGATATATTATACAAGGCTGCTTATAATTCCCTCCCACTCATCCCAACCCCCACCTGGTCCATTCCCTACATGATCCTGTCCCTCTTCTATAGTGGGTACTTCCAACCTCCCCTCCCCCCAAGGATGCCCTCCCATCCATCATCCCTCCTCTCATCCCCCTTCCCCCCATCCTGCTGCAGGTTGAGATATCCCATTTAGTATGTATGTCATTCTCTCCCTCAACCAAATTCAATGAGAATGTGGTTTTGCCTTTTTGCCTTCCTATTCTCCCCAACCCTTGCAACCACTTCCCCTTGCTTCTTCTACATGAGATAGTTTACCCTACCCTGTCTGACCCCATCTCCTCTTGCCACTTTCCTCTCTCACCTCATAATTTCATCCCTTGAGTATCTTCCCTTCCCAGCAAATTCAACCTATGCCCTCTATCCATATATAACTGTAACCATCTACACACACATTCACATATGTATTCATATGACCACACCCCCTTCTTCCATTATTTTCATAGTGAGAAAGATTTCATCAGTCACAGATATTGTTTTTCCATATAGGAATGTAAATAGTTCAGCTTTGATAAGTTCCTTTTGATTTCTTTTCCCTGATTACCTTCTCAGGCATCTCTTCCTTCTTGTGTCTGGATGTCAAATTTTCTATTCAACTCTGGTTTTTTCCTCAAGAATGCTTGAAAGTCCTCTATTCCACTGAATGACCATATTTTCCCCTGAAAGAAAATGCTCAGTTTTGCTGGGTAGGTGACCCTTGGGTTCATTCCCAGCTCTTTTGCCCTCTGGAATATCGTATTCCATGCCCTTCGATCCCTCAGTGTAGAAGCTGCCAGGTCCTGTGCTATTCTGATTGTGTTTCCACAATATTGAAATAGTTTCTTCCTGGCTGCTTGTAGTATTTTCTCCCTGATCTGGGGATTCTGGAACCTGGCTATAATATTCCTGGGAGTTTTCTTTTTGGGATCTTTTTCAGGAGGTGATTGGTAGATTCTTTCAACCTCTATGTTGCCCTCTGGATCTAAAACATCAGGGCAGTTTTCCTTGAGAATTTCTTGAAGGATGATTTCTAGGTTCTTTCTTTGATCATGGCTTTCAGGTAGTCCAATAATTTTTAAATTGTCTCTCCTGTATCTATTTTCCAGGTCAGTGATTTTTCCCATGAGATATTTCACATTGCCTTCTACTCTTTCATTTGTTTGGATCTGCTTATCAGCATCTTGATTTCTCATAAAGTCATTAGCTTCCATTTGCTCCAGTCTAACTCTGAAGGAATGAATCTCCTCAGTGAACTTTTGAGATTCTTTTTCCATCTGGCAAATTCGACTTTTTAAGGCATTCTTCTCCTCATTGCCCTTTTGGGCCTCCTTTGCCATTTGAGTTAGTCTATTTTTTAAGGTGTTGTTTTCCTCAGTCAGGCTGTTGACCCTCATTTCATACTTTTCCTGCATCCTTCTCCTTTCTCTTTCTAATTTTTCCTCCACTTCTCTTATATGATTTTTAAAGTCCTTCTTAAGGTCCTCTATGGCCTGCAACCCGCTCATGTTTTCCCCTGGGGCTTTTGGAGCAGGACGTCTGACCTCACAGTCCTTTTCCCGCTCTATGCCCCCAAAATAGGAGTCTAGGGTTGCATCTTTCTGTTTCCTTTGCCTTGGCATGTTACCACTTAATTATTTGACTTTTGGGCTTGTTGCCACAGTATGTCTTTGCTGGCAGATAGGGGAATTTTCATCCCAAATGTGTGGGGGGCAACTTCCGTTTCTGGCAAGCTGTAAACCCACCCACGACTTCCACCCCAGATCACAGTCCAGATCCAGGGAGGTTAAAGCAAGAGTGATTACCCCCCAAGACTGATCGCTGGATCTCCCTACAGTTTGCAGGCCAGGAGCTGGCCAGGAGCTGGAGGTACCTCTGAAAACTACAAAATGGCGTGTCTCCTCAGTGGCTTCTAGCCCCCAGGGGAGGAAGCCGATGCATTCCCCAAATACTGGTCCCAAAGTCCATAGGGCACTAACCTCTCACTTTTTCCTAGGCATGTCTATGTTGATAATTCTGGAGTCGCCACAGCTCCTGGTGTTCTGGGTTCCCTCCAGCCAGCTGCTGGCCCTGCCACCCTGGGGCTAAAACCTCGGCTCACAGGGACCTGGGCTCTGCTCGGCTCCCCATGCTCTGCACGCTGCTGGCTCCCAGAGTGCTGTGCTGGTCCTTCCTGCAGGGCTGCTGGGCTGTCCTTAGTGGGAGGTTAGCTTCTCTGTGTTGTTCTGTGGGTGCTGGGGCTCCAGAAGTTGTTCAGAGCCCCCTTTTACATAGTTTGGGGGGAATCTGGGGGCAGAGTGGCTTAGATGAGCTGTTTCTACTCTGCCATCTTGGCTCCGCCCCCCTCAAAACATGCATTTATTAATGGCACTGTTTTTCAGTCATTTTCAGTTGTGTCCAACTATTTGCAAACTCATTTGGGGTTTTCTTGGCAAAGATACTGGAGTGGTTTGTAATTTCCTTCTCTAACGTATTTTGCAGAGGGGGAAATGGAGGCAAATAGGGTTTGTGATTTGGTCAGGGTTATATAGCTAGCGAGTATCTGAGGCCAGATTTGAATTCAAGGAGATGAGTCTTCCTGGCTCCAGGGCTGGCATTCTTCCACTGAGTCATCTCTCTGTCCCATTTAATGGCATTTTATGTAACACATACTGTACTAAGTACTGGGGATAAATGTGAAAACGTAAAAATCCTGCCCTCAAGGAGTTTGTATTCTACTAAAGGGAGACATCGTATTCACAGACAAATAAATATAAAATATATGCCAAAACCCAAAAATTCTACAGTGATTTGAGGAAAGAAAATAACAGCTGGGTGGGTACATAATAAAGAAAGAAATCAGAAAGGACCTGGCATGTGAGCTAATCCTTGAAGGGATTTAGGGATTCTTGTAGATGGAAGTTTGGAGGCAGAACATTCTCAGCATAGAGGACATACTAAGTAAAGGTATAGAAGTAAAAGATGATGTGTCATTGAAGGGATATAACAAACAGGAGAATATATAAAGGGAAATAATCACCAAATCTGATGGCCTCTTCTCAATTCTAATCCTCCTTGATTTCTGATGCATTTGATGCTCTTGACTGCTTTCCTCCTAGATACTTTCTCCTCTCTTAATTTCAGAAGACTGTGTCCTTGTTCTCCTACTACCTTTCTCGTGGCTTCTTCTCAGTCTCTTTTACTGATTCAGCTTCCATTCACACACACTAATGAAGTGTAAACTAAAGCTCTGTTATGGGTATCTAATTCTCTCTACACTCTCTTGGTAAATTTATCTCCCATGGGTTCAATTATCTCCATAAGGATGAGTCCCAGATCTATATATGTTGTCCTAGTGTGGGATGCAGTCTTGCAACACCAACTACCTACCAGAAAAATTTTGGAAGTTCCGCATTTTCTAAACAGAACATGTTTTCTTCCCTTGCAAACCCACCGTTCTTGCAAATTTATCCATTACTGTTGAAGACCTCACCATCTTCCTGGTACCCAGGTTCACAACCTCAGGGTCATCCTCAACTCTGCATTTAACACTTAGCCAACATACTCAATTAGGTGCCAATCCTTGTCATTCTATCCCAAAACATCCTTCCCATAGGTCCCTTCCTCTACACTCATACAGCCATTATACTAGTTAAGGCTCTCATCACCTCTCCCCTGGACTACTGAAGCAGCTTTCTAACTGGTTTCCAACTCAAACCTCTCCTTCCTACTCCATTTTCCATACAGCCACCAAAGTGGTTTTCTTAAAGAGCAGATCTTGTTATGTCACCCTTCCCATTTCAACAAATCCCAGTGGCACAAACTCATCTGATATAAAAGCTCTTCTAATTTGATCTTTCCTATGTTTTCAGTCTTCTTACTGATACATACATAGTATTCCATCTCCCATCACAAACCTTCCTCACCTCTGCCTCTTGGAATTCATGGCTTCCTTTCAAGACTCAGTTTTGTATCACCTTCTTTATTTAAAAAAATGATAATCACTGTTAATATGATGAATGGCAAAGCAGTTACATGAAGGGAGATTACTGAACCTCTAGCTTCTTTACAAAACTGGAAGATAATGGGGCCAGATAAAATCCATAATTATTGGTTTCTGAGTGGTTGTGCCACCTTCTTGATGAAACCTTTACTAGTCATCCCAAGCTTCTGTGTATTTCCTTATTACCTTGTAATTCTCTGTGTAGGGAGAATGGATTAGAACAGGAAGAGATTCAATACAGGGAGACCAATTACGGGGCTATTTCAGTAGTCTAGTTGTGAAGTGATAAGGGCCTGCACTAAGGCCCAGAGAGTACTAGAATAGAGAATAAGGCCTAGGGCTACAGTTTTTAAAGAAGTAAATCAATAAGTCTTAACAATTGATTGCACATATATATAAGTAGGTGAGATAGAGAGGTTTTTCTACATTAAAAAAAAACTTCACAAATAAATCATAAACCAAAACATTTTAAATGAATTTCCTAATAACTTTAACTTTTAAGGTATTTTCCCCAGATTAAATAATTGTTTATGTGAAAGGTGTTAGAAAAAGACAATTGTGTTGCTTTTGGACTCTTGTCTCCAATTAAATTGGGTGGGAGGAGGAGATTGTTGCGGTCAAGGTGATGATGGGAGGATGAAGAAGAAAATGTGAAAAAAGAATGATCTTTCTTTTCATCAGACAAAGTGAAGAAAACAGAACAAGGGAAACAATATACACAGAGACTAAATTAACATAAATGGAAAGCTCAACAACAACAACAACAAAACAATTGGTCCTGAATCCTGTGGAGATTATAGTGATTTAGCTTGGCCCCAAAGAAGACATATGAGAGAGATAACAGTTCTTTGTAGATGTGAAAGAGAAACATTGTGGAACACAACATATAATTTCAGACTTTTTAATGAGTTGACTAGCTTTGATGGAGTTATTTTTTCCACTTTTTCCTTTTTTGTTCTAAGTGACTCTGAAGAGGGGAGGGAGGAGATCATTGGACAGCATAGGAGATGGAAAAGCAAAAACTATCAATGTGAATTTATTTTTAAAAATAGAATGCTCCTCAGCCCTTTATGCTATTGGGCTTTTCATTTTATTTTTACATCATTCCCTACTTTTTAAAAAGTTTTCAGACTTTAGGAATGGACAGAATGTTCCTGTTTGTCAAAAGGTAAAACTTAGAAATAACTGGATTGCTTTTAAAATTGAATGGTATTATAAATGGAAGTGGGAAAATCTTAGTGACAAGCAGTAGGGTTCTTTGGAGCTTTTAAAGGCTAACATCCTAGACGCCCCTCTCCCACATCCCTAGCTGTTCTCATTGACTGCTTCTGTGAGGCCTCCCAGCCCATCTCACTTTGAAATTAGTTTCTGCTTAAGCAGTGAGAATGTAAATCTTTCTGGAACGGAAGCCAAAGGCTTCCTCAGTTATAAAGATCTCTTGATTCTGCCACAGCATGCAATAATTCAAGTTCTTACAGTAGCCTGTTGCTCTTTAGAATTTCCAAAATATCTTTGTACACATTATCTTGTTTGAAACTTCCAATAACCTTGTGAGGTCATCCAGGAAGCATTATTTATCCCTGTTTTTACAAATGATAGAAGTGAGGATTGAACAGTCACACAGACAATAAGAGGTAGAGCCAGCACTATATGTCAACCATTCCCATCCTATTCCAATGTTCTTTATTCTCCAACATCCATATTTTCCTATCCAGCTTTAGTAGAATCCATGGTTTCTAATCATCTGCCTGAGTTGTATCACCTACCTAATTCTTTTGATTCTTTCTCCCATCCACAATTTGCCCAGATCTTGCTGCCCAAGTGTTTCCTGATTAGATATGTTAATAATTCTTGGTCCAACCCTTATTTCTGATACCCACCTTCCACATAATTATATGTGTATGTATGTGTTTGAGACTTCCCCTGTCCTGAGCACCTGACTTGCACCTACAGCTGAAACATAGTTTTGTTTTGTTTTGTTTTTCTTCACTTTCTCAGTATTTTTTCAAATAGGATGTTGACTTAGTCTTCAGCTAGATAGACTTTAGTTCTTGCTATTTAAGGAGAGAAATAACAATCTCTGGAAATGTTCACCTCCATTTCAGGAGTCCTGATGTTTATTGGTAATTTTTCATAGAAAACCATGATCCTTTCTCTCATGGGCTATATTTTTCAACCTGATATGTATTTATTTACATATGTACGGTATTGAACTCAGTGAAATATTTAAGTTGTTAGCTTTAGAAAAAATCCAATTTTGAATAAAATTATATAGTAACCAATGTTGTGTCTCATCATGCATAACAGTATGTGTAATATGTGACTAGGCCAGGTGATTCAATGCTCATTTATCAAAGTTTCTTACCCTCTTTACAAATAAAATAAGATTTAATCTATTTTCCATTTTTCCACACTTGAACTAATAAAAGTGCCAAATCAGGGGCGGCTAGGTGGCGCAGTGAGTAAGAGCGCCGGCCTCGGAGTTGGGATGACCCGAGATCAAATCCGGCCTCAGAAAATGAGCACCCACACATAAATAATGACTAGCCGTGTAACCCTGAGCAAGTTACTTAACCCCAATTGCTTTGAAAAAAAAAAGTGCCAAATCAGATGTGAATACTTCTTCAACTTAAGACTACAGATTCAGAATTAGAAGAGTTAGAAGGGACTTTAGTGACCTCCACTTTTTTACAGAGGAGGAAACAGAGGTAAAGAAAGGTTGAACAACCTACCCAAAATCATATAGGTAGTAATAGAAAAAGAGTTTGAGAACCTAGGTCCTTTGACTCTAGATCAGCATTCTTTCCACTATACTGCTGTCCATTCCTTTTCATCTCCCCTATCAACAGATAAAGCTTATAAACAAGTCTTTCCAGTTCTTCTGGCTGAAAATTACTTATCTGTGTGACATATGGAAAGTTCAAGAGACATGATTTCTGGGTAATTAATCATTTTACTAGCCATAATTAATAAAAGGATGGTCATTTGACCCTCTCTCATAAACCAAAGATGGCACATGGCAGGCCCCTCAATACTTGAATGTCATTGGAAGAGTAGATATTACCAATAGGTGGCAATCAACTCTGGTTAGCAATTAATGAGAGAATGAATATTATAATGAGAAGTGGTCTTATTCTAATGAGGGACTGGGTGACTTGACTGATCATTCAGTCTTCTACTCAGAGACTTCTCTCCTCCCAGACCACCCCAGTCTAGGCAATGTAGATAAAAGGGGTAATCCACTTCTACCCAGACCTGTCTGACTAAAACACAATGGGCTGGAATTTGTAATTCACCTAAATTAGAATTTCTTTATCTTTGGGCAGATCTGAGTCTTCCCAGTTGGGTAAGTTTTGCCCAAGATTCAAAGGCTGGCTGAGTAACCTACAAGGGTTGATTTCTGAATAAGGCAATAGAGGGGAAAACTTTAGTCCTGACTCAGTAATTGGTTATTAATAGAAGAGAGAAATAATCATTTCTCTCATCTGTTCAGTGTCATAAAACTTCAGCAGCCATAATCTCACATCCCTGCTCAGCAGCCATCAGAGGTTCATAAAAATTGGGTTCTGTAGCTTGTCAACCTTAGGTTTTCTCTGTCAGAGACATTTATCAGACACTAGGCTCTAATGAACAATGATGATGTCACTGAACTTCCTACTACCTAGCTATATTTTTCCCCATGAGCACTGAGTAGGAAATCTCCCAAATAGCATTACATTTCCATTCCCTATGATAGTTTATGTCCGGTTGTCAAGATGACTCAGAGTTTTGGTCATATATTTATGGTGACCAGTTCATTTTCTAGGCTCCTAGATGAAGAACACTGTTCTGGGGTACAGACAAAAACAATACAGTCCATTCCCACAAAGGGATTATAGTCTCCTGGAAAGAGGAGAGAAAGGGGGAGCAAAATATGGACAAGGAAGAAATGCACCTTAAATATTAACTTCTGTATTGTTAATGGTTAGATATTTCTCAACCTCTCTCTTTTTTTTTAAAGCAATTGGGGTTAAGTAACTTGCTCAAGGTTACAGGGCTAGTCATTATTTATGCGTGGGTGCTCATTTTCTGAGGCCGGATCTGATCTCGGGTCATCCCAACTCAGAGGCAGGCGCTCTTACTCACTGCGCCACCTAGCCGCCCCTTTAGGGCAATTGGGGTTAAGTAACTTGCCCAAGGTTACACGGCTAGGTTTTTGTTTGTGTGGATTAAGTGTAGGAGGCCAGCTCCGAACTCAGGTCCTTCTGACTCCAGGGCCGGCGCTCTATTCACTGCGCCACCTAGCCGCCCCTTTCCAACCTCTCTTAAGAGTTATTTGTAGATGTTGCAAATCAGAGCAACCCTTTTTAAAATCCATTTATATTTTCTGTAAGTATGACCTTTTCATGATAACAAACATTTAGGAATGGGATGGAGTCAGCCTTGTAGAAGAAATGGAACCTGAGTTGATTCTTGAAGGAAGATAAGGATACCAAAAGTTAGAGATGAGGAAAGAATGAATTCTAGATATGGGGCATCAATCTATGCAAAGGCAGAGGGCTATAAGAGGGCGTGCCAAGTTTAGAGAACAGATAGCCAGCCAGTGTTGCCACACGTACAGTGTCTGAAGAGGAGTAATATAAAACAAGGCTAGAAAGATAAATTAAACCAGGTTGTGGAAGGTCTTAAATGCCAGTCTGAAGCATTTGTAGGAATTCTAAAGAATTAATGGGGAGACCTTGAAGGACAAGAGAATGGCATAATCAGCTTTGTGCCTTAGATTATTTTTGCAATCCCTTGGAGCATGAATTGAAAAGAGGGGAGACTCTTGTCCAACAGTGAAGCTATTATTCAAAGGCTAATGTAATTACCAAGTCTCAAATTAAAAGAGCCTAAACTAGAATGGTAGCCATATGAGTGGAAAGAAATAGAAGGATAAGAAAAGTATTATAGAAGTGAAATCACTAGAACTTGATAATGGTTGGATTTAGGGGTGGAGAGAGAGAGAGCATTAAGGATGTTTTTGATCTTGGGAACCTGAGCACCTGGGACTTGGGAGGAGAAGTGGGTTTTCTTTTTTTTTTTTTTCTTCTTCTTCTTTTTTTTTTTTTTTTCAGGTTTTTACCTTTATTCAATTAGACTTTTACAAGCATGTTTGGTAGTATAGGTATATCTGAGCATAACTTTCTAGAAACAGGGATTACCCGGAAAATCTTTTCTCTCACAGTTTACTCTTAGCTAGTTTTCTGAAAAACAGGCTTCCCATATCAAATGCATTGGGTTTTTTTTATTTATTTATTTATTTTTATATATATATATTTGAAACATTTAATGTTACAAACTCGAATTTCAGATCCATTTCCTTCCTCCCTTGTCACCCATTCCTTCTTGGGATATAAGTAATTCAGTATATGTTGTACATGTCTAGCTATGCAAAACATTATCAGAGTAGATATATTGTTCAAGGCTGCTTATAATTCCC
This sequence comes from Gymnobelideus leadbeateri, assembly GCA_011680675.1. Classification (NCBI taxonomy): domain Eukaryota; kingdom Metazoa; phylum Chordata; class Mammalia; order Diprotodontia; family Petauridae; genus Gymnobelideus; species Gymnobelideus leadbeateri. The sequence continues at coordinate 971,764 of WOXC01004067.1, forward strand.
TCCCACTCATCCCACCCCCCACCTGATCCATTCCCTACATGATCCTATCCCTCTTCTATAGTGGGTACTTCCAACCTCCCCTCACCCCAAGGATGCCCTCCCATCCATCATCTCTCCTCTCATCCCCCTTCCCCCTATCCTGCTGCAGGTTGAGATATCCCATTTAGTATGTATGTCATTTTCTCCCTGAACCAAATTCAATGTGAATGTGGTTTTGCCTTTTTAGCCTTCCTTATTCTCCCCTCCTTTGCACCCACTTCCCCTACATGAGATAGTTTACCCTACCATGTCTCTCCCCATCTCCTCTTGCCACTTTCCTCTCTCACCTCATAATTTCATCCCTTGAGTACTCTCCCTTCCCAACAAAATCAACCTATACCCTCTATCCATATATAACTGTAACCATATACACACACATTCACATATGTATTCATATGACCACACCCCTTCTTCCATTATTTTCATAGTGAGAAAGATATCATCAGTCACAGTTATTGCTTTTCCATATAGGAATGTAAATAGTTCAACTTTGATAAGTTCCTTTTGATTTCTTTTCCTGATTACCTTCTCAGGCATCTCTTCCTTCTTGTGTCTGGATGTCAAATTTTCTATTCAATTCTGGTTTTTTCCTCAAGAATGCTTGAAAGTCCTCTATTCCACTGAATGACCATATTTTCCCCTGAAACAAAATACTCAGTTTTGCTGGGTAGGTGACCCTTGGGTTCATTCCCAGCTCTTTTGCCCTCTGGAATATCATATTCCATGCCCTTCGATCCCTCAGTGTAGAAGCTGCCAGGTCCTGGGCTATTCTGATTGTGTTTCCACAATATTGAAATTGTTTCTTCCTGGCTGCTTGTAGTATTTTCTCCTTGATCTGGGGATTCTGGAACCTGGCTATAATATTCCTGGGAGTTTTCTTTCTGGGATCTTTTTCAGGAGGTGATTGGTAGATTCTTTCAACCTCTATTTGCCCTCTGGATCTAAAACATCAGGGCAATTTTCCTTGAGAATTTCTTGAAGGGTGATTTCTAGGTTCTTTCTTTGATCATGGCTTTTAGGTAGTCCAATAATTTTTAAATTGTCTCTCCTGGATCTATTTTCCAGGTCAGTGGTTTTTCCCATGAGATATTTCACATTGCCTTCTAATCTTTCATTTGTTTGGATCTGCTTAACAGCATCTTGATTTCTCATAAAGTCACTAGCTTCCATTTGCTCCAGTCTAACTCTGAAGGAATGAATCTCCTCAGTGAACTTTTGAGATTCTTTTTCCATCTGGCAAATTCGACTTTTTAAGGCATTCTTCTCCTCATTGCCCTTTTGGGCCTCCTTAGCCATTTGAGTTAGTCTATTTTTTAAGGTGTTGTTTTCCTCAGTCAGGCTGTTGACCCTCATTTCATACTTTTCCTGCATCCTTCTCATTTCTCTTTCTAATTTTTCCTCCACTTCTCTTATTTGATTTTTAAAGTCCTTCTTAAGGTCCTCTATGGCCTGCAACCCGCTCATGTTTTCCCCTGGGGCTTTTGGAGCAGGACTTCTGACCTCACAGTCCTTTTCCCGCTCTATGCCCCCAAAATAGGAGTCTAGGGTTGCATTTTTCTGTTTCCTTTGCCTTGGCATGTTGCCACTTAATTGCTTGACTTTTGGGCTTGTTGCCACACTATGGCTTTAAGGCCAGATAGAGGATTTTTGTCCCGAACGTGTGGGGGGCAACTTCCGTTTCTGGCAAGCTGTAAACCCACCCACAACTTCCACCCTAGATCACAATCCAGATCCAGGGAGGTTAAAGCAAGAGCGATTACCCCCCAAGACTGATCGCTGGATCTCCCCACAATTTGTAGGCTGGGAGCCGGAAATGCCTCTGAAAACTACACAATGGCGTGTCTCCTCAGCAGCTTCTAGCCCCCAGGGGAGGGAGCTGACGCATTCCCCAAATACAGGTCCCAAAGTCCATAGGACACTAACCTCTTACTTTGTCCTAGGCAAGTCTATGTTGATAATTCTGGCGTCTCCACAGTTCCTGGTGTTCTGGGGTTCCTCCAGCCGGCTGCTGGCCCTGCCGCCCTGGGGCTAAAACCTCGGCTCACGCGGACCTGGGCTCGGCTCGGCTCGGCTCCTGCGCTCTGCGCGCTGCCGGCTCCCAGACCACTGCGCTGGTCCTTCCTGCAGGGTGCTGGGCTGTCCTCAGCGGGAGGTTAGCTTCTCTGTGTCGTTCTGTGGGTGCTGGGGCTCCAGAAGATTTTCAGAGTCCTTTTTTACATAGTTTGTGGAGAATCTGGGGGCAGAGAGGCTTGGACTAGCTGTTTCTACTCCGCCATCTTGGCTCCGCCCCCGAGAAGTGGGTTTTCTGAGGAAGATGCTGAGTTTTATTTTGGCCACCTTGAGTTTGAAATGCTGCCAGTAATGCTAGGTGGAGGTATTTGATAAGCATTTGGAAATGTGGGATATGGAGAGATTACTTTGGGGCTTATTGATTTGGTTATTATCTGCCTGGAAATAAATGAGACCTCAGGGAAAAAAAGTGAAGAGAGAGAAACCTCTTAGAGAATAGAACCCTGGAGATTATTAGCATTTAGGAGATAGGAGATGAATGGGGATCTTGCAAAAGAAATTATGTAGTGTTTAGGGGAGAGGTAAGAGAACCTAGAAAGTGAAATCAATAGACATCTATTAAGTACCTATTATGAGCCAGGTACTACTGGCTAAAAGATAAAAGATAAAGATAAAAGTGAGATAGTCTCCGCCCTCAAGGAGCTTACATTCTAACCAGAGGGACAGCATGTATGTCTCTGTGTTGTGGGAGATCAAAAATGGTTTAATGCAGATGGTGACCCTTATATTGTATCTTGAAGGAGACTAGAGGTTCTAAGAGGTGAAAGTTGGAAGGAAATAACCTGCTGATGGGATTGCCTTTGAAGGCAGAATACAGAAAATGGAGTATCATGTGGCACAATCAGTTTGTCTGAGGGGCATGAAGAGGAAAAACAAAAGCTGTGGTTAGTCTGGAAAGATAGATTTGGAGTGGGTGGTAAAGAGTTTTCAATAAAGAGGAGTTTGTATTTGATCCTGGAGATAATAGGCAGCCCCAGGAATTTATTGAGTAGAGAGGTGACATGGCCAAACCTGAGCTTTAGAAAAATCATTTTGGCAGCTGTGCAGTGGATGACTGGTCCTGAGGAGAGACTTGAAACAGGACAACAAGTAGGAAGCTACTGGAATAATCCAGGGCAGAATGAATAAGAGCTTGAACTAGAGTGATGACTGTGGGAATGGAGAAGGGAATAGATGTGGGAGATACTGTGAAAGTAGAAATGATAACATGATAAATGAAAGTGACAAGAATGAGGGTGAGGTATTGAGGATGCTACTGAGGTTACAAACCTGGATAACTAGAAGGATAATGGTACCCTTGATGGAAATAAGAAGCTATAAAAGAGAGTTAGGTTTGGGATGAAAGGTAACATATTCTGTTAGGGATGTGCTATGTTCACTATGCCTCAGGACACCTGGTTTGCAACATTTGTTGGACAGTTGGTGATGAAGGACTGAATCTTAGGAGAAATATTAGATCCAGATTTATAGCTCTACAAGTCATTTGAATAGATAGATAACAGTTAATAAAATCCACGGGATCTTATAAGATCCCTACAAGGGAGAGAGTATAGAAAGTTAGTAGAAGAAAGCCAGGTCATCTTGGGGGTACATCCACAGTTAGTGGACACAATCTGAATGATGTAATAGTAAAGGAAGTGGAGGGAGCAGTCAGATAGGTAAGAGGGAGACAAAGCGAAAGGAATGTCATGAAACCCAGAAAGAATAGAGTAACCAGGATAAATGGTGGTCAACATAGTCAAATGTTTCAGAGAAATCAACAATAATGAGGGCCATAATTGCCATAATTTTGGCAGTTAAGAGTTTATTAGTAATTCTGAAGAAAGCAGTGTCACAAAGCCAAAGGAAGAGAGAATATCTCTCAAAAAAGGATGGCAAATAGTATTAGGAACTACAAAAAGAACAAAGAGGATGAGGTCTGAGGGGAAAAAATGGATTTTGCAGTAAAGATATCATTGGTAATCTACTAGAGACCCTTTTATTAGAGTGTCTTATGATTTATTGTTTAAAACCTATGTTGTTTTAATATTTTCATTTTTGTACTTTATATGTAGAAATGTATCTGTTATAGTAATGTAAATTTTTAAGATCTTCCCTGCTCCTAGGTTAAGTGTACCTGGAGCCTGTGGTAGGAGGCTTGTTTTTCAGAAACGCCCACATCTTGGTTCTTTGTGATTGGGCAGTGGGTTAAGAGGGATGTTACATTCTCTGACCCAGGAGAAGGCTATATAATCCCTGATGTGAGACTTTGTTTTGGGGCTCACTTTGAGAAGTGTTGTGTGATTGACCAGATGAGACTCTGGGCAGCCATTGAGAGCCCCCCGGCTTTGAAAAACCCAGATGTTGATGCTTCCCTCTCTGGTAACTGTGATTAGGTATGGATGTATGTAATGGTCAGACAGTTTGGAGGCCTGTCTGCTTGATCTGTTTCTCTGTCTTGTAACTTCTGTCTACATACTCTGAAGTTCAGGGTGCTGACCTTTTTCCCCTGAACTAGGTAAACAGTATATGTTTGATTGATTAAAGTAAGCTTGTTAACCCATTTTGAGTTGCTTTCCTTTAGCAAAGCAGATCTAACAACCTGTGTTGGCAGCCACCCTGGGGATGCTGGGCTGCTTGCTGCTACAGTATCCTACCCTACAATCTGGCATACCTCTGCCAGACTTAAAAATTGTATTGATTAAATTGTATTGTATTGATTGATGAATTGTATTGATTAAAGATCAATATAATGTATGATATTCCCTTGGTTAAAATCCTTAATACACCATGTTGTACTGCATCTATTCTAAAGTCTACTTCCAGGTATCCAGGAACTTCCAATGCTTGGTCCTAGTCTCATCCTGCTTGACTTTATAATCCTTCTAAATATGAGCCCTTTGCTAGAGTCAAACTGATGTCTCTCTACCCAGGCAACATTTATAGTCATTCTTGCCTTCTGCCTTTTGCATTATTCTTGTCCAAGATGCCTTCCTTTGCCACCTTTTTATAAAAAAACCTAGTCATCCATTTTGTAAAGCCAAGTATAAGTCCTGTCCCTTCTTATGGAGCCTCCTTTCTAACTAGGAAGCTAGTTGGAAAGCTAATGGCACAATGGACAGAGCAATGGGCCTGGAGTCAGGAAGACCTTTGTTCAAATCCAGCCTCAGATACTTATTAGCTGTATGACACTTGGGTAAGTCACTTAACCTCTGTTTGCCTTCTGATCCACTTGAGAAAGAAATGACAAGCCACTCCATTATATTTACCAAGGAAACCCCAGTATTAATGTGCTGTGGTCCAATGGGTCATGAAGAATTGGACACAACAGAAAAACTGAACAACATATATGCATATTATAGTTACTAATTAAATGTTTAGTTACGGAAATAATAAATGATCTCAAGAGTTTGTGGTCTGCTCAAAAGTTCAACCCTGCACAAAATGAATACCTTCTGAAATTAGAAGACCCTTAACAGGGTGAACCACACAAGAAGTACAACCTGGGAGGACTAAGTTGAAGGGAATCACAGAGAATGATTAAGATGGAAAGTGTGTGTAAATATACAGTTCCCAGTTATTGGATTTCTGCTTTATTTGCCCTTAGAAGGCCTTCTAGCCAAGATTTTTGCAGGCTGCAAGATAGAGTGGGGGGAAGTAGCAAGCTTTTCTTCGCTATCCTATAGAGTGGGGGGAAGTAGCAAGCTTTTCTTTGCTATCCTTATCCAGGTTTTTCCTGCTATTTGGTGCAGATTCATTGCCCTGGCCCCACCCCACCCCCCAAAAAAGCTGAAGAGTGAAAAGCATGACTTAAATCTCATTATAGAGCATTTATGAAAATGGACAAACAATAGTGAGATGAGACTAGTCATTTGAGAACTTGCTGCAGGGCATAGAGGAGTCAGCCAGAGGAAGCACGAGGCTCATACTCCACTAAACTGAAAGCTTGGAGCAGTTTTATGCTATTGCACACATTTGTTTTTCATAGTTAAATGTTTCTCTTGGTTTCTGTGAGGGCAAATGGAATTCCAATTCATAGTTTCTTTCTTCTCTTGCTTCTCACACTCACTATTTCTCACCTAAATCTGCTTTTTTCCCTTTTCTTTATATCCCCTTCAGACCAGTTTGTTGGGGAAGGGGTTGAGGAGGGTGAAGTGGAATACGTGGGGGAAAAAAACTAATGAATCTTGCAATAATACAATACTGTTTCAGCCTGCTAAATGAGCTATTGTTTCAGTGACCACATGTGCTTTGTATGGTATGCAATACTGTCAATAAATTACATAACCATTAATAGTGACTTGTATGTTCCTATTACTTTATGAGGTCTTGACTGAGAGGGAGTGAGACTGGCACATAAGAAAATGAGGATTTAACTAGTTCAGAGGGAATATGTATGCACACACACACACACACACACACACATATATATATACACACACACATATGGCATATATTATATATGAAGTTTTATATATATATATATATATAGTACTATGTGGGTATCTTCAAGAGTATACCCTCCAGACAGTCATTAAACCTGGGCTCAGTAGTGGAGAATTAACTAACTAAAAAGTAAGCTGGAATGCTATGTGGTATACTAATTTGCAGATCACATGACACCAGTTTTCTAGCTAGAATACCAGAGAGGAAGCTAGAGAGAACAATGGATGCTTTTTGTCACTAAGTGCACATTTTTGGTATTTCACTGAGAACTGCCAATATACAAATGGCTTGTTTTACATTTAAAAAATGAAATTGTTTATATCTTAACATAAAATAAGTCACTAGTTACAGATGTGGCAGAAATTTCAGTACCAGCTCTCTGTGTGCAGTTGGATAATTGATTAATGGGGGAGATATGGAATGCATGAGAGTATAACAGCTATAGCCTAATCTGGAAAGGTAGGTGGTGCCATAGTGCACAGAGTACTGGGCCTGGAGTCAACCAGACTCATCTTCCTAGTTCAAGTTTAGCCTCAGTGACTCTGGGCAAGTTATTTAATCCTCTTTGCTTCCATTCCTCATCTATAAAATGAGCTGGAGAAATAAATCACAACTCATTCTAGTATCTCTGCAAGAAAACCCCCAGTGGGGTCATGAAGAGTTGGCCATGATTTGAAAAAACTGAACAAGAGACAATCTGGTGTAGAGGATAGAGCATTGGCCTTGGAAAGAGAAAGACCTGAATTCCAGGTTTGCCTCTAGCTGTGTGCTCACAGGCCAGTCACCTAACTTCTTAGTGCCCTAGTCAACTCTATAAGCCAAAATAGTTACCATTGCATTTTCAGTCTGTTAAATGGGAGTTTACCCACAGGGAGTTCTACACATTGATATAATCATAGGTCTATACCTCTCCTCTCCCAAAAAAAGATTAGACAGTTTTTCCTGGCATCAATTCTAAATCTATCTTTCTAAAGTCTTTAACCATTGCTCCTAAGTCCTCCCACTAGGACCAATCAGAATAAATCTAATCCCTTTTCCATTTGATAGCTTTTCAGCTATTTGAAGAGTTTCCCCACATCTCTCCTAAGTCTTTTCACCTTCAAACTAAAAATCCTCAGTTTCCCTAGATGGAGAATGTCATCACAAGGTGTTCCCATATTTAATAATCCTCTATTGATTAGTCAACAAATAAGAATTTCAACTAATTGATTAATCCACTAATTTGTTACTATCAGTTTGCCAAATATTGTAAATTCTTAGAAAGTAGGAACAAAGTCTATGTTACCCTTATAATGCTATTCTTAATTAAACATTTAATAAATGCTTTTTATCCTTGGAGACAAAATTGGTGGGAGGAATAATAATTGTGACAATTAGATCTTCTCCTCACCTAAATGACCTGAATCCATTTATATTCCTCTAAACAAGTTTCATTTTGTGGCATTATAAGGAATTCCAGTAGTCCATGGATGTTTTGTCTCCGAGAATTCCACATGGGTACCGTGATGGAACTTTTCTTAGAAAGTAGACTGTAGTATTACTTATTTTTCTAGATGCCATATTTTCTAGTCACTATGATTAATATCCTTTATAAGGATAGTACAGAGAGGAATAGGGAGTGGATCTGGGATTTCTTTAATTAAAGTCTTATTTTAATTGACAGAAATCTATTTTCTCTCCCTACCTCCTACTCTATGGTGGAGGGGGACAAAGAAAAACACATATCCTGCAACAAATATGTATGGTCAAGCAGAACAAATTCATTATTTGGCCATGCTAAATCTATCTATCTATCTATCCATCTCACTGTCCATCCATCCATCTGTCCATCCATGTATCTGTCTATCTGTCTATCTATCTATCTATCTATCTATCTATCTATCTATCTATCTGTCTACCTATATATCTGTCTACCATCTGTATGTCTGTCTTTCTATCTACATATGCATGTATTTATATATACAATATACACATGTACATTCATACATACATATTATATATATATATATATATGTGTATATATATATAATGTATTTCTCTGTCAGGAGTCATGCTTCATCACCAGTCCTTTGGAGTCATGGATGATCTCAAAGTCTCAAAGTTTTTTGTTTTTAGAGTGTTATAATTGTATAAATAATTCTCTTGGTTGTCTACTTTGTTTCAGTTCATATAAGTCTTCCCACGTCTTTAAATGATCTATTTCCTTATTTCTTGCATCACAATAGTATTCTATGACATATATACAGCACAATTTGTTCAGCCAATTGATGAACACGTCCTTAATTTCCAGGGAGTTCTTACAAAAAAGAAAAAGAGCTGCTATAAATATTTTTGTATGTATGAGACCCATGATTTCAATGGTATAAGGATCTCCCTGGTGAGGAGACTCCCTCTACTAATGGAAACCAATACCTTCTCTCCATCTTGTAGGCTTAGAGAGTCACCTAGGGCACTAAGCACTTAAGTGGCTTGTTGGAAGTTAGATAGTATGTATCAGGGGCAGGACTTGTACCTAGCCATACTCTCTGTGTACCTCACACAACTGTCAAAATAATCTTCCCAAACGGTAGGTCCAAATATATCACTCCCCTACTCAAAAGCCTATGGTGGTTTTCTATTACTATAAAGCAAAATAAAAAAATTAAGTCCTTTATCCTGACATTCAAGGCTCCCCAAATGTACTTTTCCAGTACTACTTCATGCTACTCCCTTTCATGCATTCTACACCTTGCTAAACTGAACTACTGGCAGTTGCCTGATTTTATCCTAGCTTCTGTTATCTCTCTGCATTGTCACATGTTACCTGTGTTGGGATGTATTCCCTCTTCATCTCTGCATGCTGAAATCCTTCTTCAAGGCTCAACTTAGCAGAGATGCTACTTGCTCTATGAAGCTTTCCTTTATTCCTTCAGCATAATGGAATTATTTCCTCTTTAACTTTTTTTTTTTGGAGGGCAGTTGGGGTTAAGTAGGTCACACGGCTAGGTTTTTTGATTTTGTGTGTGTGTGTGTGTGTGCAGTGGTTCGAGCAGATCCAACCAGTCCTAATCCAGGCCATTCACTACTGCACCACCTAGCCGCCCCATTTCTTTAAATTTCATAAGTACTTTGGATCTCACCTTTGATCTTATCATATTTTATATTGTATTATACCTTTTTGTATATATGTTGTATCCTCCCCAAAACTGTAAACTTGTGGAAATCAGGGATTATGTAATTTTTCATTTTTAAATTCTGGTTCCTAATACAATGCTTTTTACAATACAGATAATTAGAATGTTTATTGAATGAATTAATGAATGCATGAACAAATAAATGAGCTAGCAAGTGAATGAAAAAGTGAACCAATGAATAAATAAATGTAGTAGGTTAGTGGAAACTCTGTCTGAAATCATCTATTCTCCATTTATTAAAGCACTTAGTTTGATAACCCAATGGCCCTGTACTGTTTATTGTTTTTATAAGTCAAAAAAACTTCTCTAGGATAGGGCAGTTTCTGCACAATGTCTTCAAAATCATGCTGATTTGTAAAATGTTTTTCATTTTAGAAAATGTTTAACTGATTTTAAGATTAAGTTTGAGATTAAGATTTTAAGATTAATTTTTAATGGGTAACAAGGATTTCCTTGTTAAAACATCAATAATGGGCATTAAGACTGTAAAAAAAATACTATTTATTAAGATAGTCAACAAGTTTTCAACTCGAGTTTCATTTTAGAAATGACAGTAAATTTGAGCCTCAGGATAAAAATGAACTTTATAACTTGTTTTTATTCATCCATGTAGTTTTCCTGGTAGAATTCGTTTTCATTTGAACTTCTTAGATTTCTCTATCTGAAATTTCTTTGATTCCTTTCCCCATGCAAAACATGTTCACATGTTCAACAATATCTCTGTTTTTGTTCAATAATTCTTCAGTATACCTGAAGTGTCTAATAAGAATCTCCAACATTGAGGGACTAAATCAATTGAAAGATAAAAGTCAATATCCTTGCTGTATTTCAAAATGGCAAGAGTTTTCAACTATAAAATCAATAGTTACAACACAGCCTAAGGTTCCATTGTTGAGAAACGAATCAATGTATTCTAGTCCAGTGAGGATTATTTTCTCAGACAAGTGCTGAAAATGACTGTTGATTTGTTCAGTAACACACTTTCACATAAATTTATCTAGCTTGAAAAGGTAAAAATGAATTCCTATTAGAAATGCTAATTTTGGGCACTTCAAAAACTTGGATATTTCACTATAAAGATGTGGAGCACTCTATCTTACCCCTCCCCCTCCCACATATATAGACACCCAAAAAGCTACCTCAGACTTAATGATCTCTGAGGACGAGAACCCATTCAAAATCATAGCTAAAGAGTGGCTGTTGGTGTGATAATTTGTCTTAAAATGTATTTTATTGATGCTTTTTGTATTTATATCATAATCATTTCACTGCTCATTTCCAGACTGACCCATCCCTTTGTGATAAAGAACAATTAATCAAACACATGACTTCATATGATAATATTAAACCCTAATAGTTCGATACATTTTTGCCATAACAGGGGATGTGTGTTTCTTTCTGTTCCCAAGAACTTAATTTTTTTTTCAGCAACTCAAGAGTTCAACTTCCTTTTTGGGGGGTCTTTAAATGCACATCATGGTAGTTTTGAATATACTATTCTCTTGATTCTATTTATTTATCTTTGAATCAATTCATACAATTTTTCATGTTTCTTTGAATACCACATATTCCTCATTTTTATTAAATAATGATATTAAATACCATAGGTTTTTTTTAAAGCCCTTTCCCATTTAATGAGTAATCATTTTGTTCCTAGTTCTTTTGCCTTTTAGCTTTTGCTTGGAAAAAAAAAACAATGAAGATAGAATTAGAAAAAAATTGAGAAAAAATTTGCTTCTAATATATTAATACATCAAATCAAATAAAGCCTCAAGACTCTTACTAGCCATGTGACCCTGGGCAAGTCACTCTGCCTCAGTTTCCTCATCTGTCAAATGAGCTAGAGAAGGAAATGGCAAACAACTTTCATATCTTTACCAAGAAAACCTCAAATGGAGTCACAAAGAGTCTGATACAACTGAAAAACAGCTGAGAGATAACAGTAGTTTTCTGATATATAAAATCTATTGGGAATTGATACAAATATGTGAAACCAAGGAGCAGCAAAAGCTATGGAAGGAATTAATATAATTTGCAAAATCTTGGGACCTTCATTTTCAGTTTTTAGAGTTTTCATATTTTCATTTCTACCAGAGGCCAAACAGTCTTTCACCAATATATCATTTACTTCATACAATTAATTAGGGTAAATATCTAATATGGAGACTTTGAAGTTGTATAAACAAGAGAACATAATGTTTTGGGAAGATTAATCTGACAGCTCTCTGTGTAGAAGGGCTTATAGTATAAAAAGAAAGGAGACAGAGAGATACACGAGAAGGCTAGTATAATAGTCCAAGCAAAAAGTAAGGAGGACCTGCTTGAATGCTGGTCAAAAAAATGAAGAGAAAAGAGCAGATGTGAGAGATAATGAGGTCAAAATGACATGACTGTCATTAGTGACTGTTTGGATATGAGAAACAATGGAGAGGTAGCTGGCAAAGATAAAAACCAAGATGTTAAGTTTTAGCAGTGGGGATATAGTGGTATCATTGATCTGTCGTGAAAGATGTTAGAAAAAAATGAATTGGTTTTGGTGGAGAGGATGATGAGTTCAATTTTGAAAATAGATGATTTGAAGTGTCATAGGACATTCAAGTGATAGAAATGCAAGACTGGCATACTGAAGAGAGATCTGAACTGATGGTACTGACTTGGGTGAATAGTTGAAGGTATTGTAATAGGTAAGGACATCAAAGGATGTGAGAGAGAGAGAGAGAGAGAGAGAGAGAGAGAGAGACAGAGAGAGAGACAGAGAGAGAGACAGAGAGAGACAGAGAGAGAGAGAGACAGAGACAGAGAGAGACAGAGACAGAGAGAGACAGAGAGAGAGACAGAGAGACAGAGAGACAGAGAGACAGAGAGAGAGAGAGAGAGAAGATGGGTAAGAATGGAACTCTGGTCGGATGAACATTTATGAGATGGTAAAAGAAGAAGGGGAAATGTGACAGAGGGAACAGACAGAGAAAGAGAGGAAGAATGAGGGGAAGGGCAGCTTTTAGGAAGCCAAGAAAGGAGTTTCAAATAGCTTGCTAATATTGTCAGATGCTTCTAAAAGGTCCAGAAGGATTATAACTGAAAAAAAGAACATTGTGATTGTTGATTAGCAGATCTTAAACAAATAATACAATTGTCCCTCTCTTGTACATCCCACTTTTCCACGGGCTCTAAAGTTCTCCAGAGTCAGCATCATCCTTAAGGCTTCCCCTTGGAAAGGAAGTCGAATTGAGGAATAAGTGCTAATAGGCAATACCACAATAATCTAGCAAGTCATTTTTTAACCCTACAGTGACTTTTCCCTGGATGAGATTTCCCTGTAAGTGAAAAGTATTTGGAGCTAAAGACAAGCTCCCTTCCCACTAGAATGACATTATGTGAATAATTCATTGTAATATCAGAGTGCAAAGTTTAGGTCCTTGGTCACTCTGGTTGTATTTTTTATCCCTTTTCAATGTTGTTCTCATTACATGGAATCACATGGGATTATTTCTTCTCTCTTTATAAGGTATGCTACTAAAGAAATTTCCTTTATTTCAAAGGTAAATTTTCCACCTCGAGGTTATTTGTAATGTTCCTCCCTCGGCCCTCCATGGCTGACGCTTTCTGGCAAACTCCTAAGATGGACTACTGTATTCTGGGTTCATGCCACTCCCAGATGGCTCACATGATAGAGGGTGGGGGCCAAATGAATCTTCCCATGGATCTCCAGTTCTCCTGTTAACTTCCTTATTCAGACTTCAATTCTACTCAATTTAGTGAACTCATGAATAGTAGAGTCTCCAACTTTTGAGCAGCAGCAGCCAAATCCTCCTGTCATTACAGCGTTAAACTGGTCTCTCAGGTCCCAGCATGTTTCCAAAGTGGTTTTTAATTCTGTCTGCTTTCTCCTTGAAAAAGAGCTTATGTGCAAATGCTAATTAAAATCTCACCTCACAAATCTATCATCTGGCAGTTCTCAACTGCACCAGAATTGGCCCAATGATAATACTAATAACTGATATTTCTTTTCTTTTATTTCTTTTCTTTTTTCACTTAATAATATCTTATTTTTCCTAATTACATGTAGACATAGTTTTCACTATTAACTTTTATAAGATTTTGAGTTCCAAGTTATTTTTGTCCCACCCTTCCTTCCCTAAGACAGCAATCTGATATAGGCTATACAAGTACAATCTTATTAAGCATATTTCAGCATTAGTCATGTTGTGAAAGAAGAATCAGAATAAAAGAGAAAAACCATAAGAAAGAGAAAAAAAAAGAAAATAGTATGCTTCATTCTGAATTCAGACTCCATAGTTCTTTCTCTGGATGTAGATAGCATTTTCCAACATGAGTCTTTTGGAGTTGGCTTAAATCATTGTGTTGCTGAGAAGAGTTAAGTCTATCAAAGTTGGTCATCTAATAGATAGTATTTATACAGTGTTTACTATGTGCCAAGCACTGTGTTAAGTGCTTTATTTGATCCTCACAACAACCTTGGGAAGTAGATGTTATAATTGTACACATTTTACAGATGAAGGTACTGAGGCAAACAGAGGTTAAAAGACTTGCCAAAGGTCACACAGCTAGTAAGTTTAGAAGGTTCGATTTGAATTCAGGTCTTTCTGACTCCAGGGGTCAGCACACTATCAGTTTTACTACTTAGCTGGATATTTGCTGATGAACCTATTAAATTAACCAGGATTAACCAGTAATTAATGAACATCCCACTTCCCCTCTGCCATCTCTTATTCTATAAAAATTTCAGAGGCTTCCAATTGATTCCATCAATAACTATTTCTGAATTCTGGATTCAGTTGTTCAAATTATCCTAGGCCTATTTACCAACTTAGTCTTATGGTTGGAAGGGAACAGAGGAAAGAGTTCTGATCTTGAAGTCATAGGACCTGAATTCAAATCTTGGATCTGATATTTATTGCCCATGTAACCTTGGGAAAATCACCCATTCTTTCTTCCTTCCTTCCTTCCTTCCTTCCTTCCTTCCTTCCTTCCTTCCTACCTTCTTTCCTTCCTTCCTTCCTTCCTTCCTTCCTTCCTTCCTTCCTTCCTTCCTTCCTTCCTTCCTTCCTTCCTTCCTTTCGCTTTTTGGAGGAGGGAAGGCCGGGCAATTAGAGTTAAGTGACGTTCCCAAGGTCACACAGCTAATAAGTGTTAAGTGTCTGAGGCCGGATTTGAACTCAGGTCCTCCTTACTCCAGGGCTGGTCCTCTATTCACTGTGCCACCTAGCCACCCCACCTATCCTTTCTTGGCTTCAGTTTCTTCATTTGTGAAATGAGGGGTTTGAATTGTTGTTTGCCCTTTGTTTTTCATTTTGTTTTTCCCTCCAAGCCCTTAAGAGTACCTTATTTTTTCCAATTATGTATATAGTTTTCAACATTTATTTTTATAAGATTTTAAGTTCCAAATTTTTCTCTGTCCCTCCTTATTCTCCTCACTCCACAAGAAAGCAAACCATGTAATATAGGTTATACATGTACAATCATGTTAAACACATTTCTACATTAGCCATGTTGTGAAAGAAGAACCAGAATAAAAAGGGAAAGCTGTAAGAAAGGGAAAAAAAGGAAATAGTATGCTTCAATCTGCATTCAGACTCCATAGTTCTTTCTCTGGATGTGGATAACATTTTCTATCACAAGTCTTTGGGAATTGTCTTATTGCTGTTTGTTCATATGCTCTGACCATTTATCAATTTGTGAATGGCTTGTATTCTTATAAATGTGACTCAGTTCTTTATATATTTGAGAAATGAGACCTTTATCAGAAACACTGGCTGAAAAAATTGTTTCCTAGATGTTTCTGCTTTTCTTCTAATCTTGGTTGCATTGGTTTTGTTTGTTTAATATAATAAAAATTATCCATTTTGCATTTCATAATGTTCTCTATCTCTTGTTTGGTCATAAATTCTTCCCTTCTCCATAGATCCAACACATAAACTATTTCTTGCTTTCCTAATTTGCTTATGGTATTACCTTTTGCATTTAAATCATGTACCCATTTGATCTTATCTTGGTATAAGGTGGAAGATGTTGGTCTATGCCTAGTTTTTGCCATACCATTTTCCCAGTAGTTTTTGTCAAATAGTGAGTTCTTATCCCCAGAGCTAGAATTTTTTGGTTTGTCAAACAGTAAATGACTATAGTCATAGACTACTGTGACTTGTGTACCTAACCTATTCTACTGATTCATCACTCTATATGTTACCAGCAAAGCCCAGCAGCAAGAGATAGAAAGAGAAATTCCATTTAAAATAACTAAAGACAATATAAAACATTTGAGAATCTACCCACCAAGACAAACCCAGGAACAGTATGAATACAATTACAAAACACTTTTCACATAAATAAAGTCAAATCTAAACAACTGGAAAAATATCAATTGCTCATGAATAGGCTGAGCTAATATAATAAAAGTAACAATTCTACATAAATTAATTTACTTATTCAGTGCCATACTAATCAAGCTACCAAAAATTATTTTACAGAGCTAGAAAAAATTATAACAAAATTCATTTGGAAGAACAAAAGGTCAGGTATGTCAAGGGAATTAGTGGAAAAATGCAAAGGAAAGTGGGCTAGCTATACCAGATCTAAAACTATATTATGAAGTTATAATAATTAAAACTGTTTGGTACTGGCTAAGAAATAGAGTGGTGGATCAGTGGAATAGGTTAGATACAGAAGTCACAGTTGTCCATGACTATGGCTATTTACTATTTGACAAACCAAAAAAACTCTAGAGTCAGGGATAAGCACTCACTATTTGACAAAAAATGCTGAGAAAACTGGAAAATAATAGGGTAGAAACCAGGCATAAACCAACATCTCCCACCACATACCAAGATAATGTAAAAATGAGTACATAATTTAGATGCAAAAGGTTATACCATAAACAAATTAGGAGAGCAAGAAATAGTTTACATGTTGGATCTATGGAGAAGGGAAGAATTTATGACCAAACAAGAGATAGAGAACACTATAAAATGCAAAACAGATAATTTTGATTACATTAAAAAGGTTTTACGCAAGCAAAACCAATGCAGCCAATATTAGAGGAAAAGCAGAAATATCTGGGAAATAATTTTTTCAGCCACTGATAAAGGTCTCATTTCTCAAATATATAAAGAACTGAGTCACATTTATATATAGAAGCCTTTACAAATTGATAAATGGCCAAAGTATATGAACAGACATTTTTCAAAGGAAAAATTTAAAGCTATCTCTAGTCATATGAAAAAAGTGTTCTAAATAATTATTGATTAGAGAAATGAAAAATAAAACAACCATGAAGTACTACCTCATACCTATCTGGCTAATATGACAGAAAAGGAAAATGATAAATATTGGAGAAGATATGGGGAAACTGGAACACTAATGCAACCACTGGTGGATTTGTGAACTGATCCAATTCTTCTGGAGAGCAATATGGAACTATGCCCAATGGGCTATAGAACTCTGCATACCCTTTGATCCAGTCCAAAGAGATCGTAAAAAAATGGAAAAGGACCCACATGTACAAAAATATTTATAGTAGTTTTTTTGTGGTGGTCAAAAATTGGAAATTTGAGGGGATACTTACCAATTGGGGAATAGTTGAACAAGTTATGATATATGAATGTAATGGAATACTTTTGTTCTATAGGAGCTGATGAGAAGGCAGATTTCAGAAAAACCTGGAAAGACTTACATGAACTGATGCTAAATGAAGTGAGCAGAACCAGGAGAACATTGTACCAGTAATAGCAACATTGTGTCATGATCAACTATGATAGACTTAACTCTTCTCAGTAATAAGACAATTTCAAAAGACTTGTGATAGAAAATGCTATCCACATCCAGAGAAAGAACTATGAAGTTTGAATGAAGATTGAAACATACTATTTTCTCTTTTTTGTTTTTTCTTTCTCATGGGTTTCCCCTTTTGTTCATATTCTTATTTCTCAACATGACTAATGTGGAAATATGTTTAACATGATTTTACATGTATAATTTATATCAGATTGCTTGCTGTCTTGGGGAGGCAGAACGGACAAAAAATGGAAACTCAAAAATTTACAAAAATTTATGTTAAAAACTATCTTTACATTTATTTGGAAAAAAATAAAATACTATAATGGGAGTGAAAAAGGTCCTCCAACCTACCCACCAGGTCCTTCCTGGGTCACACAAGTGACCAAAGCCATTTTTTAATAAAGGTACTTAAAAAGTTGTGAGCACTGAACAATTCATTCAAGCCTTTGTTTATGGAGTGATTAAGTCTGTCCTTGAATACTCCAACATTGATTATTGCAGGTACTGATCAGGAATCTTAACTGGCTATGCCAAGATGTAGTTCAGGATTTTCCCTTCTGTGCAATGAAGTTGAGGAAACCTATCATAATCTGTGCACTTTATTAAGCCCTCAGAGTTCTTGCTAAAGCATTAGAAAACAAATATGTTGCCTGTATGTAGCTGAGGTCCTGCTCCTCTTCTAGATGTTCCACTTGATACACAGTAAGCCATACCGTCCCCTTGCTCCCACCACCATGGTGTGTGTAGACATTGTTCCTCTTATCTCCTACCCTAAATATCACGTAAACAGTCTCTGATGCTGTGCTTTTTTGCTATTCACTTTTATTCAAAAAAGCCTTGTGCTGACCCATTCCCATTCCCAGCTGGAAGTTATTTCTGTTGTCATGGCAACGGTGCTGTTGCTTCTTATCAGTGCCTCACTCCATTCTCTAGTTGTTTTTGACCAATTCTGTATTTTTGTATTCCTGTGCTCTTGTAGTTAGCCATCTTCCTCCTCTTAGTGTCTGATGAATCTCATATATCAGTCCTGAGGACTAAGGACTACTATTTCTTCCTCTCTTCGTCCTGTCTCTCTTTGTGCCCTTTAGATAATATGATTATAAAAGCATATGTGTGTATGCACACACACACATATACATATGTATACAAATACACAAATAGAAATAGATACATATATATACACCATTATATGTATATACATATATACATATGCAATATATACATATATTAAAACAAAGCTAGTGAAGTTATCAGAAGTACCTTGAAGTGTCCTCTACTTTATATCCTTGTAACCAAGCCAGTCCTTGCCAAGGTTCCCTTCCTTCCCCTTACTTCTTACTGGTCTTAGCCATTTTAACATATCAAGAAGCTCAATGTGATTTATTGTCAAATGATGGTTATAGACAATGAATACTACAAGTTAATGAAAAGAAATTATCATTGTGGACTGAGGTAACCTCAGGATGTTTCATGGAGGATATTACTCTCAAGTTTGTTCTTAAAGAATTTGGTAGGATTTGGATAGGAAGAAAGCCAAGCAGGATAGGTAATACAGGGATCATCCAATAGTCTTTCCACTGCCATATGCTGCCCCTCATACCACACTAGGCACTATGGCTATAAAGGCAAAAAAAATTGCTCCATACTCTCAAGAAGCTTACATGAGATCAAAGTTCTAGGTCTGGAAGTTATTTTCAAAGGTTCTTTCCTAATTTAGAGTTATCATCATATCTATATCTATATCATACCTTTGTAGTGTTTCTGTCTCCTCCTCTTAGCCCAGACCCATAGGTTCACTTCTTAAATTCTCAGCTTCTTAGACAATTATGAAAGACAGCATGATCATACAAGGCAAGGTACATATTCTTCTGTACTTCTTTCTAAGAATACTTAGAAAAGATTTCAGGATAAAAACTGAGTAACTTCTTCAATACACTGTGTGCTTATTTAAGCTGTTATTTTTAACAAGCGAAATGTAAACAAAAGAAACATAGGTTATATTTACATGTAGATTTTATAACTTTGTATTCATATTTTGATTAGACTTTTATCAGAAAACTGTGACTTCTTGCAAGTTACTAACATCTCTAAGCAACAGCTTAGGACTTAACTACTAAGTCACAGATGGATTTCATCTGCATTGGTGGAGGATTTTCCCACACTGGGCACTCCACAAGCTGGCAAAATCAGAGGTCCTTGAAAGACTAAGCTATCACCTTCAAAGGATATAAAGGTTTTGCTTCATTCAAATATGCTGGAACCATGTGGTTTCAAGAAAATCACAACAGTAATTGTAATTTTGTAGTAACAACAGAAAAGTAAGATTTGGCATTAGATTTTTTTTTTTGGAAGGCAATTGGCATTAAGTGACTTGCCCAAGGTCACATGGGTAGTTAAATGTTAAGTGTCTGAGGCCAGATTTGAACTCAGGTCTTCCTGACTCCAGGGCTGGTGCTCTATTCACTGCACCACCTAGCTGATCTATTAGATTTCTTTTCATAGAAACTTCTTAGGAGTATCCATAAAATGAGGTATATTTCTACCTATACTGTAATATCCTCCATCCCTGATTAGCTCTGTCGTTAGTTTATGTTATTTGGATACCACTCCCTGTAATGGTAAGGGATTTTCAATTTCTATTTCTGTTTCTATTTGTGTATTGAAGATTTTCCCTGCCCCTTAATAGGCCTAGGAAATTTGAAGATCTTCCCTGCCCTTAATGGGCCTCACTTGGAGCCCAACAAGAAAAGCTTGCTTCAGGAAGGCTTTTACACCTTTTGTTACTTTGTAATTAGGCAGTGAGTCATGAAAGTTGTGATGTCTTCTGACCCTGGAGAGGGCTATATACTCCTTCAGGTGAGGTTTGCTTTGGGGTTCACTTATGGGGAGAGTTGTGTGATTTGGCCAGATTAAACTCTGGGGAGCCATTGAGCCCCCTGGCTTTGAAAATCCAGATATTGGTGCTTATCTCTCTGCTAACTAACTATGTAGATATGTGATGGTCAGGCAGCTAGAAGCCCTGTCTGTTGGTCTGCTGAATTGTGTTATTTTCTCTGTCTGTATTTTTTGTCTGCTTGTAACTTCTGTTTGTATTTTCTCTGAAGTTCTGGGTGCTGACTTTTCCCCCTGAACTAGGTAAATAATATATGTTTGATTAAACTAAGATTGTTAGCCCTTTTTGAATTGCTTTCCTTTAGAAAAGCAGATCAAAGAACCTGTGCAAGCAGCCATCCTGGTTATGCTAGGGTGCTTGCTGCTACACACCCCCCTGCCCAAAGAAATAGGCAATGTAAGTCTGAAAAAAAATCTGTGTGTGAATTTATCTGTATATTTAAGCTTTTCCTAAATACATAATCATAATAAAAATAATTTCTTTTTCTTTTACCCCACATATCTTACTTTGTAGATAATAATCTAGCTAATCATTGGATGAGCCAACTATTTTAGTACTAATGCCTTTGCTGGTGATACTACTGTCTGGAAGCCCTTTGACCCGGACTCCTAAACAAGAATGATTATGAAGTAATAGATTGAGTCCAAGAGAACAGAGATGAGTGAAATGGATTGCAGGGCTCTTTACCTAGAATTGTCTAGAGCCAGTGGTGGCATAGAGGCTGAAGACTGAAATAAGACCCCAACATCTGTTCTAGTCCAAATTTCATACCCAGGAAGCATTCCTAGGGAATTCTTGAAGCTTCTCCACATTTAGATGTAGGTCGGGGCGGGGGGGCAGGGAGAGCACTTTAGCCAAGTAGAGTGGACACAGTGTCTTCTGGTCATTACTGTTTGCCTGCTCAACTCTTTGGAGCAGTAATGTAGGTACCTGATGGATGTTATTTCCATTTACACAGGGAATTGCCACCAAAAGAAAGTATATTATCTGATTCTGGCTATCATATTCTCTATAATTTTTAAGTAACTGATTTAAGCAAGCAATTAAATTGCAAAATGATCTGGGAATAGGGAAGATTGGCTAAAATTTTACAAAAAGCCAAATGCCTAAAAAAGCCAAATGCCTAAATGAAGGATAGACAACTTCAGTAACAATTCTTTCCTGCTTAGTTATCTATACTGTTTCACAATGTTAATAATAAGCCTACCAGATTTTCTCTCCTTTATGACATTCAGACTTGGGAAAGAACCAGTAAAATTGCATTAAATATACATATCTATATTAGTGAAGGAATTTTATTAGTTTAAAATTAAACTATTTTGAGGGAGGAAATGATATTACATATTTAAATATTATTAATAAGATATCTCTCCTAGGGATAATTTCCTGTATATTAAATTCTTTCTGTGTGGTTAAATGGAAAGAGTCCTTACTCCAGCGTCACTAGCCCTGCCTTCATTCAATTCATGCCTTTGATGTTTAATACATATTTGACCTTGGGCAAATCACTTAAGCTTGCTCAGCTTCAATTTCTTCATCTGTGATAGAAAGGAACCATATATGGCCTCTAATGTCTCTTCCACATCAAAATCTTTGATTTCCATATAAGATGTTTGAGACTTCTCTAAAGCAATCATGAAAGCACTAATTCAGATGCATGATGGAATATATTGGTTGTATGCAAAATATTGCTTTTTACTTTGAAAGTCCATATACATGTATGTGTGCACATACAAACATACACACACACACACACACATATATATATAAATCAAGATGATTTATTAGAACTGTGTTATGAAGCTCATAAGAGGAAAATTCTTTACTTTGTTTGAATATTCCATACTATGACCTAATTAATCAAGTGGATAAGGGAAAATATAGAGTTGAGTTTTCGTATAAAGTATCATGTAGCATAATGTGATCTTGGACAAACTTTGAGAGATAGCAAAGGATAGAAGGACCTGTTGTGCTATGGTCCATAGGGTCACAAAAAGTCAGACATGACTGAATGAACAGAAACAAGTATAACATGATAAGAAGCAAGAAATTGGGAAATAAGCCTGGGGTATTCAAGTTGGTAGCAGTATGATATGATTACTTGTAGCACTATTTGAAAAGTTTACATTAAAACAGAGGCTCATAGATTATAAAATAATTTGTTTAATGTGGTACATAAACATAATAGTTATACTTCTATAGCATAAGAAAGGATGAATATGAAGAATTATATGACTGATGCAAAGTTAGGTAAACAGAATCAGGAAAACAATATATCCAATAACTACCACAATGTAAGTAAAATAACAACGAAAACTTCAACAAGCTAAATGCTGAAAAATTATGATGATTAAAGTCGATACTAAAGAAGATAGAAGGAAATGCACATTTACCTTTACTTTGCAGGGGGACTGAGTGTGGAACATTGCATACTTTGTCAGATTTTGTTAATGTCTGTTTTGTTGAACTATTTTTTCCTCTCTTTCCGACCTAGCACAGCTCTAATTTATGCAATTGCTAAGTTAGTAGTAAAAGCAATGTGATTGGGTTTTAGATGGTGGGCAAATGGATGGGTCAACTTCAACCAGCAGTAGCAGTTCTGAGGAATGAACACATTTTTCTCCCATCCTGGATCTACTTTCAGTCACCACATCCACACAGGGTAAAACAGAGTTTCTACTGGTTACATGTAGAAGATGGTCCTCAGAGTTTGGTGTCCATGTAGCTGCATAGTGCTTCAGAAAGAAGAAAAGAAGGATCATATCACAATGGTGTCACACAGCTGCACTGGTTTCTTGTTCCTGGGTGACTTCCACTTTTGTGATTAGGACCACGGTCAAATGCACACACAAATCATGAGTAGCCTTCCTTCAGGGAAAGAGTGAAAGGGGAAGTCTTTTAGGGTCTGCTGGTATACTCAACCTGCATTGCATGCCTACAAATAACCTTGTCCTATGAGTACCCTTGTGCGGCTGGTCTTGTGTCCAAGACATTAGCACACATTGTACCCCTGAATAGTGTCTTGTAATGAGTTCATACAAAAGGATCAGCAATACTCTCATTTATATCTTCTGAAATCACCATTCCTCCCCTCTTCCATCACAACTATAGAGTCTGATAGATGAATAATAATATTAAAGTTTTTGATAACTCTAATTTTGTCCGCTTGTATTTGTAGACCTCAGAAACCGGAAAAACCGAGAAGGAACAATTTGATGCTCTGTTCCCAGGTGAGTACAAGAGTTACATGTTAATGAGAAACAAAGGAAACAGAATGAAGGGAAGTAACAGTGGACTAATTATAAATAAGGAGGTTCAAGTCCTCACTCTGTCATTAATTAGCCATAAGATTTTAAGTATATCACTTAGCTTTTCCTGGGTCAGCTCTCCATCTATAAAGTGAAGTAACTGTAAGATCTTGAAGGTATTGCATTAACTCCCAGGGATCCAACAAGATGCACCCTAGACTGAAAATAGGATGAATTTGGACTTCTAGACAGACATATCCAGATCTAAAAGGATTCCATAAGATTTAATCCCAAAAAGCTACAGAAAGCTAGACTTGGAATTTACTTCCTACTCATAATTGCTGTCTCATGTATAGATTGCACTGTGATGCATAAAACTTTTACTGCCTGTTGTTAAAATAGTTTTTATTACAGTCTAAATTTGTCTAGAAAATTGGTTGCTGTCAAAAGGATTAACTGTGAAATGGAGTGTAAGCAGTAAACGTTGGGCTAGGTTACAGCTAGACTAATTGCCACAAGAAAGAACTCCTAGCACTCAGGGGGTGCCAGCCAAGGAATAGAACATGTGCTGTTGGTATATAGAATTCTGGCAAAGAAGCTAATAATGAGGAGGGTAATGCTTCTGCCAACATAAGAAGAAGAAAAATAATTGATACTTTGCTTCTGATTGCACTGCTTGTAGCTTGGGGAAGTGGTAGCTACCACAACAGAGAAGAGTTTTGCAACCCTGGAGATTGCATATGACAAAATTCTACAACCATCTGAGTTAAAAGAAAAGCTTTATGGAGTAAATCAGTATGCCAAAGAAGCTCTTTTTATAACCTGGGTTGCTTGAATGTGAGTGAGCAAAAATGAACTTACTTACTGGAAACTTCAGAAGCTAAAGAACTTTTTGGAAGCAAAAAGCATTTAAGGTAATCACATAATTGGATATGTTATTGAAGGGATAAATGATAGTGAGTTTAATCAGTATGTGAAAAAATTAATCTTTAGAGGATATAGATGCTAAATTTTGCTGACTTCAGAAGTAAAAACATGATGTCTAGCAGTAGGTTGGAAAACATTTCATATGGATTTATTGAAGAAAAGGGTGTCTAGACAGACATATCCAGAGCTAAAAGAATTCCATAAGATTTAATCCCAAAAAGCTACAGAAAGCTAGACTTTGAATTTACTTCCTACTCATAATTGCTGTCTCAACTATAGATTGCATTGTGATACATTAAACTTTTACTTCCTGTTGTTAAAATAGTTTACCAAAATGGGGGAGACTTTTAGAATCAGACAATGGAAGTTCCTTGAGGGTAGAGACTGTCTAGTTCTTAATCTTTATATGTCTAGATGTTGACCCATAATAAATACTTAATAAGTGCTCATTGCATTAAATTTCATTGAATTAAAGGAAGCAGGAAAAAAAGGTGCATATAGTGAATGAGATGTATAATAAATGAAAATACAGAAAGGTATAAACTGTTTCAAGAGGCTAAGTACATTGTGTCAGTGAGCAAGGAAAATCTATCTAGATAGATTGACTTTTTAATTAAGTATAGCTGGAGAGCTTATTATTGTAATATTAAAATGATCTAATTGTAGTAGTCTTCACAATGGGAGAGTTTCCCAGGTCTTTCAATTGCAAAATTTTATGACAAAAGAATCTTGCTGCTTGGATCTATATTCTGTTTTGGAGCTATTTAATAGATACCTTCAGAGCAGAGAAATGACCAGGAGATCCAAAGGTGAGGAGGTAATAGATCATGGGAGTATAGATTTATATAGTTGTAATGGAAGTCACCAAGTCCAGTCCTCCATTCTTCTCTCCATTATACAGATGAAAAAAAATGAGGCCAAGAGTGGTCAAGTGACTTGCCCAGGATCAACCCACAAATAAATATCTGAGTCAGGATTTAAGCTTAGGTCTTGTGATTTCAAATCCAATACTCAATTCATGATACCATGCTGTCTCATGATAAGCTTCCTTTTAGATTTTTTTTAAGAAATTGACTTCTAAAGACATTTTCTTTGGTTTTAAAGATGAATAGTGATAATTGGATACCAAGATTTTATAACATCTGTAAAACTCTAGTAAAAATTGTAATTTGGAGGACATTGCATTTAGCATGACTAGCCTAGCAGCTGTTATATACAAAAAAAAAACTTTTGCAGAATTTTGCAAAACAACACAACCAAAAAAATCCCTCAACACTAGATGAGACAATATTAACTGGGGTCTAGGAGCATCTAATGTCACTAGACCTCAAAGAGTATGTCAAAACATTGCTTAGCTTCAGACAATAGGCTTAATTATTTTATGTGTAGATTTTATGATGTCCTGGTGGGGTTTGGGCATAATATATTCGTAATATTATTGCTAAACAACATTTTTGGGGTAATGTTATGCAGGCAATGCTTATGTCAAATTAAAAGAACAAAGCTTTGTGTCATTGCATGTACCAAGAGACTAATGAAAATGAAACTGTCTGGCTCATAAGTTAGATTTTTGAAATGAATAGTTTGGTACAATTTCATGTGCTTCTCTATAGAGTAGCAGTTAGAATTATAGCAGACAGTAACTTTTAAAAAAAGATTTATATGCTAACTACCAACAACCTGGATGCCCCATGATGAATATCTGTTTTGCTTTTGTGTAAATTTGAGTTATTTCATAGGCTAAGTAAGTGAATATGGATACTGATTTCAAGAGACAGCAAAGGAGAAAGAACCAACAGAATTTTCCTTAAAAATCAAGAAAAGCTCATTGTATGGAAGCACTGAATGATGAAGTCTTTGGGGGTGCTTATGTAAGTCCATGCAGAAATTCATAGGAAAAGACTAAAGCAGATTAAATCAAAAGAAAAAAAAAAGGGAGACTACACTATGTGTCAGCCATATTTATCAAGATTGTTTTGGCCTATTTAAAACAACTAGATAGTATAAGGTGGGAATATTGCTATGGAGTAAGAAATAAGTTGGTAGACTTGGAAAAATATGGAAAGACTTGTATTTATGATGGAATTTAGGTTATCTACCCTCAAAGAAGCAGAGGATAAGTAAGTATAGTACAGTCTTAGACATGCATATGAATGTATATATCTTTATATGACTATGATTATTGATATCTAAGTATATGTATGGATCTCTATGTATCTTCATGTGTATATATCTCTCTCTCTATATATATATGTACATATGTATGTATGTATGTGTAGATATATCTGTACTTAATTGTGCCTTCTTGGGGGTGGGGGGAGGAAAAAAGAACAAATTACAAAGGGCATAGCAGAGAACAAAAGAGAACTTACAAGAAAGCAAAGAAAAAATGGGCACCTCAACACAATATGGAGTATTAATTATAAAGATTTCCTTGAAACGGAAATGTATTGCTGTATATTTTGAATCCTCTCTCATATTCTGCTGCATATATGGCAATTTAAAAAATCTTTTATATTTTGTTGTATCTTATTTATTTTGCATTTGTATTATCAAAAGTTTGTTTTTTCTTTTCTTATTTTGTATTTGTTTAAAATAAAAAAATTGCAAATGAAAAAAGTTCATAGAAGAAATGAAGGAAAGAAGAAGGGAAGGAAGGAAGGAAGGAAGAAAAGTTGTTTATCCTTCATTCTTGAAGAAGACCATGACATCAGGAAGGTGAAGCCATGACTTGTGAGTGAATTGGATTTAAGTGAGGGAGGGCTGTGGAAAGTCACCAGCCTCACTTTCTCTTCCTTAATTCCTCAAATCTACAACATCATCTAAATTTACAGGAGGGAATGAACAAAGCATATCAAGCACTTACTATGTGTAAAGCATTGTGCTAAATGTTGCGGTTTCAAACTGAAAAGCAAAAGAACCCTTGCACTCAAGGAGCTTACATTTTAATGATGGAAATATCACATAGAGGAGGTTCAGCTTCAAGTCAGAAGGAGGGGCTTTATGGGTATGGGTGCAAAGCAAGTGATTGTGCTTCTTCTTTCATGTAATTTTCACTGATCGAGTCATGTCAGTTTTTGGTGTTGAACCATCTTACAATGCCAAGAACATTGGTGATAAACATTACATTATTCTATCTGTAATGTATCTTTCAAATCTTGTTTACTAAGAAAATATCCTAAGACTATGAAACTTTTTTTTGAGTGACTACTTAAGCAATATGAGGTAATGGAAAATATATTGGACTTAGAGTCAGAGACCTAGATATGTGACTGTGGGTAAGTCACTTAACTGAGCTTTAGTTTCCTTGTCTATAAAATGGGTACAATAATACATGTAAGTTCTACCACACAGGATTGCTAAAACAATATATATATATATATATATATATATATATATATATATATATATATATATATATACACACACACACACACACACATACATACATACATACATACATACATATATGTATATTCTCTCACTCATATCATTTATTTCTTTTAAATGATGGTGGTAATGTCTGATATACCTAACAGTAAAGATCAAATAAGATGTTTTATATAAAGCCACTTGCAAATCTTATGGTGTGAATGAATGAATAAATGAATGAATAAAGAATTTATTAAGTACTTACCATGTGCAAAACACTGTATTGGGGATACAGATAGAAAAATAGGACAGCCCTTGGTCTCAAGGAGCTCACATTCCAAAGGGGAAAGACAACACATATGGAATATTTCAGTTATGAGATGGAGAAGTCCCATGGTCCTTAGAGTACAGCATCAAAGCAGATATTAATGCCTCTTTAATGTCAATCCCACTGATAAGATCATGTTTGTTTCTGATGTTCTGAATTAAATACCAGATTTTTTATGACCAAAGGACATAAATATGTGCATATGTACATATATGCATACCCTTTAACCCAGCAATACCACTACTAGCTGTGTATCCCAGAGATCATAAAAAGGGGAAAAGACCCACATGTACAAAAATATTTATAGTAGCTCTTTTTGTGGTTGCAACAAATTGGAAAATGAGGGGCTGTCTCTCAACTGGGGAATGGCTGAACAAGTTGTGGTATATGAATGTAATGGAATACAATTATGCTATAAGAAATGATAAACAGGAAGATTTCAGAAAAAACCTGGAAAGACTTACATGAACTGATGGTGATTGAAGTGAGCAGAACCAGGAGAATACTGTGCCCAGTAACAGCAACATCACATGATGATTAACTATGATAGACTTAGCTCTTCTCAGCAATATAATGATCTAAGACAATTCCAAAAGACTCATAATGGAAAATATCCATATCCAGAGAGTCTGAATGCAGATCAAAGCATACTTTTTTCCCTCTGTGTGTGTGTGTGTGTGTGTGTGTGTGTGTGTGTGTGTGTGTTTCCTTTTGGTCTGTTTCTTCTCTCACAACATGACTGACATAGAAATATGTTTACATGATTGCACATATGTAACCTTTAGCAAATTGCTTACTGTTTTAACCTCCTTAAAAAGGGAGGAGGAGGGAAGGAGAAAGTTTGGAACTCAAAATTTATAAAACATATTAAAATTGTCTTTATGTGTCAAGGGAATTATTATATTCATATTAATTGATATTACATATGTAATGAATATACTAATAATTTAGATTTCTCAGAGTTGCCTTTCATGGCTTGGGAGTCAGAAACTCTCAATGCAGCTTGAAATGATCAACCAAACCTTTGACAACACCCTCACAGTCATTATATTCCTGTGCCTTTGTACCTTAAGTGAAGCAAATTGAAGATCATAGAACCTGTTCCCATCACAGAATGCTGGTCCTCTTCCCCACCAAGTAACAATCCCCGAGACTAAACAATCAACTTGAGAACTGTTCCCATTCAAGGACTCAAGAACACCTATATTGTCCTTCACTTGTGGGAAACCACTCAGACTCTGGAAATGATCTACCTCCCTCCACTTTTCCCACTTGTGATTTTTGTATATAAACTGTGACTTTTCTCCAGCATGTGGAACTCTCCTCAGGAGAACTTCAAAAGGTCTGAAGACCACATTCCCCACTTTTAAAGTAACTATTTATTTCTTGGCACTTCTGTTTCTCTTCTGCTTTGTGAGACTCTAGCTATTCACAGGTTAGAGACCAATTTCCTCACTGATCACTTCCCTAGAATGCTTGGCAAGCCAAGAAACTGGTGAACTATTATCAACACATTCAGAGAAAGAACTTATTCTGTGATTTAAAGGGAAACCTAGGAAGTTACTTTTGTGCTATAATGGCTCACAAATGGATCTGAGGATCCTGGTCTCTGCATGAGACTTGACCTAAGGCCCAGAACAAGACATGTGCCACCCACACCCACACCCTTCTAGAAGTACCTGCAAGAAATGTGAAGTGCTTCTGTCTCTATTTTCCACTTCATTATACTTCCAGCCAGGCTTTCAATAAATATTGCTAGGGATATATGTGAGATTGGCTCAGGGAGTGTTTTTTTTTAAATCTCTGTTATGCAGTTAAATTCATCCATTAGAGGGCATTTGCTGATAAATAATGGGGCAACAGAGAGGAGAGAGAATCCTTAGTTCTGAGCACAATGCTTAGAAATATAGTAAGCACTTAATAATGCCGTTCATTCATTGACTCATTTATTCTTTCCTTGATTCACTCATTCATTATTTCTCTCATCTCTGAAATTAATGTTGTAGAAAGGATTCCTTCAGTAAATAAGTTGAACTGGATAGTCTTTGAAGTCCCTCCCAACTCTAACATACTGTAATTTGTCTGGTTCTCTTCTTACTCCTAGATTCTTGAGATTGTACATGACAAGGGTTTTATATACTTTCTGGATATTCCAGAAGAGTGAAGTAGGATTGGCTCACATTAATGGAGACATTTGAATTATAATCTGCCCCCAAACAATGAGGAGCAGCCTAGAAAGGGGGAACAGTAAGACAATGTATAAAGGATAGCTTCCTTAAGCAAAGAGATTCTTGCAAGGAATAGGGTTGTAAAGGAAAGAGCACTAGACTTGCAATCAGAAACCCTCAGCTTGATTCCTGGCTATACTAGCTATTAGTTATATGACAACGGGCAAGTTATAACTTCTCTCATTTTCAGTTCACTCATCTTTAAAATGGGGATAATACTTACCACTACCTACTTCATAGAGCTGTCATGAAGAACCTTCTTTATAGAACTTCACGTGTTCTATAAATGTGAGTGAGGAGCTTTCCTTATTAAAGAATATCATAGATCAAATGGGGTCATGGAAAGAATGATAAAACTAGAATCAAGAGACTAAGACTGAATCTGTCAACTTTCTGTGACTTTATAAAGCTTATTGAATTGCCTTAAATTGATATACATTGTTCATTCATTTTTTTCTTTGATTATATTACTAACTATATAACCTTGGGCACTGAACCCCAATAGGACTCAGTTTTCCCATGTAGATGATAGGGTTGAGCCTAATGATATACTTTGATCCCTTCCAACTATAAATCAGTGATCCTCCGACCTAGAATTAAATATGTGGAATTTGATGTGCATTCTGAAATTTTTAGTGATCCTGAAGACAAAGAAACTGCAATTGCAATTGCCTTATTGCAATTATCTATGTTCTTTACTAAATTATGAAATGTTGTATCTTTTAGTGCTACTATCCTTGAATGAACTGTCTGGAAACCAGAAATACATCAGAGGAGAATACTTCCCTCTTCCTCTCTTCCCAATGTACCTTCTTTTTCTCTTACCATTTACAATAGTTGGTATGCCCGTTGGGTAGGACGGGGATTGCTAAACTTCAAAGTTGGATATGAGCAAATTAGAGCAGACTGGCTCTCTAGCCTTTGGAGAAGAAAACAAGCAATATGGTCAAAGCTGACTGGGCCTGATTTTGAATCCTAGGGGAACCCTGAAATTTTAAGATAGAGAATCTTCTAATTTCAAGCTGTTGCTTTGTTCAGTTGTTTCAGCGATGAGGTTTTCTTTGAAAAGATACTGAAGTGGTTTGCCATTTCCTTCTCCAGCTCATTTTACAAATGAGGAAACTGAGGCAAACAGGGTAAAGTGACATTTCCAGGGCCTTGTCTGAGGCCAGGATTCAAGTCTTCTGCCAGCACTCTATCCATTGCACCACCTAGTTGCTGCTACCTTTGGATAACTGGTTGAGCTAATTGGAAAGAAATCAGCAGTGATTATCCAAAGGAGTGACAAGGATTCTTTCCAACCTCTGGGAATAGAGGGACAGGTCAGACTGGTAATGACTCAGACCTGGAGACAAGATAAGTCCCTCAGGAAATTTTAAAGGAAAAACTGAGCAGTTTAAGTCACCCAAAGTAAGCCATAGGCAGAGATATAAGTGGTTGATGTCAGAACTTTTGATATTGCTATGGTATTTCCATTAAAAAGTTGTGATAGGGCTAGCTACCCAGTACCAACTCTCCATTAAAGAGGGTCTGTGAAATAACACTCATCTTTGAAATATTTCACATGTGCAATCACATACCCATTTTCATCCGCCCTCTCCATTAACACTAGTCTTTTCAGTTGTAGTTTTTAAAAATTTCTATCCATCTGTCTTAGTGTCTTGTTTAAGACAAATTCAGCTTGGGTTAGATTTCTACTTTTGCCTTCTCCTTTATATGGGGTATTTTTGACTACCTCTGTGGCTTTTTGTTTAGTCTGCTTGGGCTCTGGTTGATGACCCATAGCATTTATGAGCTTCCTAAAATTACTTTCATATAGCCTCAGCCTAAGCTTGCCTTCAGCTCAGTTTCAGCTAGCAGGATTCCAAAAATAAGGACAAGTTGGCACATAACAAATGAGTGACCAATGCAGGAGGTGATTGGTGAAGTCCAGTAACCTGCATGAGTATAGCAGCAAGGTCTTTGAAAAACAATCAGTAATTGATATAGAACAAGCAATTGCAAGAGGAGGTTGTGGGGGAAGGTGGGTAGTATTGGAATTTTGTTCTCTTGGGGAATGGGTTAAAAAGGAACAACATATATATATATATATATATATATATATATGTCTTTGGAATTCAGAAAGAAATAAGAGGACTAGGGAATGACATCAGGGAAAGGACAAAGGAGGGACTTTTGGTGAGGTAGGTAGGTTAAGGAATAGGTGGGCAAAGTAGTGAGTAGAAGCAAATTAGAGGAGTGAGGAGGAATAGGATAAATAGAGTGAGAAGGATAGTGAGGAAAAATAGGAAGCAGAGAAATGCACAAGAAGTAATTATAGCTTAGAGTGTGAATGGGATGAATTTACCCATAAAACAGAAATGGATAGCAGATTAAAAATATGAATTCAGCTATATGTTGCTTTCAGGAAATATGATAAAAAGAGAAATATGCATAAAGATAAAATAAAGCATTGGAATGGAATTTATTATATAAAAAAAGCAAGGGTAGTAATCATGATCTCAGACAAAGTTAAAACTAAAGTGGATTTAATTAAAAGAGGAAAATAGGAAAACTATACTATGTGTTATCAATATTATTCAATATTGTTTTAGACCATTTAAAATAACTAGACAGTATAAAGTACCTGAAAGTTTATCTGCCAAAACAGACACAGGAACTACATGAACATAAACATAAAATACTTTTTATACAAAAAAGTTAGATCTAAATAATTGGAGTAATATTTATTGTTCATGGATAG
Source organism: Gymnobelideus leadbeateri (assembly GCA_011680675.1). Classification (NCBI taxonomy): domain Eukaryota; kingdom Metazoa; phylum Chordata; class Mammalia; order Diprotodontia; family Petauridae; genus Gymnobelideus; species Gymnobelideus leadbeateri. The sequence continues at coordinate 1,005,001 of WOXC01004067.1, forward strand.
GTAAAGCCAACATTAAAAAACAACAATTTTATTGAGCTAATCTATTTATTCCATGCAATCCCAATTAAATTACTAAAAAATTGTCTTGCTGAGTTAGAAAAAAATAATAACAAAGTTCATTTGGAAGAACAATGGTCAGGAATTTCAAAGAAACCAGGGCAGGAGGGAGAGGAGAACGGAGATTCATGCCCATTGTCATATAACTAGTAGCTAGTGTAGCCAGGAATCAAGTTGAGGGTTTCTGATTGCAAGTCTAGTGCTCTTTCCATTACAACCCTATTCCTTGCAAGAATCTCTTTGCTTAAGGAAGCTATATATTAGAAGGTAAGCTATATATTAGAAGGTAAGAATATTATCAAAGTATGAAATGGCTAATTTTGATTATTTTTAAATTAAAATGTTCTTGTATAAATAGAACGAATATAGCCAAAAATAGAAAATTAAGAAGAAACTTTCATAGAAAATCTCTCATGTAGGATGTGAATATATTGGAATACTGCTGTGGTATAAGAAATGATGAGCTGGTTGATTTAGAAAAGTGTGAAAAGACTTGTACCGATGAAGGAAAATGTTATCCACCTCCAGAAAAGAGATGACAAGTGGAAATGTGCAAAATATGATTTTACATATGTGTATATGAGTATATATGTGTACATAAATGTATGTATGTCTATATGTTTATAGATATCTATTTACAGGTATACATACCTACATTTAATTGTAGCCTTCTTTAGGGTTGGGAAGGAGAAAAAAAAGTAAAAAGTATACAGAAAAGAGCAAAAGAAAACCTATAAGGGAGCAAAGAAAACCTCTGTGGCTTTGTTTTGCTTACATAGATTTTCTTGAAATGGAAATTTATTGTTTTATATTTAAACCTCCCTTAGGTTCTGCTGTGTATGTGGAAACATTCTTTTTTTTCTCACTTTTCATTTAAGTTTAAAATAAATTTAAAAATTACAGAAATGAAAGAAAAAATAACATCCAATCATGAAATGCAAAAAAAGTGTAATGGAATATACTCATTCAAGTAAAATTTTACATTATTTTTTAAGAAAAAGAAGTGAAACATTAGAAATTAGGGTATATGAATATTGGGAAAAGATCTAGACCTAGCTACAACTTCATCAATATATGGAACTGCCCAATGATGAAACTGCCTCTCCCAATGCAAGCCAGCCCTTCTGTGCCTCATAGTCTTAGAAAATTGCCTAGCATAGAGAGTTTGCCTGGATTGATGAAGGTCACACAGTCTGTATCAGAGAAGGGACTTGGAATTTGATTTTCTTTGCTCTGCCTCAGGCTGTTCTACAACTGTCTCCACCATTGTAAAGTATTCTGCCTTTTCTATTTGAATAACAGAAGATGAGGGATTCAGAGAAACATGGGGAGATTTGTATAGACCAGGTTAGAATAAAACAAGAACCAGAAGGATGATCCTCACCAAGGCTACAATAATAACAGTGAAAAGATTACTGAAAGGAAACCAAAGTCTGAATAACTGAAAAAATAATAATGGGCCTAAAGAACACATAGTGAAATGAACCTCCTTTACTTTACCTGAAAGTGAAAGAGGGAGGCAGGATATTGCAGATATTAGGATGAGCTCCCTATATTGGCTATTTCCTTAATTACTTTTCTTACAAGAGAAGGTTTATTTCCTTTGTGTGACTATCAATGAATCTGTCATTTAATGTGTGTGTGTGTGTGTATGTGTGTGTGTGTGTGTGTGTGTATGTGTGTAAGGTGATATTTCCCAAAATAAAAAATAAAAATAAATTAAATAGATTTTCTGATCCAAGTAAAGTCTATCTGAATATGTAGAAGTTATGCCTCTCTCATCTCTATCAATCCTCTTCTATCCTTTGCTCCCAACATAAGGTAAACTAAAGCCCCTTTGTGATATGTGGGACTGAATGCCTTTTTCAGATTTTCTCTCATTAGAAACCTCTGTAATTTTGTCCCCGAGCAAGGTAATTAAAAGCATCTGCTCTGTTGGCCTCTGGCTTTATTTTTTTCTTCCCAGGCTTCAAATTGGAGCAGATGACACCATCTACTTCAATCTGAAGCAGGGAGTTGAAGTCTTTCTGGAAAATTCCCTGTTGGGAGATTAACACACAAAATATACACACACACTCACAGAAATACACAAAACATATATCACAAAACACACACACACACAAATGCACATGTTAAGTGACAAATACCTCTCAAAGCTAGATATTTTCATCAGCTTTTAGGCTTCCTTCTGTTTACCCAGAGGAACATATCAGACCAAAGCAGAAGTCAGTCTGACAGAAACAATTACAACAAGTTTGCACATGGCTCTATGTGCTGATAGATATTTTGTGTCATCTGGTTCTTTACTAGAATTTAGCTTCCTTGTGATTTATTGAACAATGAATGTTTTTAGATAAATGACACATTTGATCAGTTTGGATTTCTTTCAAGAGGGTTTCAGAGCACAATGCACCCAGCTTCAGAGGGCACATTTACGATTTTCTTCTCAGGAGCAAATTTCATTTTCTTGTGATGGTCTCTTCTAGCCTTGTAAATACTAAACTTTACTAGCATCTGCTAATGTTTTGACCATGCTCCCTTTGCCTATAAAAGCTGCATCTTGGATGAATCAGCTTGCTTTTTCTATTTGCTAGATAGAATTTATTACACAACTAACTGTGAGTGAATTGGTGAGTGGCTCACACTAAGGAAGTCTGAGAAAGATTTTTTTCTTCCATTGATTGTTGTTTCTTTCTTGGAAAGGAAATACTGTGAAGGTCTCAGTTTCTGGAATTTGAAACTAACATGCATAATAATAAGGATTTAAAATTTGATAAAAGGATTTAAAATTTGCAAAGCATTTTATATATATTATCTGACTTCATTCTCACAACAATCTTATGTGTGCTTGTTTTATAGATGAGGACACAGAAGTTGAGAGAAGTTGTTATTTGCCCAGGGTCACACAGCTAGTAAAACTCAAGAAGGATCAAACTCAGGTCTTCTTGATTCTATTTCACATGCCACTTAGATAACCCTCTATAAATACTAAAGATCATAAAGGGCTGAGGCATCATCTTCTTTTTATTTCCTCTTCCTCCCCATGCCACTCAAAACAGCATTCTGTACAAATTGGCAACTCCATAAATATTGACTGGTGAATAGTGGAAATACCCCCCTGTTAGTCTTGACTATGTCTTGTTATGAATAACCTGATGTACCAGAATTGTACCTAAATCAATTATTGGCACAATTTACTACATTTCTTCTTTTTTTTCTTGAAAGTTCAGTAAACTTGACTGATAGAAAGACCAACATCTGAGCTTTAGGAAAGGAAGGGGGGTAATATTGGATGTGTTTAGTTTGGGGAAAGAAGGGACCAGCTGAACATTGTCATTGCTTCATATGGGTTTGGCTAGGAAGGCTATACATCATTTCCATGGACAAAGCCAAAATGGCAGAGTAGATAAAGTACTCAGATGAACTCTCCTAACATTCCCTACAAAAAACTTCAAAATAATGCCTCAAATAAAATTCTGAAGCAGCAAAGTCAAAATAAAGGTCAGAGTGAGACACTTTTCTGGCCCAAGACAACATAGGAATTTGGAAAGAAGAATCTGTGGCATGGGGAAGGAGGCTAGCTCTGAACCCAAATGGATGAAACACCAGTGGTGGATGAAACACCAGTGGTAGAACTAGGCGGTAAGTTATCAAGCCAGAAACATACAGGGACCTAGAAACTGGTTAGAAAGGGATTACAATGTACTCCTATGCTAGCACTGAGTGCAGAAACAGAGACTTTTTAGCAATTCCTTTGCCTATACCCACTTCTGGGTCATAGTTAAAGGACAGTTAAAAGGGAGTGGAAGCCCTGAGGGGCAGTATCACTTCCAGTCACAAGAGATCAGGGAACTGATGAACAATATAATACTGGCCACAAGGGAGTAGGAACTCTAAGAAGAAGTATCTGTTACATTTCCAAGGGATCAAGTACACTTCCTGGATAAAGACTAGAGTGCAGACCAGGAGAACAGTGACTACATGTATCTCCAGATCACACAAAATTGGAAGCACTGAAAACTTCAAAAACCCTACAACTAGCTCTGAAAACAACAGTGCAAAAAACATCTGAAGCTTGAGACAGTGTCCTTCTAACCCCACACTAGGAATAGAACCCAATATTAACACAAAATTTCAAATCAAGAAATAGGATGGAAAATGAGTAAACAACAAAAAAAGTTGCTAACCATAAAAAGGTACAATGGTGACGGAGAAGATCAAGACTCAAACTCTGTAGCAGCAAGCACCCCAATATCCCCAGGGTGACTGCCAACACAGGTTCTTAGATCTGCTCTTCAAAAGGAAAGCAACTCAAAATCAGTTAACAAGCTTACTTTAATGAAACAAACATACATTACCTAGTTCAGGGGGAGAAGGTCAGCACCCCAAACTTCAGAGTTACAGAACTTACAGATCAAACAGACAGGCTTCCAAACTGTCCAACCATTACATCAATACCAAATCACAGTTACCAGAGAGGGAAGCATCAACATCTGGGTTTTCAAAGCCGGGGGGCTCTCAACAACGGCTTCCCAGAGTCTCATCTGGTCAAACCACACAATACTTCTCAAAGTGAGCCCCAAAGCAAAGCCTCTCCTCAGGGCTTATATAGCCTTCTCTTGGCTCAGAGAATGTAACAACCTTCTGGACCCATTGCCCAATCACAAAGTATCAAGGTATGGGCTTTCCTGAAAAACAAGCCTCCCACCACAGGCTCCAGGTGCACTTAAGCTAGGGGCAGGGAAGATCTTTAAATTTGCATTTCCATTACAAACTCAAAGAAGATAATGAAGTCAAAACAGCTACAAGCAAAGCCTCAAATAAAATGTGAACTAGACACAAGCCCATAAAAATTCCTGGAAGAGTAAAAATTATTTTGAAAATCAAATAAGAGTGGTAGAAGAAAAATTAAGTAAAGAAATGAAAGAAAAGGGGAAAAAACATGAAAAGGCAATTAGCAGTTTGATTAGGAATAAAAATATTTATTTTATATAACACTTTAAAAAACAGAATTTGTGAAATGGAAAAAGACGTACAAAAGTTCACTCAAATTAATTCCTTAAAAAGTTAGAATTGTCTCCATGAGACATCAAGAAACAATAAAATAAAGTCAAAAGAAAAAAATAGAGGAAAATGAGAAATATCTTATTAGAAAAGCAATTGATCTGAAAAATAGATCTGGGATAGATTGTATAAAAATTATGGGAGTAAGTGAAAGCCATGATTAAAGAAAGAACCTGGACATCATATTTCAAGAGACCATCAAGGAAAATTGTCCCAACATTCTTGAAGCAGAATGTAAAATAGAAAGAATCCATTGATTGCTACCTGAAAGAGATCCCAAAATGAAAAATCCCAGTAATATTTTAGCCAAACTCTAGAGCTCTCAGGTCAAAGAGAGAATACTTCAAGTGGATAGAAAGAAACCATTAAAATACCATGAAGGCATAGACAGGGTCACAAAAAATTTAGCAGCCACCATGTTAAAGGACTGGAGGACTTGAAATAAGGTATTCTGGAAAACAAAAGAGCTGGAATTATAATGAAGAATAAAATATCTATCAAAACTGAGTATAATCCTTTAAAGGAAAAAATGAAGACTTGATAAAATAGAGGACTTTCAAGCATTCCTGATGAAAAGACGAGAGCAGAGAGCCAAGATGGTGGAGTAAAAGCAGGAACTTGCTTGAGCTTGTGCCCCAATCACCTCCAATACCTGTAAAAAATAACTCTAAACAAATTTTAGAGCTATAGAACCCCCAAAATGACAGAGTGAAACAAATCTCCTGTTGAAGGCAATCTGGCAGACTGACAAGAAGAGTCTGTCACGAGGGGCGGAGCCAAGATGGTGGAAAGGAAGCAGTAACCTCGCTGAGTTCCTCGGTCACTAAGTCTCAAAGGGTGAGTCTGAGTGGATTCCGGAGTGACAGAGCCCACTGGAAGACAGAGAGTGGCAGAATCCAGCCCAGGAGGTTGCCCAGTGTGTCCGGACAGGTCGAGCGCAGAGCGTGTGGGGTCTGCACAGCTCAGACCTAAGAGCAGACAAGCAGACTACACCAGAGAGAGGAAAAGCCCCAGCCTGCAGACTTACCAAGGATGAATCTCAGTCATCTCTCAGAGGGAAAGGATCATTGGAGCCAGGTAGGAGAGTCGGGCCCCCAGTGGAGAGAGTGGCTTCTCAGGCTGCATTCAGCCCCCAGCCTGGAAGTTTAGAAACTGCCTGCCTGTATAATACAGGGGCTAGAATGGCAAAGTAAATTCTGGCTGCTCTGATCCTCCCATCCCTCCTTCATGAAGCAGAAAACCCAAAGATAAGTCTCCCACCCAGATTGAAGTCACAAGTTAATGGAAATAGCCTCAGGCTTGAGAATCTCCAAGAAAGGGTGTAACTGAGACAGCCAGGAATCTGAAGAGAAGAGAGGGAGGGGTCCCAACAAGCCCTACCTCACCTCACCAACAAAAGCCTACTTATAGCCCAGGGGTATAGAGGCAGAAATCTGAAGTGGTCAGACTCACCCCCACCTACACATCTACATTCCTCACTGACTTCCCTGACTTAGCCATAAACTAGCCACCCAGAGGTATTCAAAGTCAAAGATCAGGCCCAAAACTCATAGCCTGAGAAACTAAGAAACAGGAAGTCACAATGGGAAGGAAGGAAGCTGAAAAGGAGAAGGGGAAGGCAAGAAAGTCTATTCGAGCATACTATGCAGGGCAAGAACAACAAAACACACAGGACAATATAGACTCTCTGCCCACACCAGAGACCACAGAAGGAAACATGATCTGGTCTCAAGCCCAAATAGCATTCCTGGAGGAGCTTAAGAAAATTTTTAAAGACCAAATCAGGGAGGCAGCGACCAACTTGGAAAAAGAAAATACCTCCCTAAAAAAGGAACTTCAAAAACTAACTGAAGACCATAATTCGCTAAAAATTAGGTACAATCAAACTGAAACTCAGAACTCTATGATGCAGCAGGAGTCAATCAAAAAAAAAAAAAAACAAAACGATCAAAAAATTGGAAGAAAATGTAAAATATCTCACTGGAAAAATAACTGACCTAGAGAACAGATCCAGGAGAGACAACTTAAGAATTATTGGTCTACCAGAAAGTCATGATGAAAGAAGCAGTCTAGACAACATCCTCCAAGAGATTGTCAAAGAAAACTGTCCTGAGGTCCTGGAATCAGAAGATAAAATAGCTATCGATAGAATTCACCAGACTCCTCCTGAAAGAGATCCCAAACTGAAAACTCCAAGAAATATAGTAGCCAAATTCCAGAATTACAAGATTAAAGAAAAAATTCTACAAGCAGCCAAATATCGAGGAACTACAGTTAGGATCACACAGGACCTAGCAGCTTCTACATTAAAAGAGCAGAGGGACAGGAATTTGATATTTCTTAGGGCAAGAGAGCTAGGACTACAACCAAGGATTAACTACCCGGCAAAACTGAGCATAATCTTTCAGGCAAGGAGATGGACGTTTAATGAAGTAAGGGACTTCCAGATTTTCCTGATGAAAAAGCCAGAGCTCAATGGAAAATTTGATCTCCAATTACAAGACTCCAGAAGGACATAAAAAGGTAAACAAGGGTAACATAGACTCACACATGCAGAAGTGCACACACCCACACCCACAAACACACGCTCATTACTTGGGATGCAACAAGAGCAAAATGTTCACATCCCTATATGTGGAGCTGATAACTGTCAATATTTGAATTCTTTATGATTATCATGACCTTCAAAAGGGTTATACTTAGAGGGTGTGGGTATGAATGCACTAACATGGAGTCTAAAAAAAGAAGACTATTAAGGGGATCAAAGGTACTGTAATGGGAAAAAGGAAAGGATGAGCTAGGAAAAGGTAAAATATGCCATCTGAAGAGGCATTAAAACACACTATGGAAGAGGGGAAAGAAAGAGGGAGAAGAACATCATTTAAACACTATTCTCACTGGTTCTGGTTCAAAGAAGGATCAAATTAATCAGTGAAGTTTAAGATTCTAATGTGAATAGACACATAAATTCATTAAATAGAGGAAAAGGAGGGAGGGAGAGGAGCACTGTTTCAAATTTACTCTCATTGGTTTGGAATCAAACGGGGAGTAATTTACTCTGATAAGTATAAAAATTTATTGTGTCCTATAGATAGTGGGAGGGTAAGGGGGGGGGTGAAAAGGAGGAGACTAAAGGGAGGGATTAGAAGGGAGGGAAATAGTAGTAAGGGGAGAGGGTAGGTTAAGAAGGGGGGTCACTGGGTGGGAACACTGAGGGAGGGGGCGGTCAAAAGGGAAAACTTCAAGGAGGGGAAGGGAGAAGGAAGAAACAAAAACATAAACAGGGGAGGGAATAGGACAGAGGGGAAGAGACAGATAGTCATCATTACTGTGAATGTGAATGGGATGAACTCTCCCATAAAACAGAGGTGGATAGCAGAATGGATTAAAAACCATAATCCTACAGTATGCTGTCTACAAGAAACACATTTGAAACAAAGGGATACCCACAGGGTAAAGGTAAAAGGTTGGAGTAAAATTTATTATGCCTCAGCTAAAGTAAAAAAAGCAGGGGTAGCAATACTTATCTCAGATAAAGCAAAAGCAAAAATAGATCTAATTAAAAGAGATAAGGAAGGAAACTATATCCTACTAAAAGGCACCATTGAGAATGAAGCAATATCACTACTTAATATATATGCACCAAGTGGTATAGCATCCAAATTCCTAGAGGAGAAGTTAAAGGAATTAGAGGAAGAAATAGATAGCAAAACTATGCTAGTGGGGGACCTTAATCTCCCCCTCTCTGAACTCGATAAATCTAACCTCAAAATAAACAAGAAAGTTAAGGAGGTGAATAGAATATTAGAGAGACTAGATATGATGTATCTCTGGAGAAAACTGAATGGGGATAAAAAGGAATTTATTTTCTTTTCAGCAGTGCATGGTACATACTCAAAAATAGACCATGTACTAGGGCATAAAAACCTCACAATCCAGTGCAGAAAGGCAGAAATATTAAGCGCATCATTCTCAGATCATGATGCAATAAAAATTATATGCAATAAAGGGCCAGGGAAAGATAGACTAAAAACTAATTGGAAATTAAACAATTTAATCCTAAAAAATTGGTGGGTCAAACAAGAAATTATAGAAACAATCAATAATTTCATTCAAGAGAATGATAATAATGAGACAACATACCAAAATTTGTGGGATGCACTAAAGGCAGTTCTCAGGGGAAGTTTTATATCCCTGAGTGCATATTTAATTAAAGCAGAGAGAAGGGAGGTCAATGAATTGGACATGCAATTGAAAAAGCTAGAAAAAGAACAAATTGAAAATCCCCAATTTAGTACTAAATTAGAAATATTGAAAACCAAGGGAGAGATTAATAAAATTGAAATTAAGAAAACTATTGAATTAATAAATAAAACTAAGAGCTGGCTTTATGAAAAAATCAACAAAATTGATAGACCCTTAGTCAATATGATAAAAAAAAAAGAAAGAAGAAAACTAAATTATGAGTATTCAAAATAAAAAGGGTGAATCTACCTCTAATGAAGAGGAAATTGGGAAAGAATTTTTACAACTTGTGTCTCTGATAAAGGACTCATTTCTAAAATTTATAGAGAATTGAGCCAAATCTATATGAATACAAGTCATTCCCCAATTGATAAATGGTCAAAGGATATGAATAGGAAGTTTTCAGAGAAAGAAATTAAAGATATCTGTAAGCATATGAAGAAATGCTCTAAATCACCATTGATTAGAGAAATGCAAATCAAAACAACTCTGAGATACCACATCTCTCCAGTCAGATTGGCTAAGATGACAAAACAAGAAAGTGACAAATGCTGGAGAGGATGTGGACAAATTGGAACACTAATACATTGCTGGTGGAGTTGTGAACTCATCCAACCATTCTGGAGAGCAATCTGGAATTATGCCCAAAGGATTATAAATAATTTCATACCCTTTGACCCAACAATACCACTTCTAGTGTTATATCCCAAAGAGATCATAGTAGTGGGATGAAGACCCATATGTACAAAAATATTTTTAGCAGCCCTTTTTGTGGTTGCAAAGAATTGGAAACTAAAGGGGTGCCCATCAATTGGGGAATGGCTAAACAAGTTGTGGTATATGAATGTAATGGAATTTTACTGTGCTATAAGAAAAGAGGAGATGACGGATTTCATAATTACCTGGAGAGACTTATACAAACTGATGCTGAGTGAGAAGAGTAGAATCAGAAGAAATTTGTATACAATCACAGACATACCATATCTGTGATAACCAACTGTGACAGACTGGACTCTTTTCAGCAATGCAGTGATATAAGTTAATCCCGAATGACTCAAGAAAGTGAGAAATGCACCATCCAGAGATATAACTAGAAAGAACTGAGCTTGAAACCTGATGGAAGCAAACTAAATGATCTTGTTCTTTTCATTGTTTGGTTTTATTTCTTCCTTATCATCTTTCATCCCACCTAGTACAATATGCCTTTGTAATTGGAATAATGTCTAATATGAATGCATTTGCAGACCCTATACTCTACTATATGCTGTTGTGAGGGGAGGGGGGAGGGAAGTAAAGGAAATTTGAAAATCAAGGAACTATGGAATTGAATCTTGTTAACTGAAACTAAACTAATAAATTAATAAAAAAAAAAAAGAAGAATAGTCTATCACATCAGGCTGGGAGCAGAGCACAGTCCAGAATGTGCCATGGCAGCACAGACCAGCCAGAGCAGACCTTAGGAGACTGAATCACTGGCAGCTATGGCAGTTTCCAGACTTCTCAACCCATAAATGCCAAAGAGAAAGTAAAGGGTCATTGGGGAAACTCTGTTGGAACTGGATGAGAAAAGAGCGCAGTCTGGTCCCGGCCTCCAGGGCAGCTGAGGTGATAGCAGGTGAAGCCACTTTGGTGGCTGCTTCCAGAGCCCTAGGTTCACAGATGGGGGGGTGGGGTGGGGAGGGAGATGAAGCAGCCAATCAGAGGGCAAATACAGGAATCTCTATATTGGTGCAGGGGCAGGATTCTCTTGCTTTGCCCTGCTTGGATATGGGTTGCAGTCTTGGGTGGTGGTTCTGGGGTGAGGAGGAGCACTATCATTGCAGAACTTGTGACAGCCTTGGAGAGGGCATCCTCCTCACAGTTCTGAGGCAGATGCCTAGAAGAAGCTCTGACAACAGCTACACAAAACCCCAGAAATTTGGGATATAGCACTCTCCACTCTGGAAGCAGAGTTCTACCATGACAACAAAAGTCAAGTAATTGGCTGGTAAGATGAGCAAACAGAGAAAGAAAAATCAGACTATAGAATCACTCTTTGGTGACAAAGATGATCAAAACATAGAACCAGAAGAAGACAACAAAGTCAAAACTCCTGCACCAAAAGTCTCCAAGAAAAATATGAACCAGTCGAAGGCCATGAGGAACTCAAGAAGGATTTTGAAAATCAAATAAGAAATAGAGGAAAAATTGGGAAGAGAAATGAGATTGACGCAAGAAAATTATGAAATGAGAATCAACAATCTGATTAAAGAAAATAACACCTTAAAAAACAGAATAACTCAAATGGCAAAAGAGGCTCAAAAAGGCAATGAGGAGAAGAATTCCTTAAAAAGCCAAATTTGCCAGATGGTAAAAGAATCTCAAGGGGTGGCTAGGTGGCACAGTTAAGAGAGCACTGGCCCTGAAGTCAGAAGGACATGAGTTTAAATCCAGCCTTAGACACTTAACACACACACACACACACACACACACACACACACACACACACACGAAATAGCTGTGTGACCTTGGGCAAGACACTTAACACCAATGGCCCACCAAAGAAGCAAAAAAAAAAGAATCTCAAAAGTTCACTGAAGAGAATCATTGCTTCAGAATTAGATTGGAGCAAATGGAAACTAGTGACTTTATGAGAAATCAAGATACTATTAGATCCAAACAAATGAAAAAAAAAATAGAAGGCAGTATGAAATATCTCATTGGGGGGCGGCTAGGTGGTGCAGTGAGTAGAGCGTCAGCCCTGGAGTCAGAAGGACCTGAGTTCGGATCCGGCTTCAGACACTTAATGCACACACAAACAAAAACCTAGCCATGTGACCTTGGGCAAGTTATTTAACCCCAATTGCCCTAAAAAAAAAAAAAGCAATATCTCATTGGGAAAACCACTGACTTGGAAAATAGATCCAGGGGAAATAATTTAAGAATTGTTGGACTACCTGAAAGCCATGATCAAAAAACTCCTAGAAATCATCCTTCAATAAATTCTCCCAATCTTTCTATCTTCATCCTTTGTTTGATTGACTCTTGGTGCATCATAGAGTTCTGAGTTTCAATTTGACTGATTCTAATTTTCAGTGAATTATAGTCTTCAGTTAGTTTTTGAAGATCCTTTTTAGGGAGGTATTTTCTCCAATTACTTCACTAATTTTACTTTATGAGGATTTGTTTTCTTCAGTGAAACTTTTTTTTTTTAATTTGGTCACTGCCTCCCTGATTTGGTCTTTAAAATCTTTTTTTAAGCTCCTCCAAGAATGCTATTTGGGCTTCAGACCAGTTCATATCTCCTTCTGTGGTCCCAGATGTGAGTAAAGAGTCCAAGTTTTCCTCTATATTTGGTTGTCCTTGACCTACATAATAAGCTTGGATAGATTTTCTTGCCTTCCCTTCCCCGTCTCAGCTTCCTTCCTTCCCACTGTAATTTTCTATTTCCTAATTTCTCAGGTTATGAGCTAAGGGCCTGGTTTTTTGACTTTGAATGCTGTAGCCTCTGGGTGTATAGTTTGAGGCTGAGGCAGGAGTCTCAGCATGGTATGTTCATGAGCACAGAGTAATCTGTGAAGAAGGGATGGTCTGGCCACTTCACATTTCTGCCTCTGTACCCCTGGGCTACAGTTCAGACAGGCTTTTGCTTGTCAGGTGAGGTGGGGCTTGTTGGGACCCCTCCCCCTCTTCTCTTCAGATTCCTTGCTGCCTAAGTTACACCTCTTCTCAATGACTCCCAAGCCCAAGGCTATTTCTGCTATCTTAGGATTTCACTCTGGGTGGGACACTTTGGGTTTTCTACTTCATGAAGGAGGAACCAGAGGGAGCAGCTAGAGTTTACTTTGTCATTCTAGCCCCTGGAGAAACAGGGAGGCAATTTCTAAACTTCCAGGCTGGGGGCTGATAGCCCCAGGAGAAGCTGCTGTCTCTGCTGGGGGCCCTGAGCCCTCTCTTACCTGGATCCAATGATTCCTCCTGTCCGCTGATGAGATGCTGGTGAGATGGCTGCAATTGGTCCTAGGGATGGATAAGTTAGCTAGCTGGGTCTCCTTCTCTCTCTGGTGTAGTCTGCTTGTCTGCTCTCAAGTCTGAGCTGTACAGACCCCACATGCTCCACCCTCCCCCTGTCCAGACTCACCAGGCACTTTCCTGAGCTGGATTCTGCCACAATCCATCTCCCATTGGAATCTGTCACTCCAGAATCCATTCAGATTCACTTTTTTAAGGTTTAGTGATGGGATTCACAGAGGAGCTTAGAGAAGTTACTGCTTCCTTTCCACCATCTTGGCTCCAGCCCACCCCTTCAAGAAATTCTCAAGGAAAATTGCCCTGATGTTTTAGAACCGGAGGACAAAAATCTATGTTGAAAGAATCCACCCATCACCTGCTAAAAAAGATCCCAAAAAGAAAACTCCTAGGCATATTATAGCTAGGTTCCAGTATTCCCAGATCAAGGAGAAAATATTACAAGCAGCCAGGATGAAACAATTTCAATATTGTGGAAATAAAATCAGAATAACATAGGATCTGTCAGCTTCTACACTGACGGATCAAAGGGCTTGGAATATGATATACTGGAGGTCAAAGGAACTTGGATTAAAGCCAAGAATCACCTACCCAGCAAAACTAAGTATCAAGTTTCATGGGAAAATATGGTCATTTTCTTTTTTTTTAAAACAAATGCTTTATTAACTTCTCTTTTACATCATTCATTTCAGCCAGATTTTGAGTTACAATTTTTTCCCCGTTTTTCCCCTACCTGCCCTCCCAGAATAGCAGTCCCACAAGATATCACTTCCTCCAATCTGCTCTCTCCCATATCTTCTCCCATACCCCCTTCAACTTTTCCATTAGAGGAAGTTGAATCTCTGGGCCCAATGCCTGCCCTTCTTATCTCCCAATTACAACCAAAAGAGTATTAATAATAGTATTTATATATATTTGAAACATTTAATTTTAAGACCTCGAATTTCAGATCCATTTCCTTCCTCCCTTGTCACCCATTCCCTCTTGGGAGATAAGTAATTCAGTATATGTTGTACATGTCTAGCTATGCAAAACATTATCATAGTAGATATATTGTAAAAGGCTGCTTATAATTCCCTCCCACCAATCCCACCCCCCACCTGGTCCATTCCCTACTTGATCCTGTCCTTCTTCTATAGTGGGTACTTCCAAACTCCCCTCCCCCCAAGAATGCACTCCCATCCATCACCCCCCCCATCCCCCTTCCCCCTATTCTGCTGCAGGTTGCTATATCCCATTTAGTATATATGTCATTCTCTCCCTGAACCAAATTCAATGAGAATGTGGTTTTTTTTTTGTCTTCCTATTCTTCCCCTCCCATGCAGCCACTTCCCCTTGCTTCTTCTACATGAGATAGTTTACTGTACCCTGTTTCTCCCCATCTCCTCTTGCCACTTTCCTCTCTCACCTCATAATTTCACCCCTTGAGTATCCTCCCTTCCCAACAAATTCAACCTATGCCCTCTATCCATATATAACTGTAAACATAAGTACACACATTCACATATGTATTCATATGGCCATACACAGTTCTTCCATTATTTTCATGCTGAGAAAGGTTTCATCAGTCACAGTTATTGTTTTTCCATATAGGAATGTAAACAGGTCAACTTTGATAAGTTCCTTTTGATTTCTTTTCCCTGATTACCTTCTCAGGCATCTCTTGCTTCTTGTGTCTGGATGTCAAATTTTCTATTCAACTCTGGTTTTTCCTCAAGAATGCTTGAAAGTCCTCTATTCCACTGAATGACCATATTTTCCCCTGAAACAAAATACTCAGTTTTGCTGGGTAGGTGACCCTTGGGTTCATTCCCAGTTCTTTTGTCCTCTGGAATATCATATTCCATGCCCTTCAATCCTCAGTGTAGAAGCTGCCAGGTCCTGGGCTATTCTGATTGTGTTTCCACAATATTGAAATTGTTTCTTCCTGGCCGCTTGTAGTATTTTCTCCTTGATCTGGGGATTCTGGAACCTGGCTATAATATTCTGGGAGTTTTCTTTTTGGGATCTTTTTCAGGAGGTGATCTGTGGATTCTTTCAACCTCTGTTTTGCCCTCTGGATCTAAAACATCAGGGCAATTTTCCTGGAGAATTTCTTGAAGGGTGGTTTCTAGGTTCTTTCTTTGATCATGGCTTTCAGGTAGTCCAATAATTTTTAAATTGTTTCTCTTGGATCTATTTTCCAGGTCAGTGGTTTTTCCCATGAGATATTTCACATTGCCTTCTAATCTTTCATTTGTTTGGACCTGCTTAACAGCATCTTGATTTCTCATAAAGTCATTAGCTTCCATTTGCTCCAGTCAAACTCTGAAGGAATGAATCTCCTCAGTGAACTTTTGAGATTCTTTTTCCATCTGGCAAATTCGACTTTTTAAGGCATTCTTCTCCTCATTGCCCTTTTGGGCCTCCTTTGCCATTTGAGTTAGTCTATTTTTAAGGTCTTGTTTTCCTCAGTCAGACTGTTGACTCTCATTTCATATTTTCCTGCATCTTTCTCATTTCTCTTCCCAATTTTTTCCTCCACTTCTCTTATTTGATTTTTAAAGTCCTTCTTAAGGTCCTCTATGGCCTGTAACCTGCTCATATTTTCCTTTGGGGCTTTTGGAGCAGGATTTCTGACCTCACAGTCCTCCCCTTGTTATCTAAGCTTCGAACCTCTTTGTCCCCAAAATAGGAGTCTAAGGTTGCATTTTTCTGTTTAATTTGTTGCCTTTGCCTTGGCATGTTACTACTTAATTACTTGACTTTTGGGCTTGTTGCCACAGTATGGCTGGGCCACCAGACAGGTCAACTTTTGTCCCGAATGTGTGTGTGTGTGGGGGGGGGCAACTTCCATTTCTGGCAAGCTGGAAACCTACCCACAACCTCCACCCCAGATCACAATCTAGATCCACAGGATTAAAGCAAGAGTTATTACCCCCCAGTACTGATCACTGGATCTCCCTACAGTTCGCAGGCCAGGAGCTGGAGCTGCCTCTGAAAACTACAAAATGGCATGTCTCCTCTGTGGCTTCTAGCCCCCAGGGGAGGAAGCCGAGGCGTTCCCCAAATACTGGTCCCAAAGTCCATAGGGCACTAACCTCTCACTTTGTCCTAGGCATGTCTATGTTGATAATTCTGGAATCGCCACAGCTGCTGGTGTTCTGGGGTCCCTCCAGCCAGCTGCTGGCCCGGCTGCCCTGGGGCTAAAACCGCGACTCAGGTGCACCTGTGCTCACCTCCCCGTGCACTGCGTGCTGCCAGCTCCCAGAGCACTGTGCTGGTCCTTCCTGCAGGGCTGTTGGCTGTCCTCAGCGGGAGCTTAGCTTCTCTGTGTTGTTCTGTGGGTGCTGGAGCTCCAGAAGTTGTTCAGAGTCCCCTTTTACATAGTTTGGAGATAATCTGGGGGGAGATTGGCTTGGACTCGCTGTTTCTACTCCGCCATCTTGGCTCTGCCACCTATATGGTCATTTTCAATGGGATAGAGGACTTTCAAGCATTCTTGATAAAAAACTATAGTTAAATAGAAAATTTGACATTCAGATACAAGAAGCAAGAGAAGCATGAGAAGGTGAACAAGGAAAAGAAACCATAAGGAACTTATCAAAGTGGGACTATTTTCATTCCTACTTGGAAAAACAATAATTGTAAGTCATGAAAATTTTCTCAGTATGAGAATAGTTGAAGGGAATATAAATGTATATGTGTGTATGTATACATGCATATGTGTGTGTATGTGTCTATATAGGAGGGTATATGGGCATATGAATACATATGTGAGTGTGTGTATATATGTGTACAGGTATACATAAACAGATGGCACAGGACTAATTGAATAGGATGGGATAATACTTAAAAGGTGAAATTAAGAGGTGAGAGAGGAATATAATGAGAGGAGATAGGGAGAGAGAGAATGGGGTAAATTATCGCATATAGAAGAGACAAAGGAAAACTCTTACAATGGAGGGGAAGAACAGGAAGGCAAAAGGGAATGAGTCAACCTTATTTTCATTGAATTTGGCTTAGGGAGGGAATGACATACACACTAAATAGGGTTTCTCACCCCACAGGAGAGTAGGGGGGAAGGGGATGATGGAAGAGTGCCCAGGACAGGGGGGAAGGAAGTTGGAAGCACCCACTTTTGAGAAGGGACAAGATCAAATAGAATAGAATAGGGAATAGAATAAGTGGGGGCGGGATAGGATGGAGGGAAATATAGTCAGTCTTTCACAATATGTTCACTAAGGAAATTTTTTGCATAGCTACCCATGTACAACCTACATTGAATTGCTTATCTTCCCAGTAACAGTGAGTGACGAGGGAGGAAGTGAAAGAATCTGGAATTCAAAGTTTTAAAATAAAATGTTTAAATATATTATTATTATTATTATTATTATTATTATTATTATTATTATTTTACATGTAACTGGGAAATGTGATATACAAGCACTGGAGCATAGAGATCCACCATGCCTTACTGGAAAGTCAGAAGGGGAATGGGGGAAGATATAGGAAAGAGCAGATTGGGGTCCGGGATATTCAGTGGGATTGCTTTTTTGGTGTGGTGGGTAGGGGAAAAATGGGGAGAAAATTTGTAACTCAAAATCTTGTGGAAATGAATGATGTAAACTAAAAAATAAAAAAGAGAAAACAAAACAAAACAAACAAAAATAATGAAAGTGATGAAAAATGATTCAACAGCTTGCTAAAGGATACCCCCAAAATACTGAAGAAAATAACACCTTAAGAAATAGACTAACTCAAATGGCAAAAGAGGTCTAAAAAGCCTATGAGGAGAAGAATGCTTTAAAATTACTAGATGTAAAAGAGAGTTCAAAAACTCACTGGAAAGAAAATTCCTTCAAAATTAGATTGAAGCAAACATAAAGTAATGACTTTATGAGAAATCAAGATGGATACAAAAGAATGAAAAAATTGAATATAATGTGAAATATCTCATTAGAAAAACCACTGACCTAGAAAATAGATCCAGGAGAGATAATTTTAAAATCATTGGAGTACCTGAAAACCACGATCAAAAAAAGAGCCTAGACATCATCTTTCAAAAACTTATCAAGGAAAACTGTCCTGATATTCTAGAACCAGAAGGAAAACTAGAAATTGAAAGGATTCACCAATTGCCTCTTGAAAAACATCTCCAAAATAAAACTCCTAGGAATATTTCAGCCAAACTCCAGAGTTCCCAGGTCAAGGAGAAAATATTACAAGCAGCCAGGAAGAAATATTTTGAGTATTGTGGAAATATGATCAGGATAACATGAGATCTAGCAGCTTCTAAATTAAGAGATCGAAGGACTTGGAATATGATGTTCTGGAAGTCAAAGGAACTAGGATTAAAATTAAGAATCATCTTTCCAGCGAAATTGAACATAATACATCAGGGGAAAATATGGACATACAATGAAATAAAGGACTTTCAACCATTCTTGATGAAAAGACCAGAGCTGAACAGAAAATTTGACTTTCAAGTACAAGAAGCAAGGGAAACATGAAAAGGTAAACAGGAAAGTGAAACGATTAGGAACTAATTAAAGTTGAACTGTTTACATTCCGAGAGAAAGATGATATTTGTAACTCATGGGACTTTTCTCAGTAGTAGGATGGTTGAAGGGAACATATATATATATATATATATATATATATATATATATATATATATATATATATATATATATATATATATACATACAACACAATACATATACACACATATATGTATATATACATACACATATATGTATAAATATATGTGTGTATATACATACACATATATGTATGTATGTACACACATATATGTATGTGTGTATGTATATATTATGTGTGTATATATACATATATATGTATGTAGGTGAGTGTATGTGTGTATATACATGTGTGTGTGTATATACATAGAGGGAACAGTTTGATTTGAATATGAATTAAGAGGTGGGGGAGGAATGTACTGAGAGAAGGAGAAAGGGAGAGATAGAATAGGGTAAATTATCTCACATAAAAGATGCAAGAGAAAACTATTACAATGCAGGGGAAGAGCAGGAAGGTGAAAGGGAATGAGTCAACCTTACTCTCATTGGACTTGTTTTAAGAAGGGAATAACATATACACTTTATTGTGTATCTTACCCTACAGAAAGGTAGAGGGGAAGGAGGATAAGAGGGTGATAATATAAGGGAGAGCAAATTGGGGGAGAGGGTAGTTATAAGCAAACACTTTTGCAAAGGTATAGGGTCAAAGAAGAACACCAGAACACCAGCAACTGTGGCGTTTGCAGAATATCAACACTTAGATGCCTAGGACAAAGTGAGAGGTCAGTGCCCTATGGACTTTGGGACTGGTTGGGAGAATGCATCAGCTTCTTCTCCTGGGGGCGAGAAGCCACTAAGGAGCTAGCACAGCTTGCACCACATTGCTGCATTGCAGCTTCAGCTCTTGGCCTGCGAACTGTAGAGGGATCTGTGGATCAGTGTGGAGGATAAGTGCTCTTGCTTTACCCTTCTTGGATCTGGATTGCAGTCTGGGGTGGAGGTGTTGGGGTGTGTGACCAGCTGGCCAGAGTGTGTGGAGGCCTCACAGAGGCCACCCAACTAATACTTCCAGAAGTTGAGAAAACCCCAAAGTTTGGGATGGAAGTTCCCCTGGCTGGTGGCAAAGTCCTACTGTGGCAAAAAGCCCAAAAGTCAAGTAATTGAGTGGCAACATGCCTAGGCAAAGGAAACAAAATAAACAGAAAAATTCAACATTAGACTCTTATTTTGGGGGCAAAGAGGATCAAAGTATGGAACAGGAGGAGGACTGGGAGGTCAGAAATCCTGCACCAAAAGTCCCAAATGAAAATACAACCTGGCTATAGGCCATTGAGGACCTTAAGAAGCAGATAAAAGGAGTGGGGGATTAGGAAGAGAAATGAAAAAGATGCAAGAAAAGTATGAAATGAGAGTCAACAGCCTGACTGAGGAAAATAATACCTTAAAAATAGACTAACTCAAATGGCAAAAGAGGCTCAAAAAGGCAATGAGGAGAAGAATGCCTTAAGAAGCCAAATTTGCCAGATGGAAAAAGAATCTCAAAAGCCCACTGAGGAAAATCATTCCTTCAGAATTAGACTGGAGCAAATGGAAGCTGGTGACTTTATGAGAAATCAAGATGCTGTTAAACAGATCCAAACAAATGAAAGAATAGAAGGCAATTTGAAATATTTCATGGGAAAAACCACTGACCTGGAAAATAGATCCAGGAGAGACTATCTAAAAATTATTGGACTTCCTGAAAACCATGATCAAAGAAAGAATCTAGAAATCATCCTTCAAGAAATTCTCAAGGAAAATTGCCCTGATGTTTTAGAACCAGAGTACAAAATCTATGTTGAAAGAATCCACCCATCACCTGCTAAAAAAGATCCCCAA